>JAREIS010000395.1:0-453575 GCA_030060385.1 Muscicapa striata striata
TACAAGGAGAAAATATCCAGTAAGGAGCTTTGGCTAGCTGGGTTCTAAAAGCATCATTAGGTATATAAATGAAGTATTAGAATAGCAAAGAGATATTTCTTCTATATGTGCTAGTGAGATTAATATTAGAAATAGTGTATTCAGTTTTGAGTCCTGCAGTTAAAATAGGTGGTTCAGAGAAAGAAAATGTTTAAAAGCTGGAAAGTATATCTTATGATGGGAAACATAAGGAGCTCACTGAAGAGAAGGTCAAGGGGTGATTTGAACTAGTCTATCTTTCTCTTTTCAGGAAGTGAAGATATCCTTTCTAGAACAAAAACATTGAATATTTAATAGCTAAAACAGTGTTGCAGAAATTCAGGAAGGCTTTTAAAATCAGTGTTATTATCTAATATATGCAAAATACAGCAGATATAATTCCACTGCTGAATACTATCAGCCATATCTGGAATTTTTTTTACTGAATGCTGTAGACTGCTAGAAGTCTGGTAATTTATACAAAAAGATGATTTCTGCATCCAGGAATTCAGAAGCTAAGCAGAAAACCAAAGAAAATAGAATTCAGCATTTCAACCTTAAGTATGAGTTTGAATTGAAACTTTAAGGTGATGTAGAGTATAATGTGCAGGAGATAATACCAGATGTTAATAATAAGTTCTAGATTTTGTTTAAAAGAATTGTGTCTCAGAATAGGAACTGAATGGAAAAGGTCATATAAACCTTTTCATTTTACAAAAAATTCAATACTGAATGCTGAAAGAGGAGAGAGATCAGACTTGAAAGACTTTCTGATCAAGTAAGTTCTCTAAATAAACTGCCACCCACTCTCCAGTTACCAGTAAGAGGCCAGAATCCTGTTTCCATCCAGAATTCCTCAAGTACCCTGCCAGATAGGGGCATAACATGGGGAGCCTCCTTACAAAATATCAATATGAATCAACAAGAAATTTGAAATATAATTTGTTTCTGTTGACATAATTTCTATCCAGGTATATTTGAATCAAGAAATGGTGCTTTAATATGCTTCCAGGTATTAACTGTCCAGGCATGAAATACTGTGTTTGGTCACATATTGTGGCATCGGAATGTATCCTGCACATACTTAAATGCAAGGAAGAAACCCCTCAGGAGGTGGAAAAGGAAACATTTGGGCTCTAGGCATGTGGGTAAAATCAGTATACTTTGAAGATGCTATAAGCTAGGTTGTCATTGCTTTAATACCTGTGCTCATGGGAACAATTTATTGTGTCATTACTTCCTATGTGGATGTTGGGAAAGGGAGAATTGGATTCATTGTGTATAGCCTATGGACTTTCTGTCCTGGCTCCTCAAATGGAGATCTGCAGTGACATGCAGACTGTGTTTATATGTACAGGTTTGGACAGTTGTGCTCCTGTTCCATCTGTGCTCTCAGACAGCTGAATGCAAGCCAGCAGCACGTGCTATCATAGTGCTAATCCTAAAATAATAACCAGGTAACATGGTTCTGCAAGTTTTGGACTGGAGCTGGCCTGTATCCAGCCACTCAGACCTCAAGTGGGCAAGTAACTGCATCTGCTTCTGTGGATATGCTTGTACAATCACAGAGGATTTTGTGCATTCCCAGGATGTTCATATCTTATGCTTTCTTCCCATCTATTGTTGAATGTAGGGGGCAAAGGTAGGGCAGGTTAAAAAAAAAAAAAAGTAATTCACTGATGTTATGCTGACAGTAACTCAGCTATTCGTAAACATTTTTGTGCATTATGCTTGATGTTAAGTATGGTGCATTCCATCTCAACAGCAGCTCTTTATCATTCTTTCTCTTAGTGGAAGAAAAGGAGAGATCAATAAACTCCTGGTTATCTTAGATTGTCAATGAGCAGCAAATTTCTAGCTCAAAATATTTCAATAGATGTTCTTGGAGATGGAACTTGAATATGTGCACATAAAGCTTCAGATTTTGTTTCTTTTTCTTTTTAAAATTGCCTGTTGGTAGGGTTTCTTCAACTGGGGCTGGCAGAATTGGTGATGAATAAAGAGGCAGTTTAATCAAGGCACTTAACACAGCTGCTTGCTTTTTTCTGATATGTGGCTACTGAGTTGTTTTTCTTTAGCCAGCTCTAAACTCTGACCTCCGGTGAGAAATTATGGCTTTTGGTCTTTGGTCTTTTCTGATCATCAGCTGTCACAACTGGGCCCTGTTGATGACCCTAAAGTGGTTCTCAAGATAGGAAAAGAGGGTTTTTAAAAGGTGTAGAAGAGAAAAGCAGGCAACCAAATAGCTGTGCATTATGTGAGCTGGCTTACAATCTCCTCTACATACTCATCCCAGGAAGCAGCAAGGTAGAAGGAAAACCATCTGAGTATTAACTGCTTGACCTCCTGTTCCTAAAAGGAGGAGAGACTGGGCTAGAGATGGGAAACTGAAAAGTCCTTGACTTAGGGTCAGCACTGCTTTGCAGCAGCTAAAACATCAGCGTGTCCTCAACATTTACTGTTGTGTTAAAACCAAAATGCTGCACTCTGGAAGAAGTTGATTCTTGTGGCTGAAACCAGGGCAGTACATATTTCATGTGTTTTCTGTCACAGCATGAGAAAATCCGAAAGCTCTTGTCAGGGAAATACTACAAGACTTAGATTAACACACTGACTCACGCTAAGATATCCCAATTAAGGAAAGTTACTATCCCCATTATGAAAGTCATTGCCAATGAATGTTGCTGGACATAAATGTGATCACTGGGAGACATCCTGATTAAGCAGATCTCCTGAGTGTATATCCTAATTAAATACTGCATCTAATAATAGGTATTGCAACAGGTCACTGACTGGGTGACAGGATATTCCTCCTTAGCAGGAATCTTGAAATCAGGTTTATTAATTCATTATGAACCACTGAGAACAGCAAAAAAAAAGTCATACTATATAATGAATTCTGAATTCCTCAGAAAATATTCCAATTTCTTTATTGGATTCAATGCATTCATAGAACTTCATAAAGAAAATAGAGAGAAACTTCTAAATTAGTGATTAATTATGTAGTAGGTTAGTAATAGCAATTTCAGCTGCAAAGATTGACACAAATTGGTGAATCAGCAATAACAGACATGGTTGTTAATAGATGGGTGGAAAACACTACATGTTGGGAAATGCTGAATAGGTGATGCATCTCAGGTAGTAAAGTATTGATTTAATATATTTATAGAATTTCAAGGTAAAATTTCATGGAAGAAAGTTCAGAGCGAGGTATAAGGAAATCTCTGTGTTTTGCAACTTTCACTAGGTGTCACAACTATCAGTTACTGTTGGCTCCTGAGAGAGACAATGATCCAGATACTACTAGAAGGCTGAGTGCCACCAGGAACAGCATCAGCCTCAGCAGGCTGGGGAGAGGTTTCTGAGAGTCCATCAGGGATTTTGCAGAATTCCCTCTCCCTTCCTGTGCAAACGGAAGCCAAACCTAACAGCAAGGACTTGCTGGTGGGAGACTTCTTTAAAAACTCTCTTTTTTGCTCTACTGTGATACCAGGTTGAGTTTTTTCTCTATAAAGAGTTACTTATAATAGATGAAATTCTAATGTTCCTGGCCTTTTTGAGTCTGAGAGATGTAACTTTTCTTATAACCCCTTAATATGGAGAAATTCTTGATAGATCCACCCAAGACTCTGCTGATTGAAGAAGGAACAGCAGATGTTCTCTTCACATTTCCAGAGCTCACATTTAGAACTTGTCTAGAAAACAAGCAAGTGGAAATAGGAGGAAAGAGGGAAGATAGAAATTGTAAAAGCATTTCAAAGACAGAGTGGTAATGAAAAAAAAAAATTAAAAAGAAATCAAATACTGAAATATAAAAGTATTTTGAAGTAAAACACCTCCAAAATTGTACCAAAGTGAATGATGAAAAATTGACAAAAAAAACCCCAACAAACCAACCCAAAAAATCCTCCCAACATTATTTACACTATTGCAAGCACTAGAAATTATTTAAAAAATGAAGGACTCCTAAGTAAAGTGCATGTTTGCAAATGAAAGCAGATACCTTCTGTTAGATCTGCTTGCTGTGGTTTGCAGAACTTGAAAAAGAAGTACAGTTTCCTTTCCCTGTGTGACTACACCTTTTTTAATATTTTTTTTTTAAATTTTTTTTTCATTTTTAAAAAAATTTTTTATTTTAATTTTAATTCCAGAAGTTTCTATTCTTCTTCAAGCTACTTGTGCTTTTGATGTTTTCTGCTTGTCCAGAAAACTCTAAAATTGCTTGAGTCTATCTTTCCCACAGTACTGCTTTTAGTTTTTAAGGATCATACCTTGCTATCTTAAATCTTCTTTTTGTTGTAAAAAAGTCTTTTTAATGCATTCAGGAACAAAGTTTCAGAGTGTTATTTGTTTCATTCTTACCCATTAGCTGAGCTGTACAACTTCACCTTTTTTATGAAGTAATTTTTTCATGCCATTGACATTTCCTCTTTCCTAGGTGTCTGGAATATAGCCTATTGTATTGTTGCTTTACTGAAGCTGTTGTGTTTTAGTTATTTCTTGTAGTTTACTCCTTTACACAGGGTAAGATGAAGTAAGCTGTTTATGACGTCCAAGGAGTTCCCCTTGGAGCTGACATAAAAAGGGAATGTCCTCATTGTCCTGATAGGCCTATGCATCCCATATGATGATGCATGGTGGGAAACAAGGTGAAGTTTGCATTGTTGATTCAGTTTTGATCCTCTGCTGAGAAATGTGTTCAGCCTGACAATGAATAAAAAATGCAATTGAAGAGGCATAGGTCTGTTAAAATACCATTTTCTAGAAAAGTGACTTTGTGGGTGTAGTGCGCAATTAAGCTGAGAAAATTCAAAAAGTAGAGTATAAGTTTTCTTACACTTTTAACCTGCAGAGATCAGCAGAAACTCTTTGTGTGCTTTTCTTTTTTCCCCCTAAAAGAGCAGAATTTTATGCTTAGTACAAAAGAACATACTGTAGTTCACAATGTGATGAGGCATTCCCTGAAATCTTCTTAATGTAAGTACTTGAGAATCAACAGAACATCTTTATTAGAGTATTTAAAGTAGTCAAATTAATTTGAATCTTTGATCAATTCATCTTTAATCTTATCATTTCTCTAATAGAAAATCTAACATTTAATTATAGAGGCTTACATTAAAGTATTAAGTACCAGAGTGTTTTACTGATCTATTCCATGTGGCTTTGAAGATTTGAAACCTTGCTTCTTTTGTAACTGTCATCAGAGAACTTTTCTTAGCTTCTTTGTCCCCATAAAGCAGGCAATTTGTCCATTAATCTTTTTTTTAAGCACAGAGGTTAGATGTCTTTTCTTAACTTTTTAATCTTATGGACTACTCTGTAACCTGAAAATAGAGTTAGAATTTGATTATAGCAGCTTTTAAGTGACAGGGGCTGAGAGAGACTAAAATAAATTATTCTTTGCCAAATAACTCTCAGTAAAATATTCTAAAGTGATGAAAGAATAAAGAAAAAGGGGTATGTGTTATGTGAAAAGGGGAGGCTTCCCTCACTCTTTGTGTGGGGAGATTGAACTGACCCTCAGTGTTTAACTTGTCTGTCACGGAGTTTCAGCACCCCAGGAAAGTTGGAAAAGAGCCTTGTGTCTAATGGGGACCCTTCACTGTGCAGTCCTGCTGGATTTTGGAAGGTGGTTTGACTGATTGAGGGAAAAACACCAACAGCACAAGGAAGACACTTCAGCAGGTTTTCCTTTTATTTGGGTATTTTCCTGCTGTAGGCAGCTGCCAGTGCCTGTGAGGGACTCACACCAATGGATTATGGAATAGCACTCTTATAAATATAAAATTGTGACAGGTTGAGGTTCAAGGATTGTTGATGATAGTAATGAGTGCAAAAATGCAATCAAAGCAATACATAGCAAACTCTAATCCCCAAAAAGTATTCAGCACACGTGGAGTGGTTCTTACCCAACAGACATCCCAATGGGGCACAAGACAAGTTCAGCCCATCAGCTGATCCCAGCAGTTACAGTGGAGTCTCCCTTGATCTTCCCCCATTCTTGACTTTTATGTTATTTCTGTGTGTTTAGGTGGGGCTTGAGTGACTCTAGTCATGCATACCTTTGTTACTGATTGGTGTAAAATTGTCTCCCTTCACTTTTAAAGATACAATCAAAAAGAATATAGAGCACAGGCCCAGTGAGAGGTGGTCATACCTTGGAGTCAGGTAACTTTGGGATGGAGGTGTGTGTTAATATTGCTACTAGGCTTAAATGAACCATGTTCCTTTGAGGGGAGTGATTCCACCACAGCTGTTGGATCAGCAGCAGGACATCTTCCCCTCTTTCCCCTGGCTGTCAGGTGTTGCATGGTTTATCAGCTGCAAAGTACCATTGAGTTCCCCTCCCTACAAGGATTTCAACAGAACATGGCCATAATTTCTCCACTCTGCTCTACCCTCCATTCAATCCCCCTTAGCACATGCTCCCAGTTGCAGATTGTGTGTATGGGAAATCATTGTGGAATAGGTTTTGAGCATGCAAACCACATTCCATCCAGGAAACAGCAACTATATTTTATTCCTATAATTTCATTACTGTTATAACTTCTGTTAGGATGCAAATGGAACTTTTCAGTCTAATTGTATTCCCATGCATCTTTTCATAGTGTGAGAGAGGGTTACTGTTTCTTTGTGGATGCCCTTCTTTATCTGCCCAGAGGAAAATGTTGCAATACAGGGGTGCTGTTAAGCACAGAAATGTCATGCCAAGTTGCATTCTGCTAGCAGGATAAAAGAGCATAATCACTTTTCCCTACTCCTTGGAGGCTTGAATGCATATCCTCATTCAGCTGCTGGTGGGCCAGCTGGGAAGGTTATAAGCCCTGCAACCAGGGTCATTCTCCACCTCCGTCCTTTCATGTAACAAACTCAATTGCTCATGGTATTGTGTGCTGACCATAGTGAACTCAGGTTGAGCTTAGCTAGTGCAGGTAGTAGTAAATAGCATTACTGGAGTTATGGCTACAGAAGGTTTTGTAGCTTGGATCATGCCTTTGGATTGGGTTATTGTGGTGCCACTGCAGCAGCAGCTGCACTGGCAGGTCAGGAATACAGTGTGGATATAAGGGGTGCATGTGGGGATGCCTGCACATGGAGTGGAGCAAGCTGTGTGATTGCTGCCATGGTGCTGTGGTGCTTTGGCTCCCTGGAACATGGGTCCAGATTCCTTTGGGTTACTTCTCCTCCCGGATATGTGTGTGCTTTTAAAGTTCTTCTCTTACTATATTTCAAATGTTTCTGATACCAAAGCATGTAGCTAATGGTATGAAGATAATCCCTGGAGAAATTGAAGCTGTGAGTACAGGAGATATGTCTGAGCTACTTTGCTATGTCAGTGGCATTTTCATTAATATTTTAATGAGATCTTGCTGTTATGAATGACAATAATATTAAGAAATGTTGCACTATGTACCTTTTCTTTATAATTCTTTTTACCTAAGCCATGTGACTGATAACTTTTATGAGTTTTTAAATCCCAGCTGGGCAAGAAGAATAAAAATGAATGTCTCATCACTTGTACTACTGGTTATATTGGATGCTTTTGGTTTCCCTTGCATTGTACCGCTTTCTACTTAAGAAGTATCCGTTCCTGAGGGATGTGCTTTTTGTTAACAGGTGTTTAAAGAATGAAGTAGGTTCTAGAGATAAGTTCAAATAGTAATTTAGATGGTAGCATAAACTTTTTTTAGCCCAATTTTTGAACTTTGTATTTTCCATGCTTCTTGCATATTCTAGAATATTTGGGGTAGAAAGGAGTACAAGGAGTTACTTAGTCTGTCTCACCCACAGCAAGATTGACAAAACCTGTAACACTTGAAGGGAGATTTTTGTTTATGCTCTTAGGTATTTCCAATGATAGGTGTGTCACAGCACCCTGCTTGAGTGTTTTAGGTGCCCTGGTTCTTTGGATGATTTTCCTATTTCTAACATGAATCATTCTTGCTGAAATTTAATCTCATTACTTTGTGTCCTTTATACCATGGAGCACATACTGTCTTTCGTGTAAGATTTCATATAACATTGCATTTCATGTGCCATTTAGAATTGTGAGTTAGCAGATAGGTGTATTTAAGCTTTTTAAGTATGACTAATTTGATTGGAGGATTATTGATTTAAATGTCAGAAGGGAAAAACAGTAGGCAAGATATCTGCAAAAACCAGGAGACTTACACGGACATTTAAAGATAAGAAATGCCACTGGAAATGTAAGATACTGCTGTTTGACAGAAGTCTGCATGATAACAAATGCTATTAAGGGTATCGTGTACTTGACCCAAGTAATTTGCTAGGAACAGGAGTGAGTCAATACAAATGTCCAGTCATGAAGGGAAAGAGAATTTGGGTTTTTTTGTTTGTTTGCTTTGTTTTTATTGTTAATAAAACCACTGAATATGTGTCTTCAATAAGTAGCAAATGTTAAGGAAAAAAAATTGATATACCTGTATTTGATTGTTGTTGGGATGTTCAGACATAAATTGTGCTACTGTAACCCACACCAAATTGTCTTTCATTTGTATTTCCAATGGTAAAAGTACTTTTACCAAAATCATCATGAAAATTTGTCATTTCTGATGTGAGCATAGTTGAGCTTTTTGACACTGGTGATAGACAAACTCCTTTGTAGTGATTTCAGAAATACCAGTTAGATGATTTCCTTACAGTGCTTCTTAGTTGTTCAAGAGCTGTAGAACACGCTGTAGGCAGACAGTGAACACTGCCAATCTGGAACAAATTTTAAAGAAACAGCAATTGATAGCACAGAGCAGATTAAATGTGTGTTCCAAGAGTTGCCTTCCCTTGCAGTCATGGTGCTAAAACATGCCTCATCACAACTTGGCTTGCACTGTGGAGCTTCTGTTACCTGTGAGGAATAAAAGTAACTAGTTTATTTTAAAGTCTGGTGAAGGGATGGTTTCTGGCAATTTTGCTCTTAATGCGAGACTTTTGGGAGGCATTTTGGATCTCACAGTTGTGTTCAAAGATAAAAGATAAATTATGGGGTTGTATCATTAGCATATATTTTTTCTCTTTTTATTTTTTTTCTTTTTTGATAGAGAATTCTACAGCACTTCTGCAGAGCTGTTATGAAGCTGAAAGGTTATTCATTAAGAAACGTTGGTCCATTTCTGCAAACCGTTGTAATTTTTTTAGCTCTACCATGCAGCTTCACAGTAGTTTTCCTGAGAAAGCTGAAAATAGTTTGTGGAGATATTTCTTGTGCTATTTCTGGTTTTTCTGCTGATGTGACATACTGCTTTGATGTCCCCTGCTACATAACAACTTAATGTCATCTGCAATGACTTCCCAGTGCAGAGAAAATATGGAAGTTTGCAATTGTTTACCTGCTGTGCATATTTGATGGAAAGTTTGCACTGGGTTAACTCATTGTGTTTGTCGTGGCTTCCATTAATCTGAGATGCACTCTGCAGCTGTGCTGGCAGCACTTCAAACAAGGGAGATTCAGACCTCTGTAATATGAAATGAAATACTGAATTTCTGCTAATAATATAAAATTAAAAAGTAATGTAACCTTCATTAGCACATTTCCAGCATGCATTTTATGGAGAAAAAAAAAATAAAAAATATCCTGATGCACTTTGCAAAAATGTCACTGATTATGATACCTGTGTGGGTGCTCTCACCTTGAAAGGTGATAAAGCCAGTATATATTAACAATGAGGGAATCGTTTTGCTGTGCAGCTCTGTTTTAATACAGTGCTGACAAATGTATTCAACATATTTTCATGCTGTCCTATATTTAGTGATCCTCTGTAGTATTTGCAGCCAGGAGCTGTATGCCTTTAGATATGCCATGCAGTAAAGAAAGGAAAATATGAAAATAGGGAAGAAGACATTTTTTTAAAATAGAATTTCTTAATGGAACCAGAACAATTCTGTGCTGGTAAGTGGAGCAAATAAAAGTGATCTGATACCGAAAGATTGTTCTCATCTCTCTTGTGCATTTGCCTTTTTAATTAAAATAAGTTAACAACTATGTACTATTTAAAGCTTTTCTGCACATGCCACAGGGCTTTCAGTGTCCTGTCATGATTAATCACCATGTATTAAAACATTGCTATGTCAGACAGACTTTGCTGTTTTGTGATAGTGTTGAGTCAACAAATGTAAGATTTAGGGTCAAGCAGTAGGGTACCATTAAAATATAAACCAACTCAGAGGCACAATGTCACCTTAATGGCATGAGCAGCTGGCAGAATGGCCTTGCATTCAAAACATGAGGGGTAGGTAGTCACTCAGTCCTCCTGACTCACACCTTCACGAGCCTCCTGACATTCAACTGTTGGTGAGGAGTGTTCTCAAAATAAGGAGCAAAATGAATTATTTCAAGAATCAATATGTTTGGTTCATGTATTAGGAATAGAAATGCATTGACTCTTAAAAACATGATGCTGATATTACCTACCTCTTTTTTGTGAGTAACTCTGTGGTGTTAAAAGAACAAATGAGTAAAATCTTGAGATACGCCTAGGCACTTCTGTAGCAGTCATACTTAGAGCTACCCCACTGCAATGAATTTGCTTGCAGATCAGTAGATTAACTGTGGCCTAATCATGCATAAATGTAAGAGTATGTGTGCATACTGAAATAATATAAACTCTGAGCTCAATTTGGGGCACTGTGATTGATATCCCCATTATATGACACGTGTACGGCAGAGCCTGGGTTTATGTGTCTTTGGCAGCATTCCCACAGATTGATTTAGTGTAATTACCATCCTCTGTGTAATCAGTGGGAGTTTTATGTAAATAAGAGAGAGATTGAGATGGACACATAGTAAAGTGAGAAAATTTTTTTAAATGAATTATAGAATTAAAGTTGAATTGCTCTCTTTGCATGTCTTCTGCATTTTCTTTCAAAAGTGCAGCATTTGACACCATGAGTACCCATACAGAGACCAGCTACCAAAATCAATGCTGTGATCAAAGTAGAGGTGTGTCTTGTGTGTTAACCTATAACAAGGCCAGAAAATTATATGGCAGAGTACACTGAAAAAAACAAAAAAAAACAACAAAAAACCAACAACCAAACTGAACAAAACCAACAGACTAAAAAATAACTAGAGATGACTTTATATCTTTCTTGCATGAATACTATCATGGCTTCCTATTTTCCCTGACTGTGACTTAGCTGGTTAAGCAAAGCAGAAACATTGCTGTTTTTCTTTATGCAGCAGAGTTGCTGAAAGGACCACACAGTCTTCTGTTAGAGACCACACATACTTTCAGGACTCTTAAAAAATTAAATAAACTGATAAATAAACATGGCCACTCACAATCACTCACTTTTAGAGCAGACATGCATAGAAAGAAGCAGATGTATAGAGCTGCCATGTTTACCAAGTGTGATTAAAAATGCAGAAAAAACCAGTCCTTCCTGGAAATTTCCTCAGAACAGTTACATCATGAAATATCTGTTTAGCTCACATGCTTTACTCAGAACAATTTTAGCTTAAAAATTTTTGCATGAATGTTACAGACTCTGTGCCTAGCTTCTTGCTGGACTTCACCATTGTAAACTTTTAGGGGTTATAATCTCTGATTTTGGGACTAATTTAGTAATTGGTCTTCCTCCCCCTTGGAAATGACTGGTTTCTAAAAAAATGGACCCCATGGAAGTGCTGTTTCACTACTGCTGTTAGCAGTAAAAATGATGGGAACATAAGTTTCACTGAGCAGGTGCACTATCTGCTCACAGTAAGCAAATATCAGCTTCAACCCCAAATTTAGATAAGAAATTTAAATTTCTTGATAACCAGACATATTGTGTTTATCTGTCTAGTCTCAGCTCCTGTCATTACAGTAAGTATTTCAGATAAAAAGAAGCATGTGCTTTCCATGTAAATAAGAGATTAATGGCAGGTTTTCAGTTTTGAAGATCTTCAGTTTGTGATAGCAAAGTGCTCCTGCAATTTGACTTCTTAATATAGCTTTTCCTCTCCTTCTTGTTCTTCCATTTCCTCCCCTTACAAATTGAGTACAAGTGTCTATGGTTTGTACCCAGCTAAGAGCTCTTCTCCAGATACACTTGCATTGAATGCAGTTTTTCTAGAAGAGATTAGTCTCAGCATATGGCTGGGATGTATGAGTTCCTTCCCATCATATTTAGCAATCCTGTTTTTTTTTTTTGGCATTAATCTAAGTGTTGTTTTCCTGTAAGGAATGTTTCTTTCTTTCCTTCTTCCATCTCCATCACAAATGTTTTTATATTCCTGTGCATTTTATTTAATTCTTGATCTACAAAGATAATGTGGTTTGTGCAGAGGTTGAATACTAATTATAGAAGTTTTTCATTAATAAATGCTCAATTTTCAGGAAGTTCAGATGAATAACCAATCCCAGTATTCAAGAGCTATTCCACTGATAGCACTTGCTGTTAGTGATGATTTTGTATTTGGAATAATAAAGTCAGTAGTTTTGCTCCCAAATTAAAGCATGTTGGCAGATTTTCTGGGTTCAAGCTGCAGTTTTACTGAATTGCTTATGATATTTTGAATTCTTCTTGTGCATGAGGTCGAGTTTGCAACACAATCTGTTCTCAGAGAGAAATACATTAAAAGCTGCCTCTCTTCTCAAAATGGGAAGACATTAACAGGTATAGAAGACTGCACACCTTATTGCCAGTTCACATGGCAACCAGTTAAAACAAAACAAAAGAAAAATCCCAAACCTGAACATAACATAAACTGAAGGAATGAAAAGAAATTTAGTGTCTGTCTTGAGGGATAGTCCATCCTCCTCTGCCACATTATTCTGCTACTGTATAGCATGGAAATATTTCTGAATGTGAAAATATTTTTTTAATTGATAGGAGCAATATTCAATATAACCTGTCCTTGTAGTAACAATAGAAATACTCGGTTTTGGAAAATTAGGAAAATAATGAAGCTTAAACAAATCTTGCAGGGCTGCTTCATATTTCTCAATGGGATTATTAATAGTGAAAGGAAAGAGTCTATACTGCAGTCACAGCAGAGAGCTTCTCATCATTTACAGTGCAGGGGCAGAACAATCAGAAGAAATTTAGAAAATCAACTAAGCTGTAATTGAACATATTTGAGATTTGAAATATATGCTGAAAATATTAACAGGAAATTCTCTTGAATTTTATTCGTATGTGAGTATGGTGGTGCAGTAAGTAAGAATAAATTGTTTAGAAAAAATTCAAACTTTGTATTTTAGCTGCAAACACTTTTCCCTGCTGGCAGGAGCTAAAATTAGAGTAGATACATTTATATTGTTATATAAATGCACATTTTGCAACAACTGCGGATGCTGCCTGTCCTTGCAGCAGCTCAAAGAGACATCAGTAGGTGCATAGGATGGTTAGGGGAGTTTGCATATGCTGTGTGAATTCCAATCAATATTACAGAATTATTCTGTAGTTAGGAAAATTGCTGTATTGTGAATATTTCTTGGCAAATGTTTATCTACATTTACTGACAAGTTTTCCAAAATATACCCTTCAGCCTCAGGACAATACTTAAATTTTAGTGACTGTCCCTTGACCAAAAATGAATACACTTCATCAGTCTGCAGGAAGAGGGTGGAATATGACTAAACACAGAATAAAGAGGCCAAGTTTTTTGTATATAGAGAAACACCCAGGATCACCTGGAAAACCTGTCCCAGAGCACTGGAGGTAAGAAGAGAGGAACTGTGTGTGCATGGCTTAGCTGTTGGTCTTGCTATGGTGAGCTGGACAGAAAAGGCTCCAGGGTTCAGAAGTAACTCAAGATGCACTGAGATGTCATGAAGATACTTAAGGTACAGCTTAAAAGGATGAGAAGCTCTGCATGTTTGCAAGACTTAGCCATCTCTGGAATCACGTATTTTTCATGCTTACATAGTGAACAGTTTTAATTCTAGGTGTTGAATACCTCCAGTGTGACATGATTAGGTTGAGGAACAACTCTCCTGTCTTTTTGGCATGCAATCTGGGGAGACAACTGGCTGGTGGAGTTAAGGGATAATCTGTGAGGTTAGCACAGGGACACAAGCAGAGAGTTTAGTCATCAGGCAAGTCCTGGATGAGCCCTGGAAATACTCAAGGAGGGAGCAGTCTGGTAGAAGTTGTATGAAGCAAAACTTGATCAGGGCTGGTGGGAAGAGAATGAAGCAGAGCTTGATCAGACCAGTGGTAGAGCTGGCTAGTGAAACTACAAATGCTGCAAGCTTGAATGGCTCTAAAAAGTAAAGCTTTATGGACTCTTCATGATTTTTGCTGGTATTTATTTAGCAGCCAAGAGGGTCAGAAATATTCAGAAACTTGTATTTCTTGGTGAAAATTTGTGCTGTCTCCACGCCTCAACATCCTGTTTTCTATAGAGAGCAGAGGGACACTTACAAGTACTTGTTTACAGTACTTTCCAGCAGCATTTTCCAAAGTATTTACTCATAACTTCAACCTGCTTGAGTAGTATTTTCTGGTAGGATGAACATCCTGTATCTCATTAATAACTAAGCTTAGTGGGGTGGGAGGGTGAGTCTGTAGCTCTGTGATTCACCTGGGAGAGAAGAGGCTTTGATCTTGGCTTTTCTCTGCTTACCTCAATACATGGAAACGTGCATCTGGGCCAAACTGCATAAGCCTTGTTTGAATGTGCACTGGGGAATGCAGGGGGCTGAAACAGGTTGGGCTTATTATGCTGTGTTGTTATGGTGTTTGCACACAAGCATTCGCCAAGAAAAGGCATTGTGAGAGCAATAAGCAAACCTCTGTAAACACTGGTTGTCTTTGCAAACTGCAGCAAGTGGGAATGTCAAATTGCTCTCGTTCTGCTTTGAGTTCAGCTCATCTCCAAATCACTGAATTCTCATCTGAATTACCTTTATCTACATGTGAGACAGACTGATGTCTCGTGTCTCACAGTCTCTGTGTTTGAAATCCCTATTGTCCTCTTTTCTAAGACTTGCAGCTCATCCTCCAGGAATAGGAAAATATATTCTGAGCAAAAAGTGGTTGGGGTTCTTTTCCAGTTGTGGGGGTTTTTTTGTTGTTTTGTTTTTTTGTTTGTTTGTTTGTGTTTTTGGTTGTTTTTTTTTAGTGAGAGGAGAGCAGAGAGGAGATGTGGTATGGTTTGGTTAGATTTGGTTTGATTTCTGGTTTTTGTTTGAGCTTGATAGGAGAAATAGTCTAAGCCTTCAAAATAGTTTTTGATTTAAAACTGATGGATTATCAATAGACATAGGTTTTAGCTTTTATTTTGTGTGGTTTCCTGACCAATATTCAGATGCTATTCACTCACAGTTACAGACTTGAGCATGATTAGCACACAGACCTAACACCATTCAGGATCTTCTGTGCTTGCCTGCAGCTCTGTTTAAATGGAAAGAATGGCCTTTTACAAGGTCACAAACAGTTTTTCACCTTTCTTATGTAAACTTTAATATGCAGAGAAGGTCATTCTTTTCACTACCAGCCTCACTAAACAGAACTGAGTCTTAAGTGAATGCTTATTTAGCCTAGTACCTGAAGCTGAGCCAATACAGGAGTACATGAAAAAAAACCCGTGATTTGTGTCTCTAAAGATGAAGAAAATAGACTGCGAAGCTTTTTTTTTTTTTTTTTTTTTTTAATTTTTGTTTAAATGCCACAGTGTATATGATGTTACATTGACTTATTTAAATAGTATTTCTTTTTTTTATAAAACTGTCTAATGGTGATACAAAGCATAAGAGCTGAAAGTACTTACAGAAATTAGCTATTCGTGTTGAATCACATTTTTGCATTTCCTTCAAAGATGTATAGAAAAATTTTTTGTAAAGTAGTTGGGCATGCTTTTTTTTGGTATATGAGTATAATGAGTGTAGGATCTATAAGGTTATTTACTGGCTTTTTCACACATTGTTATTGTTAAATACTGATGTGTTTGTGTGACTGACTGTACTTTAGATTGCTTATTAATGACTAAAATTGCATTTACTCTGTTGTGGTTTAACCTCAGCCAGCAACTAAGCTCCACAGAGCTGCTCACTCACTTCCTGCCCGAGCAGGACAGGTGGAAGTGAATTGGAAAGGTAAAAGTGAGAAAAATTTTGGGTTGAGATAAGAACAGTTTATTTTTCTTTTAATAATAATTGTAATAGTAATGAAAAGAAGAATAATAAAGAGACAAAAATAAAACTCCAAAAAGGCAAGTGATAGAAATGGAAGCAATTGCTCAGCACCAACTGCCTGATGCCCAGCCAGTCTGAGCAGTGGCTCCTCAGCCAACTTCCCCCTGGTTTTACTGCTGAGCATGGTGCCATATGTCTGGAATATCCCTTGGGTCACTTGTCCTGATTGTGTTGCTTTCCACTTTCTCATGCACCCCTGGCCTCCTAGCTGGCAGGACAATATGAAAAGGCATAGACTCTATGTAAGTACTGCTCTGCAATAAAATAACTGTCTTACCAATCCTGTTTTCAGCAGAAACCAAAAACTCAGCCCCAAGTAGCTACTATGAAAGAAATTAACTCCATCCCAGCCAAAACCAACACTCTCAAATGTGTTTTAATTATGTTTCCCTGTAGGCCACACTACAATATCAAACTGTAGAAGTCTTTCATGGTTTTTTTTGTTTAATTAGCAGAGGCAAAGTCTTTAGCACAAATGGATTACAATTCCCAGTACTAGATGAGACTGCTTTAGAACCACAGCATGCTTTTCTTTTGTTTGACATCCCCTTCTCCTCAATGTTTTTTTAATCCTATTATTTCCTTTCTTGAGAACTACAGAATACAGTAGTTGCATCCCTGAGAGGAAGGGACAGACTGACAAGATGACTTGCTGCTTATGCTGAATTGATAGATTGTTTAAATCTTAGATTTGTAACGCAGATGGAAATAAACAGTTTCTGAGCAAAAGCTAAATAAAGAATTTAGTCAGAATTTTGTATTAAAAAATGGCTTAGTTAAGCAAAGTGAAAAGATTGATGGGGCCCAAGTGATTAACCAAAAATCATCACCAACCCTCTCAGAAACCAAAAGCAAATCACAAAAAATCATAAAAGCCTTGCCAGATACAAGAGCCCCAAATGACTACTTTCATGATGAAGTCACTAAATGTTACTAAGTTAACATAAAGGTAAAGAATTTTAAAATATTGACACCATGGGATCACATAGCATTTAAGAGACTCAAACTTCAGTTCTGTAAAGGCAAGGAGGCCCTATGCTGAGAATTACTTAAACAAGCCCTGAAGCAGGATGTGTTTCAAGGTAAACAATCCAGTGAATCAGTGTGCAAAACAATTTTCTTCCTTCCTTTTCTGTTGTTATGCACATACAGAAACTGTGGATGTAAATGAGATCCTCAATTGCTAGTTAGAGCTGAGCCCTTCTATACTCTTGACCTTTTGCCAGCTTTGGGCTTAGAGTCCAAATCCTACATTCATATTTTGATTATTTGAGTTAGACCTGATTTCTGTATGGGGATAAGAGAATTACAGCCAGATATGGGTGTGAGCTCTTATTAGCCCAGACAGTGATCTGTCTTCCAAGCTGTTGTTTCTGCAGTGCTGTCTACTCTCCACTAACTCATCAATAAAGCATATTTATTGAATTGAGTCTGTTATCTTGAATTTTCTCTGGCCTTCCTTTCTTACCAGTTACTGTGACTTTATAAGCTTTTGTGATAAAGATCTGTTCTTTAATATATTGCCTTTGGGTTATTTAGAGCCATCCTCTGAAATGCCCCACAGGGAGCTGTAATTTAACTTCACTTTCTAGAAACAGAAATCTGAGTATCCTGTTAAAAGTGAAAGTTTAACACTGGAGGCAGTCTGTGAATTTTAGGCTAACAAGCTGGATGTATGACTCCAACTGCAAGATATGTATGAAAAAGTCTTAATTGAATAACCTACTGTAAAGTCAGTGTTCATAGGAAAAACACAGAGGAACATAGACTCCTTTGGGTAGCAACAGAGATACAATTTTATACATAGCTTTTTGGTATTTTGGCTAACTGTTAAATACACATAAGCTGCATACTAATGCCAGTGCTTTCATATGGGGATGCAGTCATCAGACAGCATCCACCAGGCAGTAACAAAGCAGCAGACATGCAGTGTGCCAGCACATGAACTAAAAAGCAGCTGTGATGGTGTCAGTGGCAGAGCCATTGTTTGATGTGGCAGCCAACAGCAGCTCAGTGCCTCCCAGGAGAGCAGGTGAAACTGATTTTGTTCCACCAGGGATGGCAGAACAGCCCTGGCCAAAGTCGTGCTTCTCTTGGCATGGGCAGGAGTGGAGGAGGATGGAAGTGAATCAGGAGGCAGAGGAGAGAGACCCAGAGAAGTAGCTGTGCTTCTCATGCTGGGGGCTGTGGGAGGCAGAGGACAGCAGTCTGTGTGCTCAGAGGGCTCCAGTTCTGCCCTCAGACACACAGACCTTTCCAGGGCGCGCAGCCGCAGCGCGCGCCAGGCTCCCGGCCGGGCATCAGCCCTGGCTGCCTCTGCTCGCTGCTGCGAGTGCCTCCCTTGTGCTTCTGTCCTCTCAGCAGTGCTCCTGTCACCTGGCCTGAAATCAGGCAAATGCCTGATAGGTGTGCCAACAGAGCTGAGGAGACTGTGCCCATAAAAATGGAGATTTTGGAATTAAAACTACCCTGTAAAGGTAGTTGAATGTCTGCTGTTACTCTGGTATCTTAAATCCATACAGTACTGATCCTTGCACCTACCTGTGATAGTGATAAGTATTTATGATGAAAAGCTTCTGGGATGGTGATGTGCCTGAGGAAACATGAGAGATGAATAGAGAGCAGTGAACTGAATCCAGGTCACAGTTCAGCTCCCTAGCCAGGAGCATGGCCTTTGTTTGCTTGCAGCATCATAAGTCCTGCCAGGTCTGCACTGAAGGACTGTGGTTCTCTTGTACTGCTTATTTACAATGCTGACTTGAGCTCTGGGATCATCTCTCGACTCTGTGAATGTACCTAATTGAAGAAATCATGGGCACTGGTTACAGTGATCAGGATGTATGAGCCCATGCAAAAAGTGGCTTAGATCTCTCTTAAAAACCTCTGGGCTTTATTGCTCTCCCTAAATCTACTGAAATAATACTCTCTCATAGCTAATTAAGAATCTTCTAATTTCTAGCCTTACCATGGTCATATCTCCTTTTTTCATGCCTTAACATTATAATTTATGTAAATAGCTCTTTTGTCTTGCAATATTTTTTCTGTCACTTCTGAGACATATTACCATAGTAGGACTGAATGTGAGTAGTTTAATACAGTGAAAAACTTTATCCTGAGTATTTTTTTTGCAACTGTTATGCAGAATTTATGTAGACAGAGATCTTTGCAACTGTTATGCAGAATTTATGTAGACAGAGATCTGAGGAATTAGGATATCCTGTCAGCTTCACCTTTTGGTAGGTATATTGCCACTTCAGAGTGTGGTCAAATGCAGCATTATTGTGTCTCACCCTTGAGAGGCCTTCCATATTTGACTTTAAAGTGCTGCATTTTTAAATGTGTAACCTAGAAGCATAACAGAGTACAAGATTTGAGTATAATTTTGTACCTGATTTTGTGTTTATTTCTGTAGTATATGACCTTCTAAGGTCACTGATTGGGTATTTCAGTCTTTTTTTGGCTGCCTCCACTTTCAGTGCCCAGAAAGATGTCTTAAAGTAAAAAGAACCTGACATTGGAAAACACTTAAAAAGCTTTTTTCTCTTCTGCAGGTGAACTGCCATCTGTCTTGTCTTTCCATCTCCTAATTTAAAAACATCTTGATGAATATAATCTAATTCTTTCAGACTATTATTCGATTCTAAGATGGCATACAGTGAGATTGCATTATTATTTCTGTCTTCAACGAGTCTAAAAAAATTATATTCACAAGTGTGTTATGAAACATATCTGTATTGACAATCAAGGAACTATGTTGATTGACACCATCCAGGCTTTATTCCTATTTTGCCTAAACAATGCCAGTACAGGACTTTGCTAGAAACTTAAAGAACTTCTCCCCTACTTAGATTGTGATTGGTACAGTAAAGCCCTCCATGAGTGTGGCTGTCATGCAGTAATCATGCATTTGATGAATTATTAGAGCACTGTAAACATCTTCAACCTGTGTTATTTGGCTATTTTGACAATGTCAGAACCCTGGAATTGTTCAGACTTCTTTTTAATGACTGCAGACCAGACAAGAATGACTGCAGACCATGGACTGCATTCTGCACCTTGATAGTTGCCTATCATAAAATGCAACTCTGATAGTGAGAAGGGTGTATCATACACTGAATACATAAATTTCTAAAATATTTTTGGCTGTTGTTGTTGGTGTTGAGGTCTTACAAGTTTAACCTTCTGATACCAGCAGGACTTATTTTTAAATTTAAGAGTATTTCAGGGGGAAAATTGTTAAAACAATCCTTATGGCAGCAGATACAGTATTGTTGTAATATATTTTATGATTTTTCAATATAAAATATATTATGCATTAAAAATGATATAGTAATTTGTAAGGTATTTTGAAAGAAACATATTTTACTGATTCTGAATTATTAGTTTAACCCTCTGGCTGTTGGTATTCAAGAAGTAGTAATGTAATGTAAGCACACTTGGATCCTGGTTTGGGCTTCTACATATGCCTGTAGGTGCAAAAGAATTTCAAACAATTGAAATGAAGAAGCAGTGTAATGAGGAGGCTCTCCTAAATTATGCAGTGTTAATATTCTCGCTCCCAAGATTTTGTGTTGTAAGAAGTTTGCCAACTGTGCTAAAGCAAAATGGGATGATTGAGGGAGATGTGACTGGGGGTGAAACTTCCCCAGAAGGAATCCAAAACAAGAGGGTAACACAAAGTGAAACACAAAAGTTTTGGATGTACAATTAAACTGTTCCAGGAGCTGTTTTTCATGGTGTACAATGATCACTTGTCTAAATCCTGATGCAAACTCATCTGAAATGTGTGAGAGTTTAGCATGCGTGAGAGAGACAAGATTTAGCCCCATATGGCTTTTCACTTTGATCTTCAAAGGTCAGTTTTGTATTGCTGAGCCAGTATTGAATAAGTCCCCAATTAATTAGGAAGAGAAAACACTTCTGTTCAGAAAAAGGTGCATCTGCTCAGTGTTACTTTTTTTGCAGCAGAGAAATTAATGGCTGCAAACAAAACAATGTTTCCTGTTCCATTCCCTCTGTCCTTACAGAACAGCAGTAGTGCAGGATACACCCTCACTAGCTATTCTGGGAGTTTCATCATCTACCCTCCCTGAATAACAACAATAACAGATAGAAGCCTTGCATGAGGTGGACTTTGTTTTCTTTGGTAAAAAGAAATTAGATCCTTTTCTTTTTGTGTAACATCTTTCATGTAAACTGCATTCCAAAAGATATTCTAGAGGAAGAGCAGCAACAAAAAAGAAAGCAAAAAGCAAAATAGTGAATACTAGCTATAGACAAGAGAGAAAATGCAATCTAAAAAGAAATTGTATGTTAATGAGATTGGATTTCAATTTCACATGACAGAAAAGACATTCACACCTAGAAATAATAACACTAAGTGAAGAAGCAGAGAGACCTGTGTTAAATGAACTGAGGAAAAAGAGAACTAATAATACCTTTTGCTGAATTTGTTGTATGAATAATTAAGCAAAACCCCTTTGAAATCTCAAAATCCAACTCACCAGTATCTTTCTGCTATTTTGCAATGCGCAGGTGGTTTCTGTGGTGGCAGAGAATAAACCTGGGAAAAAAAGAGGGTTTGTTTTGCTGTGGTTTTTTTTTTGGTTTTTTTTTTTTTTTTAAATTCAGGTGAAGAAGCCCTTTTGCTAATATTTTTGTTGTGGATACTCCATTTCACTTCTGTGGCATCAGAAATCAACAAAACTTTAGTCTGCTTGGTCTCCGAGTGAAATAGGAAATACCTTTTTTTCCTACAGACAGAGGAAGAAGAGGATATGATTCTTGAGAGTTGCTTATAGGTCAGCTAGAAACACATCCTCAGTATTTTGACTGGAATGACATGACAAAACAATTTCTTCCACCACAGATCACTCTCCCAATTGGTTTTTCATGTCACATGAATGAAAGAGAGGGTTGTTAGCAGATATATTTTGCATTTAAAAAGCTGAGAATTTGCATTTTGTTTATGTCAGATTGCAGAATTTCGACTTTAATGAAGCCTCTGCAGGAATCCTCTTGCACTGCAAGTCAACTTGAAGCAATGGCCTGAACAATAAAAGCTGTAGATTTAAGACCCATTCAGCAGGAGACTGATGTGCACATTACTTCAGATGTATTCAGAATCCCACAGATGCTTCCAGTGCCTGCATGTTCACATGCTGGGAAAAGATCAAATAAGGAAGTCAGTTTGAGATTTATGATAATACCAGTACTGCAGACTTCAGAAGGAATGGTGCAACATGTCCTTAATATTATGCTTAAATTCTCTGAAAGAAAATACTGTGGGGCATTCTGTGTAATCATGGCCTTTGGTTTTCCTTGCCCACAAAATATGTAGGGAGGAGTAGAGGAGATCCAGGTGGATTAAAAGAGAACATTTGCTGTTGAACTGAGCTCAGCTGGCTGCCATAGCTAATGTGATTTACTCTAACCATAGGTATTTCAAAGAAAGGGATTCTCAGTCCTTTAGGAGGCATTTACCAAAAAGATTTGACTGCAGTAGAATTTTACTAATTATTATTATACAGATTGTTGCTAAAAGAAGAATTAGAAAACGAACGTGGAGCAAATGCTTAGATAAACGGAGTTTTGAATCAGTGGAGTCCTTGGGTTTTTGTCTTTTCTTTTGTATACTGTATACTTGCCAGGAATGCATGGATAAAAAATGAGTTCCTAAGCAGAAACCATTTTGTATGATGTGAATGTTATAATGATGAATCAAAGATAATTTGATTCATATGGCATTTTTCCACACACCTACTCATCTCGAGGAAGGAGAAACGAATCTGCCTTTCCACCTACATAGCAACACAAGGCGCCTGAACTTAGGTAAAATAAGCTCCTAGTGTTGATATAGTTGCTTGGATAGATATATTTATCATATTCTAAGTAAATGTGAAAGAAATGCCAAAGAAAGAATTTGCTGTCCCAAGGACGAGTTCAGAAATACAAAATGTCAGTACCTCTCCTTGTGCTTTCCTTTCATTTACCATAAGCAGGCTAATACTGGATTTTCAATAAAAAAAGTAACCTGAATAACTTTGTCATTTGTCATCATACTGGGAACTCTTTTTTGCTATTATCGTTAATTGTTCTAAACCACAGTGAACCTAAAGAAGGATCTTTGAACCTCCTTTCCTTAAAATACAGCTCTGTGACAAAGGCTTTCTGTTATTATTTAACAGTTTTTTTGGATTGAAGTTCAAATGGTAGGATTTGCCCTAACTTCAGAGAGTTGTGGTTGCACACTGTATACCAATGAGGTAGAGTAGTTGCTTGTACAGTAAATGGGTATCTCACTCACAAGGGTATTTCAGAAATCAAATCATGCTGCTTCATTCTGAAAGCAGAGTTTTCTTAAATACCATGCAAGAATCACAATTAATCAAACATACATTCTGTGTCTGTGGAGCATTGATTTAATTTTTTTTCTCTTATCAGACAGAGCTTAACGTACGGTCACAGAAGATCTTCCTGATTTAAGTTAACAAGCAGTTTATGCTGACAGACTTGTTAAAGCAAACTTTTCTTATTCCTTCTCTCAGAGGAATCTCAGCTCTGGGGAAAGGGAAAGTAGAGTTAAGTAGGCAGCTGCAGACGGAGTCTCTAACCTTGACCACCTGGACAAGGTGGATTTTCGGCTCTGGACAGGATTGGGATGCTTCCAAGGCAGGTCCCCTGCCACTGTGGTGTGTGCCTTCTGAGGAGGCAGGGAGGAGGCCAGTAAGTATGTGGCTGTCACTCCTGACACCTCAGGCTCTGTCAGGCTGTGCTCTATCCTGATGGAAGTTCATGCTCATCTCTTCATGAGGAGCTGACACCAGCTCGTTTTGTTCCTGATGAAATGGTGCACAGGACCTGCTTCCAGCCCTCCCACCTGTAAAAGCCAGCTGCAGTGGTTACTGTGTGCATATTGGATAGAAGGGAGTGAGGGAACAAATTCCCTGCCTTATTTATTGCATTTACAATTGGACAAACTCATTTTTTCTCCAAGAAATGAGGAGAAATAAGAAGAGTGGATGTTTCTACTTCTGATGGCCAAGCCTTCACAGTTCATTGTGCTGCACTCTGGGTCTGGATTGTGGTTTTGCACTATATTGAGTGAAAGGCCCTTATGTTACTGTGTGCATTCACTTTGGAGTCTCATGGACACTTTAAATCACTTTCTACTTTGCTTTATTTTTATTTCTTTCCCACTGTATGAAGTTGAACCTATTTAACAGGAATAAACCATGATACAGCCCAAAGGGGAAGGAAGTTACAGATGAGGAGTTTTGTGAGGTACGTTCACTGAAAAATTGTTGCAAAAATGTAGTGATGTTAAATGATAAGGTACTTGGACAGTAAATTGTGCTGAAGCAAATGCAACACACCTTTGAATTAAAAGGATAATCAGAATAATGATCACTTTAGAGACAATTAAATCTGATGACTTGTAATTTTTTTTTTTACCAGTAGTTGCAGTGAGCAAATGGTTTTGCTTATTCCAACATTTTTTCAGAAGTATATTAATAATAAGGTAGCTAATTGTATGTATTTTATATGTTTACCCTTTCTACATTTAAAAAGGATTTTTCTTTATCGTCATTTACCACAAGCCTTGGATAAATTTGATCAATACAGTTTTAGATATTGCACATAAGAGTCCATGTGAAAATGAGGGAAGAAGATAATTTATGCTTTCAAATGTAGGTGTATTGCAGGCTGATATATAAAGTATGAAGGCAATACACAGAGGCTTTGCCTTGCTCACTTGAAACAAAGTGGTCATTTCATACCTTAAAGAAATATGGTGTAGGAAATAGAATAAAGTAAAACGAAGAAGTAAATAGGCTATAAAACACATTTTAAATCCTAAAAGACATCATCATCTATGATGTTCAATTGATGTCTGACTATGTGTACTGTACTAAGAGCAGTCTGGACTGAAATAGATTGCTGTGGATGTCACTCGAGCAAGGGTGGTAGGCAGGGGGCTGGTTTTACAAACATACAGGCAAAGAAATTTTGATACCCTATTTTGTCCAGTTTACAACTGAATGGATGGTTTGATGGAAGGTACTTAACATTTAATTGTATTCTCTTCAAAATAATCTGTCCATGAGCAAAGCTTCTGCCTAACCCTATAAATTACTAGTTGGGTTATGCCCTGGAGTATGAGAGTTTACTGCCCTATGAAATTGTTTTTGTTCTATCTACTGTAGCATAGTTTGTTCTCACTTTTCATATAAATATCTAATGTACATTCCACACTTTGAGAAATGAAACCCTTTCGGTGACTTCAGAGGGAGCTATGCAGTATGAAATAGGACTTCTAGAAGCAAACATAATGAAATTGGTGAACTCAAATCAGTAACCAATTTTGTCTTGTTAAATTTATTGGTATAAATACAATTATTTTAGCTGCATGGGAAATTATTTTTTCAGCATCTGAGAACTTTAAAATACTGCAGTTACTGGGTAGGTACAAACAGAAATAGATGTAGGAAATCTGTATTTGAAACGATATTTGAATATACAGCAAGAAGGGGTTCAGTGTGTACCATATAATTGCTAGGCTGTTGTAAAAATCACTAAGAAAATATATCTGGGATTATTCTGTAATTAGTGTTTTGAGTCCTTAATAAAAAAACTTAAAAGTCCTCTTGATTCCAGAGCACTGAATTGCTTGTCAGATATGTCTGTTTCTTGATTTCAGTTGTCCTAGAAACTAAAGAACTTGTTACTTCAAAAAGACTTTCATACAGCCTTTAGGGATGTGCGTATATGCCTGTACATTCAGATTCTTGCATATGCTGTTTTTCTTGGCCAGTTTTCTGGGGTCCATGAAAAAAAATGCAGACGCACATATGGGGATATAAAAATATATCTACAGTTTTAGATACTAGAATATTCTGGGAAGCTGCATAGAAATGTATCTAAATATACTTGGCAGGTCTGTTCCTAAAAGAGGGGGGAAAGTGATGGATATATATGATGAATAAGACCACCAGCTTAACAAGAAGGCAAAGCTGCAAACAATGTTGGGAAGACTTTGCCATAGCATTAGGATCAAACTATGCTTTTTGGACTGTAATAAGGAAAATTGATCTTTAGGCACTGTAAAGTTTAGGCGTATTGATGTTGAGGGAACCCCTGGACCATATACTGGAGCTTTTACCTGTGTTCAGGGGGACTAAGTGTACTAGTGAAGAAAAATTCAAGCAAGGGCTTTTGATGAGCATGAGGGCACCTTCTCTCAAAAAGCCCTTGAGCTGGGGATTATCGAAGGCTGGAACAATGTGTCAGCACATATGTTTATTCTTCTGCTCTTCCACTATGAGTCATAGCCAGGAAAGGACTATCAGGGAAGATGAACCTTTGGTCAAACCCAAAGGAATCAGTAGAGAATCCCCTGCAACTGGAAATCCAGTGAGCTCAGTTAGCAAAATTTAATTAAATGACAGCTGGCAGGGAACTTTCAGCCACACATGTGAGGAAAAAAAAGAAAGACTATTCCAAATAAAAATATGGAACTAAATCCTTCTGCAGAGATGTAAAAAAGTATCCTTTTCTGTCATACACACAGTTTTATTAGAAGAAAAGAATTTCGTCCATTCTAGACTTCAGTCATAATAATAATATAATAATAGGCCTTTTTACTAATCTCTTCAGTGACAAAATGCAACAAATAATTTATTCTTTAAATTTCTCATCTTTTATTATTAATTATCGACAAAGCGTGTAAAGGTGATTGCTGCCCATATGTGGTCTGAGAAGTGATGGTGAGAGTTTTCATCTCTTCGTGAAGATTCTGTGAAATCAGCTGAGGAATGAATTTATGTTCAAAATCCACTGTAACTGCCCAGGGACATGCTGTTTTCCTGTAATGAACAGGGCTTATTTCTGACAGAGTATTGGTATCCATCTCTTAGTGGGGTGGAACTCTGCATACCCAAATTTACATTACAGTAATTTTTTTTCCTGTCTGTTAAAATGGATTTTGGGTGAGTAATTTAAGTCCCACCATAACTGGTTCACGCTCAGAACAGAGGACCCTGGCTTTGTAGACAGAAGTATCTGATGAGAATTGAAGAGAGAATTTGACAAATATTCTGAAAATAGTTTGAAGGTGCTCAATGGGAAAATACCAGGAGTCTGGGATGTAATTAAAATGTTTTCTTATGCCCTGCATTGCTAGTCGCTAGGTTTAGCACTTGAGAGAAGCTGGGCTTTTTCCTGGCTGGCTCTGAGAATAAAATCTAAGTTACCTATTAAGACATGATCTTGATAATTTCTCAGAATTTACAACTTCAGAAAGCAGCTCTATGTGGCTGTCCTTGTGTTAGTTTTTTGATAGGTTCTTTCCTGTTTAATTTCACTGCCACTGTCTCAGGGACAGTAGACTGACTGTAAATTCTCCAGTGCTGTAGGCATCATTTCACCGTTTCTTTAAAAAAAAAAAAATCATCTGTTGGCTTTGATTTTAAATCAGGCTCTGACTGTGCCCTAGTCGAGCTTGGCATGCAATGCCAGTCTGAGGCATGCAACTTGGAGGAAAGCATAGCAGCACTGTGAAAGCAGGAATTCAATTTAGGAAGTCCCATGTGGGATTGCCTCTGGACTTTTGTCATCTGCAGCATTGCCCTTCAGCTTCTAAAGGACTAACCTGAATCTAACAGCCACACAGATGGTTAAAGGTGATTTCTAGGCTATTAGTATATTATTTTCCAATAAAAAATCAGCATCAAAATAAGCCAATACCTAATTCTATTGCACATAGTTTTAAGCTCTTAATGTCCTTTTTCCAGATAGGATTTTACAACAAAGACTTGCTGCTGGAATCTCTTTAGGACCATGACAGATGCATTTCCTTCCTTAAGTACTTTTGGTCTTCACTGCAGTTATGATGATGAGGATACTAAGCATTCCTGTTCTGTTTCACGTGTGACAGCATAGGACAGTTCTTTCTCATGGGACGGGGGAGGTATGGTATGAAACAGACACAAGGTCTGTGAAGCACTGGAAGTCTTTTGTAGGTGTTCTCATCCAGAGGGAGTTTCCAGAGAATAATGCTGTACTATGAATGTTTTTCTTTTTGGAGATAGGAGACTAAATGAGAAGCTGAAGACCCTTGGAGTCCCTTTTCTGGTCCTCTCCTCCCTACCAACTGTAATCTCATGCTTCGTGTTTTTCTTCCTATGCAAGAGATGAATTGTAAGTCAAGTGAAAAATTGTGAAAGTCTAAGTGGAAAGTGGCTGGACTTTGGTTGCTAGGATAGCTATGCACTGTGTAGTTGACTTCATATGGAAAACCTGCCGATGATTACTTTGTGTATCAAGAAGTGGTCATTGTGAAAATTCCTAGCTCAGGCTAAACGTTTTACAGTTTTACAAAAACTCAAATGAGTTATATTTGGACACTGAGATCTTTATGCATTTGCCCAAGGAGCCCAAATCTGAAGCCTGAAGTTGGAGCATATCTTGCAGATTGTACACAATGTCTGCTGTGGGTTCCAGTAGACCTCATGTGCACATGCCATGTGTGGGAATGCATGAGCACAGCAAGGTCACTGTCCCTGACTTGTCTTCTTGTAAACAGGTGTTCTACACAGTGGCTTGGGTGTCTTTAACTGGCATATGTATTTAATGTTGCTTTCTTCATTGGAATTAAATTTATTTTCAGAGAAGCTCTCAGGAGCTTATTAATTTCTTTTTTCCCTCCCATATTCATTTTATTTTCATTTTTTGGTTACTCTGCTCTAAAATAAGTTAGTTCCTCTGCAAGAGACAAGCACAAGAAAAAAGAGGCTAGAAGTTATTTGTGCTCTTCAGAGCTTTTTACTGTTTGTTGTGGTTTAACTTCAGCTGGCAGCTAAGCCCTGCACAGCCCCTTGCTCATTCAGTCTTGCAGCAGGATGGGAGAGAGAATCAGAAGGGTAAAAGTGAGAAAAGTCACAGGCTGAGATAAAGGCAGTTTAAAAGGTAAAGCAAAAGTTGTGCACACAAGCAAAACAAAGCAAGGAATTAATTCACCACTTCCCATGGGCAGGCAGGTGTTCAGGCATCCCTAGGAGGCAGGGTGCCATCCTGGCCTCAGGAAGACAAACACCACCACTCCAAATGTCCCTCTCCTTTTTTCTCCCCTCCAGCTCTGTATGCTGAGCATGACACGATATGGTCTAAAATACCCTTTTGGTCACTTGGGGTCAGCTGTTCCTGCTGTGTCCCTTCCCAAATCCTGGTACACCCCCTTCCTTCCTGGATGTGAGGCAGAAAAGTCCTTGGCTCTGAGTAAGCACTGGTCAGAAATGATGGAAACATCCCTGAGTTATCAACATTATTTTTGTCCTTAGTCCAAAACATACATTGCACAGTCCACTGCAAAGAAATTTAACTCTATTCCGGAAAGAAACCTGCACACAGTGGAAATTGATTTCCATTCTTCCATCTTTCCATCACTGAAAACTTTCTAAATGGTGGGAGAGGGATACTCTCTTCAAACACTGAATCCAGTGGAACTTCGTACATCTTTGGCTGATTGCGATCTTTCTAAAATAGAGAAAAATATTCTCAAAGTTGTAGTACTTTGGCTGCTAACAGAAATCAGAATATGAAAAAGTGAAAATGTTAATACTTAAATTTCTAGTTACTTTTATTGAATTTTTCTGGGATTTGAAAATACACATTTGACTTGAAAATTTCAATGCAAACTCTCATAATAAGTTTATTATGAAGGGTTTGGAAGAAGCTTGTTCCTTTACTTTTTCTTATAGCAGAAGTATATATGTCACTGGGGAAACTTCTTTAAATAAGCAGAGCAAAAAAGTTCTTTGGAAGTCTGGAGAATAAAGGATTCGTTCCTATTGCTTTTTTTTTCCCCACTTCAAAACTTGACAGTGATTAATCATAAAGCATTGCAAACAAAAGTGTATTATTATTTTAGCAGTAGGTATTTGCCAAAGATTTTGTTTTAGGATCAGCACTATTATTTCTGCATTACACTGAACAATGAGTAATTGTAGCACATCTCTCCAGTCCTTACTTGCTTTGTTATCTTCTCTTTGTCTTCTATGTTATCTTCATTTTTTTATCCTCACTTGCTTCTTTTATAAAAAATATAGAAAAGAGTTTTTTGTTACTGAAAGGTGGAGTTTCTGTCTCACAAGTCCATGGGCTAATCATATATATTTATTTGAGGTATAACCCAGAGTAAATTCAAGGACCTTCATTTTCCCCATTACATCTTTTGACAGATTTGATGGACATTACATTTCAGAATCAATTAATTTTGAAAACATGTATTTCTGTATTTTTCTTTTATGATGTGTGAGATATAAGTGCTCCATGAATAACAGATTTTTGTCTGGTATAATTTTTTTTGATAGAGAAATCTTTTGAGAGAAAGAAAAACATAATATGGAGGATACTTAAAAATGTTACATGGGATGAATTGTCTCAAATTACTGGAACCACGTGATCAGATAAGTAGTGTGGACAGAGAAAAATCCTTGAAGCCCTTGATAAGATGGTTTATTCATGAAAGGTCTATGTGGAGGAGACTAGATGCACACTGAAATAGGCTTTTATCTCATCTTGTATTAACAGCATAATAGTGTCCAGTATTGTGCAGTGCTCATAAAAGCAATTTTGTATGTGGTGACTATATTTTTTGTATCATTGTTGGCGTGTTTTTTGTCTCATTCTATAAAAAGTATGGTGGATCTATCAAACCTTGTATTAGAAGGGGGTGAAATGCAGACATCTTTTGTCAGCTACTGTATACCATGAATACATAATCTATGACAAAGCAACCATTTCCTTCCATTTCTTTTACAGCTAGTGGTGATTTACTGCAGTACAGGTATTATTTGCATGAAAAGAGTTAGATCTGGAGTATTCTAATATTAAATCAGACGGAAATAAACCTATAGAGCACTTGCAAGTTTTCATTTCGGGTAAAACAAAGAGGAGTTCTGCTCTGTGGTTCAACCACCTTCCTAGTGTTTGACCTGTTTTCCATGTCTTAAACCTTTCTTCCATTTGATAGCAACATTAGTAGAAGTATCTAGATGTCTCTTGTACTGTAGTTTTAATTATGAACTGATCTGCATCTATTCATTGATGTCGCTGAGCAACTTGGCTGGGATTGTGTGAGATTCATGTATTCTAACTGAGCCTCTCCAAGTTTTGACTAGGAGAGCGAAATCTCTTCTTCCCACTGGCTGCCATTCTTTCCAGGGGATTTTACATTAGCTGTGCACTTCCATGGAATGACCTGGTTTTTCCCCTTCTCCCTGCATGGATAGAGCTTTCTTGCCATGTTTTTCTGACTTTGAGTTATATAGAGCCTTTTTCCTTTCACAATGTTAATGAAAAAGAAGCCATGTTTCTAGCATCTGAAAAAAGGATAGGTAGGGTTAAATCCTGAGTACATAACATTTGCTTCTGTTTGCTAGTCCTTTTCCAATAAGGCATCCCCACTGTTACAGAAATAGTGATCTGTATCAGATAACTCATCAGATCTCCTATCCAGAATCCTTAGTGTATGTTGGTTGTATCACTTACAAGGTAGGATTCATTCAGAATTAATTTGTGTCCTCAGACAAAAAACAGATGTGAGATATTAGATATTCAATAAAAGTAAACACTCCTGTATTTCTGCAATTTATTTTATATGTTCAGGAAGCTTTCCTGTCTGGCCATCCTGGAGCCTCTGGCAGTCACAGTCAGATCACCTGAGGTCCAAAGCAGGCAGTGTATGATGCCCTGCTTCACACCCTGCATCACTCCACACTCAGACAAGGATTCCTCACCTTTTATATTTGAGTGCCCAGTCAGTGACACAGGTCCCTATGCCCTTTGTTGTGCAGAAGGTTGGCACCAGCTCGCTGCCTCTTGCCTCGGGCTCCTGCCCCAGAGCTCCACCTGAAGCTCTCTCTGCAGCTGCTCAGGGAGCCACCTGCACTAATGCAGGTACATAATATCTTCTGTTCAAGAACAGGCACCTACCTTTTCAGCAATTATTATACTCCAGAATAAAAGCTGTTTTAATGCTTTTATCTTTTCCCAATGTTTCTACAGTGTTACATACCTTACATGCCTGTCTTCATTTTGTAGTCTCTCCTGGCTGCACACATGAACATGTGTTCACTGAACACTTTTAGTGGCTTCCTTCAGCTAGAAATTCTCAGGCTGTTGCAGCTGTCTGAGGATGTCTCCTGGTTAGTCATTTTTGTCCCAATGCTTTTTTTTTTTCTCTAGACCTTTATGAATTCAGTTAAACTTTTATCCCAGCATGCTCCAGGTAATGATCAATTAGCTGATCTGCTCACTCCTGAACTTCTTCTCAAGAGACATTTTACCACTTGTTATTAAATGCATGGATACAGAAGGCTCTTGGTGTTAAATGTATAGAGACAGTGCAGCAAGCTTTCTTAGATGTACAGGATCTGTGTAGTCAACTTCAGTTACATTTTTAAAATTAAGGTAGGCTTCTTTAAGTTTATATATGTGCATGGCAGCAGAGTCACTAACTCCTTCATTTTACTGCTGTGTTATAGAAGAAGTATTGCTGGTTCTTAATATCACTGTATTTTCAACTGGTATAAAGAAATATAAAGACCTGAAGCAATAGATAAGATTTAGCTTTATTCTCTCAATTTTTTATTACCCACAATGGTGAGATATGATCAGCAGATAAACTTCCTTAATATTTTTAGATCCTAATTGTTTTTTACCTGAGTGTTCAGCTCTCAAAGAAATTTGAAGTCAAATAAATAGCTAGGTGCTAACATCAAAATAGATTTTTATAGATATATGAATTTTGAAAATGTAACTTAGATAAATGCAGCCTAGATACTTAATGAAATAAAACCAGCCTTCCTAATTTTTAATATAACTTGATAACAAAGCTTAATAATATACAAGTTATTTTGCTTTGAAGAATGAGGCAGGTGGATGTCTGTTTTTGATGAAAAAGGTGTAACCAAACTGAGTTGTTTACAAACTGAAGTTAGAAACATTAAAAATTAAACTGATTAAGAGGGACTTTTTTTTTTCCTTCAGTAAAGATTATTATAAATAATTCAGAAATTTCTACAGCACTGTAGGACACCCTTCATACCATAAAATGCTTATTTCTTAAAGTATGTACAGTTCACGTGGAAACCATTTGATCCAGACATTACTGGGAAGCATTATTTGATTCACTGCATATGCAACCACCCAGAAATTGTATTTCCATTATATTGAAAACCCTGATACTAAAAAGAAATTAAAAGAAATATTGAAATTAGTTTTGTGAAATTTCAGAAATACAGAGAAAACTAAACATTTATTTCTCAAGTATTTAATTGCTTTGTCTCAGTAGTGCTGACGTGGTATTTTGTATTGAGTTTAAAAAAACCAAGTAACAAGCCCTCAAAACTATCCATTTAAAAAAATTCCAATTTTATCTTAATGTTTTAACATTGCTAAGGTGAGAACCACTAAGTAATTTCATACTTTAAAATATTTTCAAACAAGTGCAAAATATTTAAATTTTAGTGAGACTGCCTTTCCAAAATTACACCTTTGAAAAATATTCTGATCACCCTTGAGTGGAAGAGGCCAAGGTAGATGGTGACAATTGTCCCTTAAGCTTGAAAAATCTTTTCTCTTTTAGTCTAATTGATGAACTGAGCTCCTTACATATGATGCTATGTCTGTAAGATAATTGTGACTTCAAAGGAAACTTCAGCTTGTTCCTGCATGGCTGAAGTCATCATGGCTCCTGATGAAAATTTCCATGAAAGTAGACAAAGCCTCTTGAGCACCAGGTTGCATGTGGGCACTTGAATAATGTTTGCAAGGGCTTAACTTTAGTGCAGACTATGTTGAGAATTTATGCAGTAAACCCCATTTTATCCCTGTGCATCTCCATTTTGTTGTAGGAAAATGTGAATCTATATAATATTTAATTTCTTGGCATTAGATTTACCTACCAGATTCCCTGTCAGAAGTGATCCCTTCTTGCTTTTCCTCACAATTATGTGTGTATATAATTTCATGTTGAGAAAACCACAGAAGTATTTTTTTGCTGTTTCAGAAAAAGAGTTAGATGAAAGTTATATTTTGAGGCTATTTTTTTTGAATTTCCAAACTGAGGCTTTTTTTTTTTTAATATTACTCAAGCTCAAACATTGCTAGTCAAACTCAGACTTCAATAAAATTAAGTAATTCTTCATATGCAAACCATTTTGATAGTTCAAATTACAAGAAAATAAATATTGGATTAACAGAGATAACCTAATCGAAATAACACATACCTAATTTTAAGAATAATTTCCTCATATTGAACTTTAGGGCTACAGAAATACAAGAAGAAAGATAAAAATTGATTTTGCTACGTATCTTCTTGAAGATAGATTAAAGCAGAAGGGATTTTTTTTTTTTTTTTTTAAATACAAGAGAATTGGGATTATTTTATGACCACTAGAAGAAAAGTGTCTTCACAAAGCAGACCATGAAGTTTCAGGAGGAGAGCATTAATCACAGCTGCTATTTTTCTTCAAAGGCATAATTAAAAGTTGGGTTCCCCTGCCTGGGTACAGAATTTCAGTTCAAAGAGGTGACTGAATGCAATCCCTGAACACCATTAGATTAAGAAGCATGCAAAGGAGGAGTAGGATAGCAGCCTACTATTAAAATCAGACAACCCAGGACAACTTAACTGAAAACAGTCTTTTATACCACCAGTAAAATATTTAAAATAAACAAGGTGAGGACTGGAAGAAAAACTGATAAAGAGGTCTGCAGGGAGCAAAATATCCTAAAAGAAGAAAGATTATATTTATTTAGAAAGAAATGTTTTAACAAAATTCAGTCCTTCTTGTTGTGGAATTTTTTTTTCCTGCCTAAACATATTTATAAGGAATAGATGTGTCATCTTCATGATCTTCTATGAACTATTGTGGATTGTGACTTGGGACCTATACTTAGAAGCACACTGATGTTTTTTATGCCTGAACCTTCTATAGAATTTATTTGAATTGGCCATTAGCATCTCAACTACTCAGAACATCACATCCAAATCTTTGCGAATAGTCAGGCCCATTAAAATGGGGAATTGGAGTGAAATGGAGGAAAGAATTTAGGCCATATATAAGAAAATTTACTTTTAGAGGCAAATACTTTAGGTAACCACATGCCAGGCTTTGAGTTCATGCTATTACTTTTATATAAATCAGAACTGATGTTCCTTTAAAAGCAGCATTTGCAAATATTTTAGAATTTATGAAGTTCCTTTTCATAACCTAGGTACCCCAGATCTTTAGGAAAGAAAAAAACCCCAAAGGAGAGAGGGTCTTCTTTCCTCATTAAGAATGTACCTGACATGTAGCCAGAAAACAGAAAATCAGAGTGTATTTATTTTTTTGTATTATGCCTCTACAAGTTCTAAATCTGCAAGTAGCAAGAACAGTGCTTCCCCAGAGGGAAATATTTATATCCACTGTGATGATAAAAAGTCATAGCTATAAAAGCATTGCAACAGCTGACCAGTAAATGTAAGTGGAGGCCTATTTCAGTTGCATTTTTTTGGAGTTTGACTGGGCATCCTATATCCTTTATGAAGTAGTTATCCAGGGAGTCACTGCAGAGGGGAAACATCCTCTCTTGCAACCTTCTAGGTTTCATTCTTTTCAGATTTTTTTTTTCTGAGTGGCTAGATGATTTTTACCCATTCATAAACATCTCCACTAGAGATTTTTCTTTAGCCTTTCGCTCTCAAGACTGTGAAAGTTGGCTTTCATTTACACAAATAGCACAAAAATCAAAGGATAAAAATGTGTTGTTTGTAGGTTGTTCTGTTTTCTCTTCAAATCTGAAAAAATAAAAAAAATCCGTAGGTTTGGAAATGGTGGGAATATTCTTTGCAGTTATTTTCCATTAGATGCTGGTGTTAACAGAATCTGTAGTGCTACATTTGGAACTGTTTCTTCTAGGAGAAAAAAAAAACCAAACCTGAAAAAGACAGAAGGAGAATGTTTTACTTTTCAGAATGGAAGTGCAAAATAGCAGATCTGTCCTGTTTTGTGTCACCTCAGAAGCTGATAACTGAAGCCAGTAGCCAGTGATCTCCTGTAGTGGCAGTGTTGGATTATTCTCTCTTCTCTTTCTATTTTGAATTAGCATCTGCTTCAATCACAGTGTAAGGATCTGTGTGAGCACACGTTCTTGTGAAATATGCATGTCTATATGCCTGTGAGTTACACATAGAAATGTGAAAAACAAGTTCAAAAGGAATGGACTAGTTGTATTTATCAGAATGTTGTGTGTTCATTCATGGTCTTGCTTATTGCTTTCTAATTTTTTTTTCTAAAGTGTTAATAAATGTAAGACCTAACAATAAACCATTTGATAAAAAGCATTTTCTGAAACACTATAATAAAAAAGAGAGACTTTGATCTCCTAACAGCTCTTAATTTTGGGTCGAAATTGTACCTGACATTTTAGTGAAAAAGCATCACCAACCTGCTTGTGAAATAAAAAAATCTTTGTCATAAACATTAAGGGATTTTGGGGAGATGCAGTTTTATTTAAGTGAATGAAATAAGACACCAATATATGGGTTTAAAATGCAGAATGTTTTTGAGTGTTCAAAGGTTGTAACAAAATCTCTCATCCTCCATTATATTTAAGTGTACTGGATATTAAGTGCCACTTTTGTCAATTCAGAGTAAATTCCTGTTTATATTGCTTATTTTAAAATATTATTTTCTTTCTGTTACCTTACATCAAAAAGTACTGCCACTGTTGGCTGAAGAATTACCTGCCTGTGCAGAAGTAAGTCAGTGAATTTTTTGCTGAGGTATTTGGTGATCTGGGGAAACAAAAAGCTGCAAGAGTTTGGTTTGTTTCTGTAGTGCAGATAGTTTGTGACTGGAACAAAAGAGGTGTGCTGGAATGGGATTTTAATTAACCAGATTTGGACATGAATAGCAGGCAAGATGCCACGGCATTGGCTTTGGTGGAAGCACTGAGCATGCTGAATGCTCAGGTTCTCACTCATTAAGCTGAGCTACCCTGAAGCCTGCACAGCAGCATCAGTGAGGTATCATTTCTTGGAGAAGTTAAGTAAAGGTAGCTGAGGACAAAATGCTTGGCTGCATTCAGACCTCCCAGCAACAGCACTTTGGCATTAAGGAAACATTTAATTTGAATTATTGCTTGAGAAATTTTATCTTCAACTTATAATTATATCTTCCTAGGTGTCGCTCCCTGTTGACATACTCTAGAAAATTATTCTTAAGGGAATCTAGGGACACATAAGAGGATTGCAGGTTGATTTTAGTTTAAATAATAATTGCTAGAATTGACTGATTATCAGCGCCAGTAAAAATTCCATGCAGAACAGTTAGTTACCTTATTTTTGTTTAATATTCTGATTTCTTACCATCCAAGTTCAAGAAATAATGAACTCTCTGCTTAAAAGAATGTCCTGATGGATTCAGTAAGTGACTTAACTATTCTGATTTTTGTCAACAGAACTAGAGTTTGGAGCATCTTGTAGTTCTTAGTATCTTCAATAATCTTCATGTTATATAGGTTCTTGGCAACTGGAGCACTCTTTCAAAATACTGGGTGTAGATTTTTAAGGCTTTCAATATAACAGGTGGAAGGACTGGAAGAGGAGGAGAAATGCACTTGTGTGTTTTTCCTTTTGTTCTTCTGTGTCGTGTCATATTGTCAGAAGTGTGCAGTCTTCTGTCAGACAGAGGCTCTGTCTGCCTGCAGCAGCACCCTGTAGGTCTCACAGGAGTTTCTTTCTGAAGCTTTTTCTGAGTCTCTGACATCTGTTCCCTTACTAGGAATAGGAACTTTTCTTCCTTCACATATTTCTGTAATGTTTTTTAGAAACTTTCTACAGACCTACATTAAAATTTTGTTGGCCTAATGACCAGTGACCTATAACTCATAGTAAAAAAGGACATGTGTACTTCAAGGCAGCTGAGAAATTCCTGCCAGGTAGGACTGGATCCCAGATATGGCCTGGCTATTTGTCTTGAGCTTTTCCAGGAACAGTGTGATTTGTGATGAAGTTCTCATGTAATAATAGACTTGCAGTACTGTGTACTGAGTCAGGTGAGGTACACCTCCTTATGCTAACAAATAGATTGTCAAAATGCATAGCTTGATCCCTTCCCTATTACAATGGTGAGGCTATTTATGTGGGGAAATAGTTTAGAGGGTAAAATGGATCTGAGTAGTATGATTGAGGTCTCAGCAGTGATCACTTGAACTGAAAACTGTCTTCAACTTTCTCAATACAAAACCAGAGACCATTCTTACATATCCTACTTAGCTGATCCATAATGTAGTGCTGAATCCTAGCTGGGGTGGGAGAAAATTCAGCTGTTGTATTTCCATTGAGCTTCACCATTCCGTCTTTTTTTCAGGAAATTTGTTTGTACAAGTTTTCTACCAAGTCTACTTCCTATTTTCCAAATACACTTCCAGTATCTTCTGACACACAAGTTCATATAGTCAAGTATTTAATGGTTTACAATTAGCATGGCATCTTGGGACTTCAAAACCCACACAGGCAAAAATCAGTATTTATTATTATAAATATTAGTATGTTTGCCTACTAAAATTATGTGGGTACTACCTATCCATTTTCTTTTCCATTTGTCTCATTATTGTGAGATTACCAAAAAGGGTTATTTGTTTACTGTACTGACAATATCTTCAAAGATCTCACTTTTTTTTTGTTTGTTTGTTTGGTTGCTTTGGTTATGTTGTTTAGTTTAGTGATAAGCTGTGTTCCCACATGCTGTGTTTTACAGAGTACCTGTAAGCAAAGCAAGCCTAGCCTGGAAGCAATTTTTTAAGGTGTGATTTTTATCTCAACATAGATAAAAACGTGTTGCTGTAGACCAGGTCAGATTATGTCTCTATTTTTAAAAGCAGATGAATTTCCAGCTGTAACTATGGTGTGGAGTGACTGGACTGAGCCCCTTATCAGGAATAAGGCAGCTCCTGCCTTGAGCCTGATTTCCAGCTCCCACCTCTGCTCTCCTTCCCTTTATCATCCCCTTGCCCCAGGTGTTGGATATGGCACTTCATAGCTGCTGGACAGAAGACAAATGGATACTTGTCATCATGGATGCAGGGTAGTTCATGTTGACTGTTTTATTCCTCCAATCAAGCTCTGGGCTGACTGAGGACAACCTTGGCTTTACAAATCTGAAAACAGGTGAAAGAGGCTTAGTAGAATTTGGTGGTAAGATTTTGTTTTTCCTCCCAGTAGTAAATAACTCCTTTCCTTCAGTGCCCTCTTAATTTCTTTGAAATGTGTCAAAGATGCAAACTCTTAATTTCATCTCCTGTGTCATATATGAATTAGGGAATGGGTACCATAGCAATGGGTACAATTACTGATGTCTGTTTGTAGGGGCTACCCGAACTGAGTCTGTCTGGCTGATTCCCTTCTTTACCTTAATAACTTCTAGTGCAGCGCTCTCTGAGGCCTCATCATAGGTCCTTTTAATTGATTGGGCTTAAGCATATAATTTTCTTTTCAATAAGAGGAAAGTTAGCTCTCATTTCCTTATACAAATGTTAGATTTATCATCATTTAGCCCAGGGAAATTTAGACCAATGTGTTTTTTTTTTTAAAGTACATCCCCAGACAGTGAAGGATCTTAGAAACCAGCAACAGAGACAAGCAGTCATCACACCAAATCAGTCAGAAATGCTGACAGAGTGAAACACAATTTGTTCTTACTATTCAGAGCCATAAATTCTCTTGAGATCTTGGATGTCTGAACCATCTGCCCTTTGGCACCTCTGCAGCAAATGGTAAATCCATTGGTATCACGGATGAGACATCTGTTCTCAAGCCCTATTTATTCTTGATTTGGGGAAATCTCTCTTTTGTTCACACTTGATGAGATTAATCCTAACTACTGGCCTTAAACTTGTCCTTTTACTACCTCTGCAACCTATTTTGGAGGAATAATTATTCGTTATTTAGTTTGCTGGCTCCTAGGCATTCTTTTCCTAGGCACTTATCTCTCTCTGTGTCTGGGCACTTAGCCCAGGCTGTAGATTTCAAAGGCAGCAGGGTGCCAAGAGGTTAGACACTGTAATGTTGTGAATACCTTTGTGGATCCAGAAATTCATCATTAGCTGAAAATTGATATCCTGTTATTTGTTTGAGCAACAGTTGTATATATGCAATATATAGGCAAGGATGTATACAAACTGTTTTGTGAGTTGGAGATAGCCTACACAATTATTTATAAATATAGCAACAAGGCTGAAGTGCATTTATTTTGTTCCTGGTAGTACTTAACATATTCTTCAATGCAGAGATGCCAAGATACACAGTACAGTCATGACTGAACTTGCTGCTGCAATGATGGAATGATGTTTCTTCTACAATATTTTCACTGAAAATAGCCTTTTTAGATTCTGCAGTTCTTCATTCCTTGATATCCATTTCACCAAATTGTAGATGGATGTACATAGTTTATTATATATATGCATTTTGTAATATTTGCATTTGATTTTTATGTGGGTAGAATGATTTTTTTTTCCTTAAGGGCCATTGCATGAGTAGAAGTAGTTGAAAAATGCAGTTACAAAATGTATGAGGTAACAAATTATTCCTTTATATCATTTTTAGGATCTGTTTTACCTTTTGTGCTGAATGACTTTGGGGACAGCTAAGAGCTTGGCATTTTTTTGAGCATTTCTTTTTTTTTAACATTGAATTGCTGATTGTTAAATTTACAAGATATCTGCTAAATATTTCTCTTACATTTCAGCCCTGAGGAAATTAAAGGACTTTGAAGTGTCTATCACTATAGCCTAATACAAGCTTAAATAATTGGTTAAAGCTTTTCACAGTAAAGTGTCCATCTTTTCATTACCAGGTTCAAAAATACCTGGTAAATATAAGGGTCATCTGCTATAAAGATTTATTTATTGTTATTGGTAAATTAGTTGTTGATCATGGGGAGACAGGCTGTTTGTAAAAATGTGAAGAAGTTTGTTGCCATAAAAAGGTTCTATATTCCATTTTATAGCAGAGAAGAGTAAATTATTTATATTATATTGCACTATTATGCACTATTTATGGATGGTAAAGACCTATATGCAAACAATGTTTTTTAGAAATGGCAGGTATTTTGACTTGAAAATATTTCTTTCATGTAAAGCAGAGAAATCATGACAAGCCTGCACTATAGAATGAATTTTCAATCAAATAAAATAATAATATAACATGCCAAGTAATTGATGCATAACTGAAAAAGGTAATATGCTTACCTGTGACTAAAACAGGGTGATGTAATTTGAAAGTTGTTGTTTTTACACTGGCATTTGATAACTCCATGCTTAATTTATACTGTCTCTAAACTTGATTCAAACTTATGATATGCCTGTTCAGAGATCTGTTGAAGTCAATGACATTCTGCAAAGGCAGCACAAAAGGCGATAATGAATTCCCAGCATTTTCTAAATATTATGTAGAATAGAATGGAATAGAATGGAATAGAATAGAATAGAATAGAATAGAATAGAATAGAATAGAATAGAATAGAATAGAATAGAATAGAATAGAATAGAATAGAATAGAATAGAATAGAAATAGAATAGAATAGAATAGAATAGGAATAGGACAGAATATTTCAGTTGGAAGGTAACTATGATGATCATGTAGTCCAGCTGCCTGACCAAATCAAGGCTGACCAAAAAGTTAAAGCAGGTCATAAAGTGCATTGTCTTAGAGCCTCTTAATCACTGACAGTTTGGGGCAGCTTTGAAACATTCCTACTCATTTTTCGAATAAAATAAAGAAAAATACTTTCAGACATACCTTTATTTTGTTTCTTTTGCTTAAAGATTAAATACATTAAGCTTAAGAAAGCTTACACAAAGGACCTTGGTCACACTTTCATCTAGATCTGCATGCCAAGCTTCACCTTGCTGGACCCTTGTTTTTGTTCAAATCCTTTCACTGAAGGCGTGCATGAATCTAATTTGTTAAGTACTTTGGAAAAACAGAATTCTAACATTTTGATAGAAGACACAAATGATAGGAGATGGATGAGAAGGTTGGAAAGCATCCCCATACACAGCACAGCTATTTAACTGTGACTTCAGGTGACTGCATTTAATGCAAAGAAACTTATGTATCTCAAATTATATTATACATCAGAAGATAAATACCAGCATTCATTAAAAATAGAATACCTCATTTAAAACTCACACATTTTATTTACACTGAAAACAATCTTCATTATAGATCTATTTAGATGTAGGGATGCAAAATGTTCAATTTGCTTGAGTTTGTCACTCAAGTTTTGAGTAACTTGTCACTTTTGGTCAGAGCTAAGTATTTTAAAATTTTCTTAATTTTCTGGGTTTATTAGTGATTATATTCCCCACAATAGGCTCTTGTGGTTGGACTAACAACATTCAAGAACAAACATTGACGGGTGTTAGACGTAGTAATGAGAATCAGGCAATAGTTCTTAGAGAAAAAGTAATTAAAATAAATCAGCAAACAATCAGAAAAATCACCTATGGTATTGGAAACTGGTAGCATTATGGACTCAGTGATTCATGCAACAAGCTCAAGGAATTTTTCTCTTGCATGCTCAAACACAAATAGCAGTGTTGTAATTGGAGAATGGAGATTGCCCTGAACTGGTCTATGAAAGCTATTAGAAATCACTATGTTTCTGTAGAAATCAGCCCCTTTTATTTGACAGGTAAAATATAAAGATTTCAATCAGCACTGTCTGTCAGGAAGAAATATAAATATAATCTCTGAGTTTGTGTTCATTTCCTGATTAGTAATTTAGAATATTCAATGTCAGCTTCTTAAATAATTAAGACAACTCATTTATGAATGTCATAATAACAATTAAAAGTGATGAGCATGTACTCTCTGCTACATACTCTCTGCTGACAAAGCAGAGGTGTGTGACAGTACCTGATACTGAAGAGCCACATGATGAGCAGAAGGTAACTAAAACTGTGGATCCATGGTTCAGGGCACTGCTGTGGCAAGGCTGGGCTCTCAGTTGCCATAGATTAGGTCTGCAGAACTCGGTCCAGTTGAGCCAGAGTGTGGTGCCTGACAACAGCCCTCAGAATGTTATTTAAAAATGTACTTAAAGTATAAAGTAACAGGAAATTGTGTTATACTCTTTAATGCAGCATTAAATGTGTAAGCCTGTACAAAACACACAGATAACGTTACTTTTGGCTGTGCTGTTGTATCTCAGATTAGCACCTTGCTTTCTGTGCTTGCCAGGTTAGCTAAGAATTATTTGAAGTGTGGATATTTACTGTGTTAAAATTCTTTTTTTATCTTTTTAATTTTTCCTAGGAGGTGTTTGCATTGCTCAGTCACTCAAAATCCCTCGGGAACCAAGACCAGGAGAATTTGAAAAGATCATTAAACGCTTGTTGGAAACTCCAAATGCTCGAGCAGTGATCATGTTTGCAAACGAAGATGATATTAGGTGCCTGTTTCCTAATTTTGTGTTTTGAAGATGTTCTTCTTCACAAAGATGCTTGGTTGGTGCTGGAAAATAGACTAACAAAGAATTTAATCCTATGTAAAAATTCCATCCTATGTAAAAATTCTTGGAAATCGGATGATAAGAAATTGAGTTGTAATTATAGAGTGCTGGTCCTTTATTCTGTGTAGTGCTAGACTTCTCCTAGCTCCTAGGGGTGCAGTGCCAATAGATAGTTATTTGGTGACTGAAGAGGAAGAAACCAATAAGAATGCTAGAAAAATATGGCTAAAGATTACACAAATTAAGCTGCATATTACTGTATCTTGAGTTCATTACAGCTGTTGTTGAAAATGCCTTTGACTGTGAATACTATAGATTAATTAGTTATTGTAAGCTTATGCATAACCAAAATAAATGCTGTGTTTCTCAAGTTTTTTGTAAATGGAATTTGTTTAATTGGTCATTTGTTGTTTGTTTGCAGGAGAGTGCTGGAAGCAGCCAAAAAAGCTAATCAGTCTGGACATTTCCTCTGGATTGGCTCAGACAGCTGGGGGTCAAAAATTTCACCAGTCCAGCAGCAGGAGGAGATTGCAGAAGGAGCAGTAACCATTCTACCCAAAAGAACATCCATAGATGGTAAGGACATTTGGCACAATCTTTTCATTTTCTGTCAAAGTTCAAGTACTTTAGATCTCTTTAAAAATAATTTGAAAATTATATAGTCCTTGATTACAGGGAAATCAGGAAAAGCTTTCCAACCAAGTTACATGAGTTGGCCTGATCCAACAATAATTTAATATAACTCTTGAGATGAGGAGATTCTGAATGTGCAATTAGGCAATCCTGTAATTGTCTAATAATGACACCACTTGGAGTTGAGAGTTTCTTAACCATAGCCTGGTCGTTCTTTGGGACAAATAAGGAGAGTATTGGATGAATGATAATGAATCAGATTATTCTCTGGGGAGGAGATTGATCTGTGCCCTGCTTTCCATTCCTAAATTTACTTTAGGAAGCTACTGTATTAAGAAAGATTCTTACTTGGTAGATGAAATGAAAGTAGTTTGCAGTACCTTATTCCTGTGAGGGCACTGGATATAGTAACATCTCTTAGTGTCTGGGTGAGTGTGCTAAACTCGTAATTGATTAGGAAAAATGAACACTATGATGTTACATAGAGAATTTAGCCACAGGGACATACTTTTAAGGAATCTAATCCAGATGGGATGTGTTAATCATTATTTCATTATGACAGCTGGATTGCAGGGGTAAAGGCTGGTGATCATCAGGTTTAGTAGGAATTTTTAGTTTTTCAATTGGTGCTACTGCATAATTAAATAGAAGCAGAATTATAGGTGTCCTGGATGTCCTTTTGTTCAAAAAAGAGGTACCCCATGATTTTATGTGGCCTTGACGTGAAGTCTAATCCGTAGATGCTACCATGCTTATAAAATAGTTTGTGCCTAAAGCTTTTTCTTGTTCTTGTATTTATAAAAAATCTGATATTGTCTTTAAATTACTATTTTTATACCATATAATATTTTAATGCTACTTTCACTTCTCTTCAATGCAGGATTTGATAGATATTTTCGGAGCAGAACGCTTGCTAACAATCGAAGAAATGTCTGGTTTGCAGAATTTTGGGAGGAGAATTTTGGATGCAAGTTAGGATCACATGGAAAAAGAAATAGCAATATCAAGAAATGCACAGGTAACTGTGAAAGTAAAACATTATCTGTAAATTGTTTATAGGAGTGCAGGAAACGAGCTGCTTTCTTTTCATCACTTTTCTGTCTTCCTTCAGTTCTCCAATGCATATTGCTGAGTTGTAAGAAAAGTGTGATATTTTTTCTTAAGCCTGAAGAAATAATTCATGGACAATGTATGAGAAATTTAGTAGTTAATTTGCACAAATACAATGATGGTACAGATTTTATTAAAGACCAGTGACAGTGGTTCAATTCCATTTATGTTTTCAATGACCTCCTCTCTCACCCCATCTGTGGTTGTCAATATGATTTTTTTTTAGCAAGTGTGTGCATCATGGTAATTTTCATAGTTTTAATCCTGAAGTGTATACATTGAAAACTAAATTTCTGTTTAAACTGTTGAGGTCTTGATGATAGGTCAAGTTTTGAACTCCTTATTTAGTTTACAAACTGTGTTTGAGGATGAAGGAAAAAGCAAATCAGTATGTTCTTATTACTTCTCCCCATGTGTAAAAGAAGGATCCTGTATCATATTATAAAACTGAAAGCCTCTATAAAGTTTGAGCAAGACCTTGAAGTAATTGTCACTACTTTTTGCAAACCTGCTTGCTCAGGCATCATGCCCAGATACAATTGTCATGACACCTAATACAGCAGACACATAAGCAGCTAACTTTTTTTTTTTTCTCTATGAGATGTTGTTTTCTTGCCATTATTTGAAAAGTTTATTACAAGAGTGTTAACTTTCTGTGGCTACTGCAGATTACTTATGTTACTTTTTGTGTAGACGCTTCTACCTGATATCAGGGCTCCTTGTGTCATTTCCTTAATTACTGCCACCACTCCCAGCATTGCTGGTTGTGACCACCATCTCTGTGAGCAGTGCCAGCAGCAGTGCACAATTTTGCTGCACTACATACATAAGTTGTCTGTGATGTGTCTTGATTTTCCTGGTAGTGTCTTTTTTCACCAAATGGTGTTTTCCCCATGGAGTGTGAACTTTTTTTGCTGACATTTTTATGTAGCCTTTGTTATAGGGGTGCCCTTCCAAACTTTCTGCACACCAGCACCCCACTTCTCCTGGGCCTGTCAGACAGAAGCACTGTGAACTTTCCAAGAACATGCATTCCTGCACTTTCTGGACCATCAGATTTATTGTATGTGTATTGTGCCATCAATTCAAAGACTTACTGTGCTTTGCTTCATGAGTCACAGACACAGCACACACAGAAATATCAGAGCCATGCATTCACTCTGTCATTTCAGCAATGCCTTGACTTCTGCCTTTCTCCACGTATTTCACACAGAAAGGGTAATATTCAGTTCCTCACCGAGCTAAATGATAGTTCATTACTCTAATCCTTTACTCCTTGCCCTTAATTCATGTAGCTGTAAATCACGGCTGGATATTTACCCACGTCTGGAAAGGGATTATTTTGCTATCACTATTTTAAGTGGAAAATAGATGGGTTTTTTTTTAAGGTCTTCAGGTGGAATGACTGGTGTATGTGTTGTAGTTTGGGAAACTCTAAATGTTACCACAGATGGTTGTATGACTTATCTCAGCCTCATCACATCTGTCAAATTGAATTACCAAGTGAAAAGTAGTGTATGAAATGCATAGGCCGTATCTTGATCCAAAATAATTTCTAATTTGAAACAGATACCTGTATATTTTGTGAAAAAAAACCACCTGTGGTATGTTCTCTGAACCTGAAAATAGAAAGAAAACATATTTTCTGTGCCCAGAAAGTTAACATGGTACCAAGATACAGGAGGTCTTATATGACTGTTGCACATGCGTTTTAACCAGCAGGGGAAAAAACAATGAATTCTTCTGCAAAGTACCTATGAGTGATAGGACTCTTGAGCAAAACCACTTAAAAGTGGCTTCTAAAAATAGAAGTCCCCATTTGAACAAAGCAGATCTGACAGAAACTGGCAATTCATCATGATCTCTATCCTCAACTCAAATTTAAAGGGCTGGGTAACAAAAGTACTCAAAATATGTTCATTTTAAGTAAACTGAATCAAGAGCTGGTGGTGATGGTAGTAAGTTCAAAAGAAACCTTTTGTGATTTAAGGAAAATGATAGCTGGAGAATGGGGAAGTTACTCCCAGCACAATTTAGACTCAGAGAATTGCAAATGATATCTTGACACAGTTCATTTGTCAGGGCCTCTTGTACACAAAAGAGGGGCAGCAATGAAATCCTGGCTGGTTCTTCATACCACAGCTTTCAAAACAGTTGACTGTGTACTGTGATCTTCTATGTCTGCTAAAAATTAAGGAATATCCAACCCATGAATTTATCTTTTCCTTAAGAGGCCAGAGTCTGCTCTGAAACAATGGTGGTAAGTGAAAAAAAATTAATGAATCCCCAAATTTCAATAAAAATACAAGAGCTGTTACATTTAGTTGTTTATAACTTACTGTTGAAAACCTTGAACCTTGGCTTATCTCCATAGCCATATTTCCTTGCAGTGGGTTTTTTCTGATATTTTATGTGTAGTTTCTCAGTCCTGATTTTCAGCTCAATTCTTAAAAGTCATGTGCAGGTGGCCAAGCACAGAAGCAGGTTGTGGAGTCTCCCTCCCTGGAGATTTCAAGAACTGTATGGATGCAGACCTGTGCTACCTGCTCTGGGATGGCCCTGCCTGAGCAGGGAGGCTGGACCAGATGACCCACTGGGTTCCCTTCCATTCTGTGATTCTGTCCCTCTGTATTCTCATCTCTAGTTCAGAACTTGAAGGCTGAAAGTAAAAACACCATCTATTGTAATTTTCCTGTATTTTTATCTGAGCACTGCAGAAAATAAGATGCTCTCTGTGTTTTGCCCATGAGTCCAATTTGTAATTCATGTCACTGTCTGTATAAGTGTTCAAGATGTGTCTGCATGTGACTTTGGGATATGGTTTAGAGGTGATTATGGTGGTGCCAGGTTGACACTTGGTCTAGATGATCCTGAAGGTCTCTTCCAGCCTTGATGATTCTGTGATGCTGTGATGTTGTGATGTCAGTAGGCAGTAGTACACTGAAAGAATTCCAAAAGCTCAAGATACAGCCACAATCTGAAAATCTCTCTCTCCAGTGATACTAAAAGGCAAATTAATAGGTATAAAGTTCTCTCAGGCTTGAGATGTATTTTATTATGCCTTCCTGTTTATCTTACCTAGGAGGTACTTGTATCTTTTTGTCATATAGCATTTATAATTCCCAACAACAAAACTGATATCCCTGTTCTCCATTTAGTCAAGTTTTTCATAGCTTTAAATTTTTGCTACCTGCAGTGAGGATGTTACTGATCTAATCCAATTTCAAGCATTTCTTTTCCCCATTAGGATACTAAAAATGCTTAATAGTGAAAAACCTTTCCCTCTTTTCCATGTAAAATCGACAGTCTTTTAAGCACTGGAAGTCTGAAAGGAATTTATCTTCCTTTAAGTTTAAGAATTACACAAGGGCATAAACCTTCTTACCTTCTTCTGTTCTTGTACACTATTGCAGTCTAGTGTTGTAAAAATGTGAACAGTTTATTTGAATTTTAAAATCCTGTTTGTTTGTGGTTGCTGTTGCTTCTTATTCCTAAAAGAATTTGTGTTCTGGAGATACATAAAGTAATGAGTTTCTTTTGAATTTGCCTGTTTGTTTATTTTCTGATTTTTGCCATTTTACAGAAAGCAATGATTCACCTAAACTTTGAAAAAGCAATTTTTTTGCCACTATTGATTTGAAGCTAGTTCTGTGTGTTTCTGAATGTGAGTCTACATTGATCAAATCCTCAATATTAGAATAGTTCACTGAAAAATACAGCGAAATAGAGATTTCTTGTTCTGACTCTTCTGGGATTAAAAAAATTTTCAGATTGGGCAACTAACGTAGTAAGCATGAAACAATAATTCAGTGACTGCCCTTAAATAATTTTACTTGGGGCGGAAGAAAGGCATTTGAAGAGAAAACTCATTTGTTTTGTTGCAACAAAATGGAAGAGAAAGGAGCACTGCCAAGATTAAACCATATGTAGAGGTTGCAAGAAGCCTTACGTTACATATTTATTCTAGATACAGGTTTTCTGTTTTCAGTAAAAACATCTTTAGTGAGACATGATCCTTTCAGGGATCTTCAGTAGTCTTTCTCTAGCACTGGGTTCTCTGTGGGGAGGAGAAGTGAGGAAATGGAAAGGTTTTCACACATCCCTGTGGCCCAACAGAAAACTATAAAGGCAGAGACAGTATTCATTCATCCTTTGATTTCTGTTGATTCTTCAAGAGGAAAGGCTTGCATGGTGGTTGCAGGAGATGGCAGAGACTCTGTGCCTCTTGCTCTACTTAAAATTTAATATCCTCATATGGAATTTTTCCATACTTTCAGATTCCCAGTGGCTCTCCCAGTGGGCCAGTTTTTGGGTAGTGGTAGTTGAAGATTTTGCATGACTTAGAAGTACTGTGGACTGACCAGGCCTGTCTTAGCTCTGACTCTTGGTTGTTGAGCTATTACTTGTCAGTCCCATCTTAATGTAGATTTCTAGATCTTGTCTTTCTTAAGAAGACTACAAAAGAATGAATACAAGCATTTGAAAATCAAACGAAGATATTGCAGAATACTCTTAAAAGTTGCACTGAATAGAGACAATACACAACATCACTCTTTCAGAAAAGCAGAACAGTGATAGTAAAAGAAGCAGCATTAATGATGAAGTGTAAACAGAGAAGGGTCAGAATTAAATGAGATCTGCTTAGATTTGTTTCCATTAACCTCACAGACTGCTTATATTTGATTTCAAGCTAACAAAAATTTCTGAAGTAATTTTCTATTTGTATGTATATGTTTGTGTGTGCTTATACAGATGGATATGTTTGTGTTTGTATGCTTAAGCAGATAGAAATGTAACGTGAAGTAGCTTATTATATCATGCTTTAATGGGAAAAAACATAGCCTCAGCTTCAAATCTGACAAAAGAAGTCACAATTCCATTGAGATTTGTTCTGGATTTTGCCCCTAGAATCCCTTGAAGGCATCCATTATGATCTTTGAACAGCAAAACGGGGTCCTTTAATAAAACATCAATGTAATGTGGTGCTTTCGAAACCTCAACAAAAATGTTAATTATAAATTTTCTTTATGTACATCTCCACAGAAGGAGTCTCCCCCCTGTTATGTATGGTTAGAATTCTAACTACTCTGCAAACCTAATCAGCCTTTAGCTGCCTATAATGTCTGACTGTGCTGCTAAAAATAAAGATGGAAGAGTTTCCAAAAGTATAGAGACCTGTGTCAATTAACCCTAATTTCAGTTTGCTCTATCAAAATGAGCTGTTTATCTCACTGAAAAAAATCTTGATGCAGTGTAGTAAAAACCATGCATATCTAGGAACTTTGCAGAGATATTTATTTTCTTAACTAATCTCTTTGAAATTACAGTTGCCTCTAAAAATATTAATAGAAAGAAGTAAAATTGCTCATGTGTGTATGCAGTCACATTCTGAAAAGTTTAGAGGAAAAACTGAAAACCAGAATGTGAATCTTTTAGAGGCACACTGACTTGCTATTTTGTTTTACTAATGGTTCCATTACCATCAATTCACTCCTAAAGTAGTTGCTTTTCTTGATGAAACCTACAGAAAATGAAGAAAACCAGCACAGATGCAGTTGAGATACATTAATTTAGCACAGTTCTCAAGAGGCACTGAGGCTCAGAGGGGACTCTTTTAGAATTCACAGAAATAGCTCTTGCTGTCCCTCTTTGTGCTTTGTGAGTTGTGACTGGGATGTTTAGGCATAAGAGTTAGAAAGGGCAATTCTTATTCTTTCTATTCTTTTGTTGTTGCTTTCCATTTTCTTGGTTCCCTTTTGAAATGTATCTTCTGCACAAACACAAAATAATTTTTGACATTTTATTTTTATTTCTGAAATGTCTATTGCTGTTTTGTATGAGTACAGTAATCTCACATAAAAATCAGGAAGTTGGATTTACAGCATTAGCAGGAGCCAAGCTGACTGTTGAATCTTTGCTGCCAATCACATCCATTGGACACAAAAGACTTTGAGGGAATATGGAGTGTCTTGCAAAAGTAACTGTTGATACAAAAGTTCCCACAAAACAGTATTTTCTCTGTTAGTTAGTACTTGATTTACAGGATACGAGCAATTAAAAGAATGAGAAAAAGGGCAAAGCAAATGGTAAAACAAAAGAAATTATTTATCTTTCTATTCTGATGTTTGATATTAAAATACATTTCAGCTTATTTTGATGTTAGATACCACCAATACCAGAAATAAAATTATATATTTTAATAATTATATTAATTTTATAATATAATTAGTAAGGGTAAACAAAGTTATTTAATCATTTCATCAAGTATCAATAGAAATATCTAGGATTGCTTTTATATCATGAACATTTTCAATACATTTAGTAATTATTCACCCGTGAAATGTCCCTGATTTATAAGTGATTGCTCATCCTTTGTGGAAGGGAGTTCAGACTGGTCACCTGTAAAGAGATGTAGATGCTTTTAAATCTACCAAGTAGAATTTTATTGCAGAAGTAATCCCTGCAAAATCAATGTGACATACACAATGAACTTTAGCATAATTCAGTGTAGAAAAGGAGGTCAGAATTTGGCTTTCAATGGTCAAGTGTAGCCATTAAATGTACCAATTATAGTTCAGTTTTCCCAGAATATTATTTGTATCCAATATTTGAGTTAGCTGTTTTTGTATGAAGGGCTCTTATGAAAGGTCAGGCAGAAGTACAGGTGTGCTTCTACCTTCCTTAATTTGTGTTAAAATCAGGGTAGAGGGAAAAAAAGGTGTATTTGTTTTATTGAGCTTACATTGGTTTAACTGCATGAGTGGGCATAATGATTTGCACTCTGGACTAATGCATATTTAGGGCTTGCAGGCTTGCACTTGGAAGGAGCTCATGAGAAAGGATTTACTTAATTCTCCAACTTCTGGCAGGCCACCTCCATATGTCACAGTAAACTGCTTAGGCTGATATGACTTACCCTGTGAGGATGCCCATCTCTCTTTACAGATTGCAGATAGTCCTAGATGACTAAATTGGATCAGGTGTCCCACTTTTGGATTGCTCAGACCAACTGAAATGGCTCCCATTCTGTGGTTGCACTGATCATCACTTTCTCAACAAAGCAATCCTTCCAAGTTCCTGTAAGATCCTGGTGATAATGCTAATATTTGTTTATAGTAATTATGACTCTATTAATTAAAGAGATAATTTAGCATTTTTACAGGTACTTTCACACATAGAAACAGAAAGGCAGTCAATGCATGACAGTCCTCTGTACACAGATGATCAGAAAATATTCCTTAGATCTGAATATGTGACCATTTGCTTGTTGACAATACCACAGATTTCAAGGATGCAACATCCTGTGGACTTATATGGACATAAGCCTGCATCCTGTGGACTTATGCAAAAATATTTTAAAAGATTTGTTGAAAAAGATGTACATTTTTGTTTGATATTTAGGTTTTGCTTAAAAATTAAATATTTAATTATTCTGGCTGAAACCCGTTTATGCTGTGAAGAGATGATACCACGAGACAGAGAAATTAAGGATTTTAAATCTTTGATGAACTGCATAATGTATGTGATGTGTCACTCAGAAAAATACAGACAATTGGTGATCTTGCATACCCTGTGGAAAATAAATTACTTTCAGTTTATTAAAGCAATACCATGGAATGAGATGTGCTTCCTTTAGTGGAGTCTTTGGTCACATCAGTAGGCAATGGCTGTTTAATGCTCTGACTCCAGCTTTTACTGAAGTTTTGGCAGCCAAGAATGGTCTTGGCTGATTTTTTACTTTGTTAAAATGTAAAACAGTGAAAGGGAAAGTCTGTGCACTACGTACATTCCATCTGATCCAACAAAATTAGAAGATCCAAATGCATTCAGAGCTCTGCAGTGATGGGGCAGGTGGTGTGCTGAGGTCATGCTCTTCAGGGTTCCTTTGCTTCCAATCTGTTCTTTACTTTTCCATGTGCTTGAATATAATATATTTGGGCCAGAGGTGGAATTTTAGAGATTTTGTTGTTGAACAGTCTTTCCTGTTCTATTTTTTCAAACAAAGAAGAAAAGAGAGGGGGCATTTGCACATCATAACCTGTTTGTAGGAGTCCACTGGAATTTAAGTGCCACATAAGCATTCTTTGGCTCAGAAAATACAGGTGCTTTTTCACTCTTAGTGCTAGATTCTGATTATTGGTAGACTTTTTCCTGAGCCATACTCTAGAAAGAACAGTTCTTCAAAGACTCTCAGGTAGAACAACAATTATTCTCTCAATCTTGAAATGAACAAATAATTTCCAGCACCAAAAGCACTTCAAGGTAACTTTTTATATTGACTGTGGCTTTTGAAACTACAGCAAGCAAGAAAAAAATTCATTTTATTCCTTTTAAATTTCAAAAAATTGCCCAGGTCTCTAAAAGTGGTAGTTCTAGGAGCACTCTAAGTGCTGGCTTGAAGAGTGATAGGATAATCTCTGCAGTTCATAGAACTGCTGTGAAGAATATATTGGAATCACAGAATCCTTAAGGTTGGACAATGCCACCAACATCATTGAGTCCAGCCTTTGGCCAGACATCACCATGTCCAGTTGTTTCAATTTCAGAAATGATCTTTTATATTGCAAATAAAAATCTGATTTTTTTAAGGTCACTTTCCATTTTATCTGAAATGTTTTTAACCATTCCTATGTGAAATAATCTTACATGTAATTAAAGATGATAATAAAGGAAACAGGGTTTGAAACACCAGACCAAAGATTTTGCAACTTAATTTTGTAGTGATAAAATACAAAGGATATGTAGTGGCCAGATATTCAGTGCTGTACATGAGTGTTGCTTTATTGACATGAAGAGTTACGAGATTTCAGAGGATATGGCCCCCCAGATGAGAGTAATAACTTGATTTTTTTGTGGAAATTACAGAGTGGTCAGTAATCAAAGGCTGAGTAGGATAAGAAAAGCTTTAAAGGAATGATCAGAAGGAAAGCTACATTGCTTTTCACTTCAGAAGACAAGAGTTAGATCTTATGAGTAGGGTGAAAACAAGCAGAGCTTTGTAGTCAAGTTGAAGAGAACCTGGAAATAGGGACAAGAAGTTTGAACATCCTATGAAAAAGGTAACCAACCCAGAATTTGATCTCAGCAATACTATATTCTGAAATTTTCTAGTATCAGTGAAAGCAAATTGTTCATGAGAGTGGACTACAATGCATATTACTCTTTTGGTCTGCTGTTATGTGGTTCTGTTTTCCACAGTGTATGTCTATATAAATGAATAAATAAAAAAATGAATAAAAGAATTAAAACTTCTTGTAACCTTGTTGGGAAGCACTGGTAGGGTGCAGGAGAACTGTTCCCAGTCCTTACTCCCTCGTTCCTAGTCTTAGGTGAAGGAAAGCATTTAAAATGACTGCTGTTACACATTAAGAACCTATTTTGGAAAGCGGGAAAAAATGTAATCAGGGTCAAACCCTTTATTCTTAATTTATTATTCAGGAAATCCTCTTGAGAAGCAGGACTGCAAAGAAGATCAATCTTCTATTTTAAAAAGGATTTTGGCATTTGGAATTGAAATTAAACCAGTCCACTTTACAATTCAAAGAAAAAAGAATTAAACCCTATTCCATCCAATGAAAATACTACAGCATGTTATCTAACATAAAAATCAAATGCATGTAACCAAAAGTTTCAAACTGATTAATTTCTAAAACGTGACAGTTCTATTTTCAATATAGTACTGGTTTTCTCCACCATTTTCCCTAGAACCCAAATCTTGCTAAATATTTTAGAAAGTATATTTACTGTAAGGGAACTGCATTCTATGGTGAAGTGTAACTCTGTAAAAAACCCTCCCCATAAGTCTATAGCTTAAGATGAGGACAAAAATGTATGATTTGGGACACAAGGGAAAAAAAGTCAGAGCAGTATATGATATTTTATTGTGTACAGTACATGCACGAACAGTAAATATTTATCTAGCACGCAATTGAAGACAATAATGATAGAGTGGATGAATGACGTGCTGATTATGATGAATCACACAGATAAAAACCTTGACATTGATATCTAGTAGTTTTCCATGTCTCTGGACAATGGATTTATCCTTCTATAGGGCTATTTTTCAGCAGAAACTATCTAAATTGGGCATTTGACCTCTTCCTCAAAATCAAAGATATGATTGTAGAAGTAGAATGTCAGCTGGGAGCTGGGTAAACTCACCACTTAACAGTTATGTATTTCCTGAAACCCAGCTGTATCAATTCCTGCAAGAGAAGGAAACACTGTGGAGACTGCAAATAAATTGCTCTTGTAGAACTTTTTTATTTTAAACATTTCTAAAAATTGGAACATGTATTTCTTTTCTTTTATATTGGCCTATCATCCCTTAAAAAAAAAATAGGATGAAAAGTTTAATGAGTTACTGCACATGTATACTGCACAGGGATGGGTTATTCAGCTTTTTTGAGAGACTGATCTTTGGCAGTACAATGACATCAGAGATGGAGCATATTTGGTTCCTGATGATTTAATGTTCAAGAAAGATGTGATTTCCTTGGTTTGTTTTTAATTCAAAAGTACATTGATAATTGTGGAAATCTCATCTTTAACATAAGCTTTCCTAGTTCAGTAGATTTCTTAATGTCCTCTCCTAGTTGAGGGGACTGTTGTGTTCAAAGATTCACAGAATGGTTAAGGCTGGAAAAGACATCTAAGATCATTTAGTCCAACACTGCCATGTTCACCACTAAACCAGGAACATGCTCTTCTGGTATTTATTAAAGCCAAGCTCCTCTTTCTGATCAATAGACTTTTCTTGGCCAGGTGTTAAAACAGCTCTTTTTTAACTTTACATGCAACAGACAAATTCTTGTTGCTGAGGTAAGAATGGATGTGTATACAGAGATACCATTCCAGCTGTGAAATTGTGTGAGCTGGCAGGCTTTGGTGGAGGGGAAGCATCTGATGACTGTGGAGACTGAATGGTTTTCAGGCCTCAAAATGAAGCAAAGTCTTCAGTCGATCAGAGGATATTTCTCATTTTGTTAGGCCATGTGCAAACTCTGAGATGTTTTGTTTCTGAAATATGCATTGTATTCATGCTGTGAGGTTTCACTGCCACATAGAATTGATAATTTAGGATTCTAACATTTTAGAAGTGTTCCCACAATTAACAACTGGTAATTCAAATACAGACAGATAAGTAATATAGGCTGTGAGAAATATGCTATGCAAACTTAGGTCCATTCATACCTTCCAATAAGGAGAGAGAAAACAAGGACATGTTACTTCTGTCCTGTCCCAGATCTTCAGTTGCCTACCTGCTTGATTGTTTATCTGTTGCATGCCGTGGTTTGTTAATTATACTACCCCATAAAAAGCTTTTAGACCTGTGGATGCTGCCTGGTCTATCTTCTTCCATTTTATTGGGCTATGTCAGTTACATAAATTGACCTTAATGAGGTGATTCTGAAATGAATTTCCTCTTTTACAGGTTAAATATTTTCAAGAGAACTTGATTGTGGTGAAGTTTAAAGGACTTGCTTGGAGATAGCAGCCTGAGCCTTGTGTGGCTGTGTATCATTCCTCATACTTGCTAGCATTGTGCTGGTAGGCTTTTAGCTTTGGGAAGTGGATCTATCCCTGGTTTTGCCTTATTTACAGCACGTTGTTTCATGCTACTGCAAATCATTCTAATTGCAAGGGGAAGGCATTAATTTTCAAACTTGCCTTTTTGCTTGAACTTTCCAGTTTGTTAGAAAAGCCCATTCAAAGAATGGAGGATGTGCAATTCATAACTCAGGTGCTGAACTTTTCCTTTGAGATGTGAATGTTTGAGTACAACTCTGAAAGAAACTGAAATTCTGGCACCGTAGCACTCAAAGATATGTACAAGAGAGAAATCAGGCAATTCTGACAATAAAGGAGGAACGGCAAACAAAATCAGAGTTAGATGCCTGAAGCAGAAATTGCTAATTTACCTCAACTGTGAAATATAGGCCTTAGAACAGATGGAGAGAATTATATGTTTCACTGTGAGAAAGGGAGAAAGAATTTTATTTTTATATTTTCTGCTTATTTAATGGTTTAATTTCTTTGTTACTTTAATATCTTTTCTTCACCTTCTGCTTTCACCATAATCCATTCTTCCTCCTTTTCATTTAATTTAATCTGTCGAGTTTATTGAGCTGTGTCAAATCACTCTGTAGAAGCAACTTCGGATTAGCCCATTTGTTAGGTCTTAGAGTATAATAATTAGGTACATTCAGGTGAGATTGAAAAGGAACAAATAGCATGAGTTTTCACAGCAGCTTGACACAGTAACACTCCTATGTGTAAAAATAGTTTTGACTTTTCTCACTTACAGATGCCAGTAGTCTTTTGTGGCAACTGATCCCTCGTTGAGATTTTCCTTTACAGCTTGAATGCATGACTTGTTTCCATTAGCGCTGCCAGGGTGTTTAAAATCGACTTGCAATTTTGTTTCATCTACATGATGACTCAGTGGTAGAATGTATTAATAAAAGTTTAGAAATAATAACAGTGTTTACCCTTGAATTTAGAAGACTTTGAGGATGTACCTTAACAGTGCCACAGAACCTGTGCAGGTTCACACAGGAATAGATTTGTTTCTTATGCTCTGCTAAATTTCCTGTGGAATGCTGAGTGCATTAGGATCCATGGTAACCAAGCCTGCTGCAGCACTGTTTCTGTGCTGTTGATAATGCAAGTCCATCTAATTAGCACCAAATGTCAGGGTACTAAGAGGAGCAGGTGGCACCATTTGTATCTGAAGTAAATACAAACACAGTATTTATGTGCAAAACCAGGCAAAATAAAGCCTTTTATAAAGTCTGTTATAGATGGCTTGTGTGATTAATAAGGTCTGAGAGAGAAAAGATAATTATAGACTGTGACCCATGAATGGAACTGATAATTTCAAGTCCAGGTTGAACCAAATGCTACTGATAGGAAATATTTTAGTCTTGAGCCTTTGAAGACATAATACGTATTACTTCAGGAATACAGACTGTAATATTTGGCATTTCTGAAGTCCATGGTTCATTCTCAGTTCTTATTATGTTTTAAAAGTTGTTAGGAAAAATGAAAATCGTGAATGAAAAGAAAGTGGAAAATTTTAATGACCTTGATTTTATGAAAGATTAGAGACTGCCAGCAAGACCTGCTATGCAGTGTCTTTAGGTGACTTTAAGGACCTGAACCTCTGTGTGACTTGTAATGTACATAAAGACTGTGCATAGGTCTGAAGTGAAAGGGAACTGCTATTGATCTGTCTAGATGCCTTTATAGACATACAGAAAGACAAATGCCTCCAGAAATCTAATGAAAATCATTGTCTGGAGGTGCTTTACACTGTTGTCAAACAAGGAATACATGTTCAGGAGAGATGCAACTTATGGGCTCCAGTAAAACTTAACTGTAATCCATAAAAACTTAAGTGTAACCCATGCTTATGCCACAAAGTATTGCAAGGCTAGGAGCAGATGCATTTCTATCTCAGAAATAGTTTCTCTCTTGTCAGATGTCAGTTTTTGCCAGGAACAAAAATGGTCCAGGATGCTGTGATCTCTTGTGTCTCATACCTGATCCTATCATAGACAACTTGATTTCCAGGGTGGGACCCCCTGTGTGGGACCTTCCTCTGGTGCAGCCAGAGTGCCAGATTCCAGCACAGAGCTAAACTTTTATAGCTCCATGGAAATGTAGAAGGTAAAAAACTGAAAGCTACAGAGGTCTTTGCGTGGCTTATTCACTTTGCAAATTTCTCCTGTGATGACTACATTGTCATCCTGATTGCAAACGCTAAACTTAATTTTTATGCTATATCAGTCTAATTAATCATCTCATACACAAATATTCACTAAAATGAAAGATACCATCTATATTAAAATTTTAAGCTTTTCCTGAATTAGCTCAGTAAATCTGGCAACTGATACGTAAGATTTGCAATTCCATCCACACTATGAAAATACTGTGCTTTTTTCCATATTACAATTTAATTAAAAATACATGCTATCTATTAACACGTTATTAAATGTATTTTATTCCCTTCCATTCACAAATTAGATATTAAGTCTTCCATTTCTTTTTCTTTTTTTCCATTAAAGGCAATTAGATGTTGAGGCAGAAAAGAAAGGGAAAACATGATGAATGCTTTAGCATATACTGTGAAAACCCCAGAAGCTGAAACATAATAATTTTAAGAGAGTGAACATTTAAGGAGAAATAATTAATTAAAATTAGTGTCTAGCAGGTTTAGAAGTACAGAAAATATTGTACAGAGCAAAAAATAAATAAACTTCCAGATGAAAAGAACACCCAAACATATCCAGAAAAGATTAAGAGACTAGGGTAAGTAATAAAGAAAAAATATAGAAGGCAACATTTCCAAAAATAATAACTTACTCCTCCTTGCAGTTATAAAGGAGAGCAAAAGAGCCAAACTGTTTAAGGGGAAAAATGTAACTGGGCTTAAAGAAGCAAGTAAAGCTATTTTTTTAATGTTAAAAGTTTTCATCATAGAACGAACATTGCAATTCAAAACAACTGCAGAAAGCCATCAAATCCTTAAAAATAATATCCAGAAAGATAATCTTGAGTACAAAATACCAGTTGGATAAAAAGGAAAATAAATACACCTAATTTTTTACAGCAGCATAGCACATTCCAATAATATTGTCTTACTCATCCCCTTTGCAGGGTAGCTGGCAGTAATGTGTGACTTGTTCTTCTCTGAAGCAGTTAGGGAGAGAGCAGTATTGTAGGTCACAGTCTTTGTTCTCTTTTTGTTACTTTGGAAAAACCTTAAAACCTGCTGCTGGTTGAAATTTCTCATGGTATCTCCAGTTTGTTGATAAAATCCAGTACTTGAAGTGACAGCCCCCATCTCCTTGAGTACCTTCATATGTTTCTGAGTCCAGAGAAACCCAGCTTCTTTAGGGTGAAGATACCAGTGACTGACTGCACCCTGCTTCTTTGTCAGGGAGTTTTTCCTGCTGCTTGCAATATGAGACACTTCTGTTTGCATAGAATAAATGAGGGTCTTGTGTCCTTCCAGAGAAAAGCTTCTGTTCCTACTGGAGTACAACTCTGAGGCTGTCCAAAGTCATTCTCTTGGCTACAGAAAAGTGTTAAAAGACTATGAACAGCAGTGGCCTTCTTGCCTCAGAGAAGCAGTGATTTCCAACTTGGTTTGTCCTACAGCACCCTTGAAACTGACAGAAAACAGATGATTGCTCTTTGGACAAGATTGCTGATGTGACTTGGTTCCTGTAGTCAGTCTTAATGTAAATGCCTGTCCCTCCAGCCCTGAAGAAGGCAATGATATGTTGATTTTCAAAATAATAAGTATGATAAGTTGTCATGCAACTGTGTGCTAATTTCACACAGGCCAGATCAGTCACTGGAAATAACTGTGATAAATACCCTCTCCCAGTCACTTTATTGTTTGTGTACGTGAAGGAATGTGGCTGGACAGCAGGGAGGAAGGCTGCCTGAGATCAGTGCATAGATACTGATAGACAGACAGACAGACAGACTGACTGACTGACAGATAGATAAGATAGATAGATACTGCTACAGCACCAGTGTCGTGGTACCATGAGTTTCCCCACAAGAAAGTGGGGAAACAGCTTTTTTTTCTGGGCACAACTGAACATGGTTATGGGGGAGAGTGAGATAGGACAGATGGGGAGTGATAAATGTCATGAGTGAGGATGCTGCTGCATACACACAGGCTGAGAAACTCCTGAGGGGAGTATGGAGATGGCAGAAATCTACCAAGGAGGGCTTGCAGAAGCTTCCCCAAAGGAAGGGTGAACTTGATGGGGACCCTGAGAAGTCCACAGAAAATTTGTGGCAGTCCAGGAAGCTGATAAAAATTGCTGACCTAGAAAAAAAGAATAGAAGTACCTATTGTGTGAGGTACAGTGAATAAGGGAAAGATTTGTTTGCAAACCCTTTTTTTACTCTGTCTCACCATATTATACTTAACTGGACATGCAAAAGTCAATTGTTTTAGTGTGTGTTTTAATAAATCATTGATGCTTCAGGCTATTTCAGTGTCTTTAGTCTGGTCACTTTTAAGGGAAGAGTAAAGTGGTTCCAACTTCAGAGTTAGGGCCAGCTGAGAGCCTGTCACAATAATTTTTCAGTCACTCTCTCTCCTGTCCTGCTCACTTGCACAAGGGCAAAAAGCAATGGCTTTGCAGAACCTATTAGCCTCTTCTGCACTGCTTTAGTACACTGCCTAAAGAAATAAAAGGAACTCTTTATGACTCTCAGTATTTATTTGTGTTTTACTGTGCTGAAATATAACCATCAGACTTTTATATGGATAAAAATAAACTTAATTGCATGCAAAGTCACATAAAGAGATCTTAGCAGGAATGTAGAAATGTCTAGAGATTTTCATTAATATGTGTCTGTTCTTTGAATTAGATGAATGCAGACTCTGAATATTGACAATGACTAAACTGTAAAAGATCATGGCCACTTTCTAGTGTCAGAGGAAGTCACTAATCTCTCATCCCTGTGAAAAATCTAAAAACGTGGTTTAGATCACAGATCCATCAAGTTATTCAAAAGAAGATTTCTTTATATATATAAAAACCAAACTTCACAACTCCTGAAATCTAAGTTGAGGACCTACAATGTTCACAAAATTTGAGGAAAAGAAGAAAATGTTGGGTCCCAAATCTGTCATTTGTGCTGCTAGCGTTTCATGTGCAGACTCTTTGAAGATTTCACAGTGAATTCAAATGTATGAATCTAATAACAGGCATGTCACTTGGTCCTTCTATGCTGAAAGTGATCCTTCTTGCAAAGAAGTCTGAAACAGGCAGTATGTTCACACTTATGTAGTAGATAGAAAACCTCAAAGTTGTCTAGAAAGAGGGAACAGAAGCCTCGTTTATAGTCCAAGGGAGAGAATTTGTGCCAGGGGAGGTTTAGGTTGGATGTTAGAAAAAGGTTCTTTCCCCAGAGGTGGTTGGGCACTGGAACAGCTGCCTGGGGAAGGGGTCACAGCAGCAGCCTGACAGAGCTCAGTGCTCTCAGGCACATGCTGTGATTGCTGGGGGTGGTCCTGTGCAGGACCAGGATCTGGGCTCCATGATCCTTGTGGATCCCTTTCAACTCAGCACATTCTGTGATTCTGTGAAATCAGTATTTTTATAATCCATCTCTAAAGGGAAACAGGAGAGAAATTGAGACTGGAACTCTGTTCAGTCCAGTTAGCTGTACTGGAACACTAAGTGGCCAGCAAATTAGTCTCTAAAAAAATACCACAGTTCTTTAATGGCAGGGGTGTTTGCATTAGATACCTATGATTGGCAAGCAGTTCTTCACCTGAGATCCTGGAATCACACAGCCCTTTTCCCTTGCAAAGAATGTAAGCAGCTAAGATTGTACTTGTAGAAGGGTTGATTCATATAAGCTGAGGGTAGCAGTTGGGTACTCAGGGTAGACTGAGATTTCATCAAGCCTTGTTCCTCACAACTGTTTTTAATATAAATCTTGTTTGCTTTTCCTGCTGATAAAAAACTCAAATGGGTGGAAAGACAAAGAAGGGAGAGTGTCTCTGATGAAAGGTGATTTTTTTAGAGAAGGGTCTGTTCTCAGCAGACCTGGGCTGAAGGCAGCAGGTTTACAGGCTTAAGTTCCTCAATAAGAAACTGAAGTTGTTCAGTGGTCAAAGAGGGAGATTAGCCAAGGGAAGCAGAATTTCAGGAGTAGGTGGTAGAATTGTTCCAAAGTCTCATAACTGATATACATGCACCAGTTAATAACTAGGAACAAAACTGTTAAGTCCTGAGAATGTTTTACATATTTTGTATTTACCATTTTCAAAATTGTATTTCCTATTCTAAATGAAGTATCTAACATTTTTCTTTGCTAAATGAAAGCTTACCCATACCTAGTTGTAGAAGTTATCTAACACTGAGACCTCTCCTGCTCAAGGAGCAACACAAATTTAAGTGTGCCACAGTGTGTATGCTTGCTCTGCTTGTGATTTCTGAAGGGTCTCAGGAGTTGGCAATTATATTCTTAGAAAGCTGTGGGAGTCAGCTTGAAGTCTAATAATACCAGTGGAGAGGAATTGGCCTGAGTGGATGAATACAAACAGTGCACAGAGGAACACAATTTCTGATCCAGGGATTAAATCACAGGCATCAAATATTTATTTCAATACATTGATATCTGTGTCATCCCTGTCATGTCACGTACACAAGGTGATAATACAAAAGAAGGAAGGTCGGGAGGGTGGCTAAAAGCAATAGATGAATTTAACACTTAAGCAGGCACTGGCAAGAACTATATACCTGTCTTCTGGAAGAAAACTGGAGAAGTTTGAAAGAGTGTGAAGATTTTAAAGCATTTTAGAGGAGATTTTGTGTGGGATTTTTAATAGAGCAAGAAAGGATTTGTTTTAAAATCCACAGTGCAGAGAAATCTCAAAGAAACAAATAAAACTAGGAAATGAAAACAATTTAAAAAAATTATTTAGTTAGTTCGACTCAAAGGACAGGAAGAAAATAGAACACTTTCTTTGGTTTTTACAGAGGGTACCTAAGGTAGGAGTTCAGTTGATAAACTCTTGCAGAAGTTGATTCAAATATCTGATGGCTTAAAGACTAAAGTGGGTAATGTAAACAGTAATTAAATAAGTATTGTAACATAACATACAGAATGTATTATAGAATAGTGATAATATCCTTTGCATAAGAATTTTGTCCTAAGTGGGTTCAGGACAAAAGTACTCATTTACTTTCACCTGTTTACTTTCACCTATAAATAGTAACTGCCACATGGATACAGAGTACAGTATTTACATAGGATGACTTTTAAAGTGCCACAGCATAAGACCAGTCATTTGTGCCAAGTTTTTTTTCTCTTTTTATGTCTCCATAATATTATGTTCTTATTTTATTGTTAAGTTCTCTTATTATGTTCTTATTCTGTTTTATTAATATTAGTTCTGTATGTGTGTCTAAAGAATTAATTTTCAAACACTTTTTTATCTGCTTATGGGTTACTGTAATCTTCCACATCCCATTAGCAATAGCCTTCTCAGTCCCTTTTCTTGAAGACAGTTATGGCTGCCTCTGCAGCTTTTGAAGCACAGCCCTGTGTATCTTTGATTTTCTGCAATACTGCTTGAAAGATGGAAATGTCAAGCTGGATGACAGCTAATGAACTGAGTGTTCAGTAGTCCATCACATTGGTTTTACCAGAAGTCATTTAGCAACAAATTTGAAATAATTATCTTTGGTAGCATGAGATCACTTGCCTTCTCTGACAGAAGAATTGACACCAGTCAGAATGGCAGCTGGCACTGGAAGGGGCAAATCTAACCCTGGAGTCGCAGTGTTCTGTGAAAAAAAAACAAACCTGGCACCACTGGGGATGAATTTGTGATGAATCTGATCTCTGCACCTTTGGCCCCAGGGAAGACTCAAAGACATCTTTTCTCCAGCTGTTGTGAGTTACTGCTGTTGACTGAATTTTTTGTTTGCTAAGGATTTAAACATGCATGTATGTGCTATTTTAAGGCATGGGCAACCCTTCACAGCTTATCAAAGCTTGTGTGGGAGGCCTGGTCCACCTCAGGCCAGCAGGAAAATAGGATTTGGTTCAGTGCTAAGCACCTGTGTCTGAAGAGGTAAACAACACCTTGAGTACTGTGAGGTGCTCATTAGTTTACTCAGGAGAGCAGAGACTTTCATTTTTCTAGATAAGAGGTTAACCAAACCATTGTCTGCATGCTCCCCAGACCACATGGATCATCTGTGATTGTCCATTTTTAAACAGAGATTGCAGCTGGGAGTGTTTTCCTGACTCCAGGCACCAGAGCAGCTGCTGCCCCTCGTGCTTGTGAGCAGTCACAGCTTTGCTAGATGCTGCCTAGAAAGAGAGGAAGAGGCCAGGCAGAGGCAGTTTGGTGCTGTGCATTCATGTTCCAATGATGAAAATATCCAGAGTGGCTGCAAACAGGAGTGTGTGAGGAAAGGATGACATTGTACTGATTTCCAGAAGTATTTTGCTTTGAGGTTTCTGTTGCACTTCTCTAGGGGAATGCATTTGCAGTAGCCTGTTGCTCACATCCTTTTCTACTGACAGAACAGTGTATCTTAATCAATACCAGGACTGATATGATTCCTAATGGGACAATATCATTATCTTCCTAAATGAATAAGCAGATTCTGCCTATATGTCAGTTTTATGGCCACAGCACATCGTGGGGGAGACTACAGAGTCTATCTTATACATGATTACAAGAAAATGAGGTAATTGAACTGAAATTTTTTTTGAGGTACCTTAATCAAAATACAAAAATATGATTCTCTTATTATGTTTACCTGACATTTTTCATAATTTTATTTGGAAAGCAGACACTGATTTCACACAGTGAAAAAATGTTTTTATTCGAAAGACTTGGCAAGCCTAGCTAAAATAAAGCATACTGAGAGAAAATTATACTTTAAAAGAGGCTGTTCCATGCACTTTCTTGTGCATTGAGGCCTGATGTTGAACATTTTCTCGTTTTATAGGTTGAAAGCTTCATGCATAATTATCAAAAAGTATTTTTCATTTAAATTTCATTCTTCACAAGACCTACAATGTTTTTACTATGTAGAAATATAAAAATATACATCAAAGGCAATGACCTTACATTATACTGGTTCCTGTTCTGTGGTATGGCAGCAATCCTCAATTACTCATAACAATTGGAAAAAATATCTGTGTAAGATAAAAGCTCAGAAGAGATCTCATGGGTCACTGATTTAAATTCCTGGTAAATGCAGACTCTTAGATCACAGAATCTAATTTATGAATTTGATGGTTTGTTTTCAACTATAAAGTTTCCTCCATCTCTCAGTTTTGCCTGATCTGGGGAAACAGATGTTGGAATGCTCAAACCGCAGCCCCCCTGGACAAAGAAAATCCTTCTTTGAATTTTCTATATTTTATTTTATGATTCATGACTCATGCACTCCCTGCTTCATGGGAGTGCTCTTCTCCAGGTGCAAGACTTTGCACTTCAAATGAGTCAAATGACAAGAATAACAAACTTTAGGAATGGACAACACTCATTTCTATTTTTATTTGTCTAAAATTCTGGAGCAAATTTCCCGTGAGATTTTGGCATTAAAAACGTTATGTTTATTTTGCTGATCAATGAGAACGTGCTTGGTGTCATTGAATATTAAATTTCTATTTTCTTATTATTTTTAACGCACTTTATTTAGGTGAAAAAAAAAGAGTCATGGCATTATAGTGCAAATTATGCAACTGCACTACCAAAGAAGGGATGTATCACCCTGATTCACTTTAGGAAATAAGTGCCCTGACATAGACATATAGTCAGAAGGATGGCAGAAGAATTTTTTTTTTCCCATATTTGATGTTCAGAACAAGGAGGGATGCTACTACACAAGCATGGATTTGAGTGTGACTAATAGAGAGGGATGCAGTTCCTTTCTTCAAATAAACACTGGCACATTCAGAGCTTGAATTTGTTCTCAGGTGATGTAGATATAATTGTGCAGGTACAGAGCCATTCCATTCACATCATCACTGCCGATTCCTGCTCATGATGCTACTGTCAAAATTGTTGCTTTGTCTTTTCTTTCAACATTGAATGTTTTGAAAAATATCACTATAGTAATTTCCTCTCGAAAGTCATTATTCTCCTGGTTTTATTTCCTGTAGCTACACGGGCTTTTTTTATGCCTTACCCCTCCAGTTTTTTATATTTCCTTCATCCTGCCTGAACCTTGTTTTTTCCTGATTTTATTAGAGCTTTAGGACTGTCGAGGTTGTGTAGATGGTGAATGTGCATCGGCACAGAAATGGAGTGGGGTGTGTGTGTGGGGGTGTGTGTGTGTGTGTATGAGGAATAATCAAGATCACTCAGTATAGTATTTCTAACTGCATTTGTTATTGAGAAATATAAAGAATGAAGATGTAAGTCAGCAACAACTGAAGAACAGAATTCAGGGTGTCAGATACTACAGGACACCAAACCTCATCTTTGCTTTCCCTTCCCTTGAGCGTGACTCTGCTCTTTCCATGATGACTGATTCCAGTGTTGTAGCTTAAATTCATTGGAGTTATCTGCATATATGGACATTAATTAATCCTTATTTCTTTTTTTAAATTCTTACCAAGGAAAGTCCCTTTTTCAATGAAAGTTGAGATTCTCAACTCATAATGTTATTCCCAAAGCTGTTGCCCTAATCTCAAACCTGTAGTCCATAAATGCTAATCTGGTCCTGCTTGACATAGTCATGGTTTTGTCTTTTGTGCTTGCTTTTTTCTTCAGTATGATAGTTCAATTTTGACATGTAGATGATTTGCAAGGCATGGAAAAGCCATTGCTACAATTTAATTCGTGTTTATTCATACATTTTAATTATGTACCCCTTAGTTCATAAATATGAGAATTTTAAAATGAGAGTTATCTTAGCAGAACTTTGTTGTTGGCTTTGTTTGGGTTTTATTTTGCTTTTTTTATAAAGTAAGGGTAAATAATTAGCAGGATTTTTCAAATTTACATAACTACTGCTTTTTTCATTTTATATTTTCTTGTTGCTATGGTTTAACGTTTTTCAGTCTGCAATGTTTATTTCTATATTTGAAACAAGCTTTTCATCTCTTGTGGTGTATACCTGATACTCATAATAAACAATAAGTCAAAGGAATACATTTTTTCCCTTGGAATTCAGTTGTCTTATAAAATGCTGGAAATTCTGATCTGTAAATTTATGCAGGAATTATACTGTGTTTATCACTGGCAAGAGTCTTTCAGACATAGCAGCTGCTTGTCTTCTTAATGATAATTCCTGCTTAAAAGCACACTCACAGCAGGTTGGGAGATATTTAGAGCTCTGCATTTTTATGATCTCTCTAGTCACCTAAATGAGCAAGTTTAATTCTCTGAACTAAATAGGACTAGTTACATGAATGAAATTTCTCTCTGGAAAACTGAGTGATTAGATATGATGCTGCGCCAAATACCATGTGTTTGCCTTCTTTTCCCAACTCAAACACTTTTGAACAATTCATGTTCTTTCTGCTCTCATCCTACTGTCTAATCTGTCTAATTTTCCTTCTTTAAGCTGACTTTTTTTTTTTTTTTTTTTTTTTTTTTTTTTTGTGCTCTTTTTGTTTATTTATTTAATTTCAAAAGAAGGCAGTTTTCCAGGAGATTTTTCAAATGTTTAATATATACCTATGGAACAGGGACACCTGAGTTAATAGCCCACCAAGAAGTGGGGACAATTTACCAATATTACTCCTGCATTGTGAGCTAGGTGACAAACTCTGATAAATTAGAGGTCATAGCCCAGGTGAAAACCTGGAGATTAAGCTGCTGTACAGCAAGGAGCAACAGCACCACCACCAGGTGTTGAAAGAAAAGAGCAGTTTTAGAATATTCAACTTTGAAGATGAAGCAAAATGGAAGAAGATGCCAATGGACAGCTCTGGCTCATTCCTGCACTCAGCTTTGTAATTGGCTACTGCTACTTTTGGCAGCTGCTTGTGTTTATAGCTATTGCAGATTTCTAAGTGAGCTGTTTTTAAACATTAAGATCATGTATATTCCTCTTTCTGGGGATGAATGTGGTTATATTAAGAGGCTGAGCATTTTGCTGAGCATATGAGGATTTTCAAAAGGATATACCACTTTCTGAGATTTCTTTTTTAAATTTATTTCTTTGTGACTCTAAGTATCTTTTACAGGTTTTGAGTTCTAATATTGTGTGGAACTTCACAGGAATAATGTAACCTGAAAAAGACCAGTGTAACAGTAGAAACAGGTTCTAAGATATAAGATACAAGCATTCCTCTTAGTTAAGGACATGATATTTTTTACCTCAGTTCTAACAAGCTGTGAATCAGAATGGCAGCATTCATATAATTTAAACTCTGATGCAGATTTGCAACCAATAATCTCAAATGTTTAAGTAGCACAGAAAACCATAACAACATCTAGAACTACAGTTCTCAGTTTCTCCCACTGTCAGCTTTATCCTTGCTGCTGTTCTGTTTGCTCTTCAGCCTTGCAGTACATTTCTATTTCTTCTTCCTTCTTCCATTACATCTGCTACAATCCATCTCTCATTAACTTCTTTTCTCCTTTTCTCTTCTCCTCTTTAGCATCCTGCTAATGACTCTCTTCATTCCAGCAGTCTCTCCACTGATGAACTGACTGGCAGATTTTTTCCCTGAGTGCTCCAGACTAATCTGATCTGCACAGCCAGCTATCTTCAGTATGCTCTCAAGTGCTGCATGCTGGGTGCCAATATGTAATCTGTGCAAAAAATACCATTTTGTTTTATGTTTTATATAGACTGGAGAGTAGAAAAAGGCAAAGGATTCTAAGAGATCTGCCAATTTCACTGAAGAAGTCTTAATAACTGAATGCCTTCTGGACTTTGTTTCATTGCACTTACCCTTTTTTTCAGAAGCTTTTCTAACTGTCACACTGGGGGGGCACAAAGCTTCCCATAGCACAGAAAGTTGGAGAAAGAGCCCATTTCTCTCCTCCCCCTACCCTCTTAAAATTTGAGTCTTTGCATTTTGCTTTCCTAAATATAAAGTACTTTGGTAATAATGCTACTGTTACCCATCACTAACAGTATCTCTGCAGCACTACTTGTTTGGCCTTCAGATACTGCAACTTCCAGGATTTAACTGAAAACTTTTTTTTTTTTTTTTCCCCCGCAAACTACCATAATTTCCTGCACCATGGATTTTTTTTCATGTTTATTTTTGTTTCTTTTTACTTTGATGATTGAACTTATGTTATTACACACTAATATAAAAGTGACACAATGAATGTCTTACAGGATCTCTATCACTGAAATGACAGATAAAGACTAATGCTTAGAGGAGCAGGATAGATTCATGAAGTTATCAAGGTTACTTTTCTTTTGTCCTATTTAATAGAAAAATACACCCAGTAATTCAGCTTCTCTGTTGTGGCTCAGTCTTTTCAACAGTTTTTTCCATCCATTTGTCGCAGAAACTACAATTTCCAATCTTCATTAAGGTAGACCAGATTTAAAATCATACTTGATAGTTCTGTATTTTGTAGCTGAATTTCTTGGAGCTGCCTTTGAGACCTGAATATCCAATTCCCAGCAGATTGACTGGTCATGAGGCTTCTCTAAAACTACCTGTAGTTTTACAGATGCCAGTCTATATGAGTGAGAAGACAGTGACTGAATTTTCAGAGCAAGTTTATGGTTCTTGAATGGAAAGGCATCCCTATGAGGTTGATTTCCCATTTTTCCTGTAATCCATACCATTGGACAGATTAGTGAGGTGATGGAGAAGGGCTATATGCCAATTTGGCTTATGAAGTATCTTCATTGACGTGTAATTTCTCTGTTACAAAAAAAAAGAGACAAAATATTACAGAGGGTGAAGTTTGTTAACTTAGGGCTGCTCAGAAGGTGCCTAGGAGCACTAATGGGTTCCCAAAGTATTTTCTTTATACAGCATTTTGTGCCCAAAATAACTTCAGCTTTTGAATCTGCACAATGTCATGTTACAGCTTTGTACCACAACAATAATGACAATATAATGGAAATAGAATTCTCCCTTAAGGAGAGTGCTCGCTTAAAAATCCAGTCTTGCATTAGATCAAGAGAAGAAAAATAGTAAAAGTGCAGAGCCTCCACTTCAGATACTATTCTCAGGTGCAGTTGTGATCTGTCAGAGATGTGAAAAAGCTGCCAAGTTCTGTCAGTTCATTCAAATGGCGTGTTAGCTGAACTCCATAGAGCCTTACCAAGTCATGCATATGCTGGAGATCACTTTAAAATAAAACACTTGGCATCCTGTAATTTACAAAATGTGATTGCTGCATGTTTATTAAGAATTTGAAGCTCCATACAGAAGTTTAATAAATTGTAATTGATGATAATGCCATTTGGTAAAAACAGAGTCCTCTAGCTGATCTTAGAGTGAGTCAGGACAGGAGGTAACACGTTATTTTTTGCTGTCTACTAGTCAAAGACAGAATATTAGTGAGAAAAGTACTTTGTTTAACATTTAAGTGGGGTGAAAATTGAATTATTTTATGTTGAAAAGGACTTATTCTCGACCTACTTTGCAGCTCACCCCCATGAACAGTGTAAGGCTGACACATTTGGTACCAACATGTCTACTCTCAATAATTCCTTTACTGTTAGCTCTCCTACACACTCATCAGAGATGGTTCTAGAATCATCACAATTTTCAATTGCCACAATTAGTATGCTTCTTTCTTCCATAATCATAGAAAAATTAGAAATTCTATTGAGATTAATAATAAACAATACTAGTCAGTATGTTTGGTATAGTTAATAGCTTAGTTAATTGTTTTGATTAGCTCTGGTCTTTGTAAAGAAAAAGAATATTATCTCTTCTCTTAACCTTGACAGCATATTCACATATCAGTGTTCATTGTAATTTAGTTAGTGTGGCTGAGCTTCTTTCTTCCTCTGTCAAAGCTAAATAGATGGCACTAGAATTTTTGCTGGAGCTTTTGTCTGCCTCAGGTGCCATCACTGCCCTGCAGTAGAAAGCAGCCATGAACTCATCTCAGCTGGCTGCCTATGGGCTCATCCTGCAGAGTCCTTAGCATGCTACTGAGACAAGTGTTTTACTGGAATGAGGACTTGGGCAAGGTGAAGTGTTCATGGGTTACTTCTCATTCTCTGGGTACCTAAACATAGGGAAAACAACAGCAACTTCTTAATTGTGCCAGACCAATGCTATTGGGAGACCAGAGAAGCAATAGGGAGAATCTCAGCTACTGGGGATCTAAGCCTTGTTTTTTAATTGTCTTTTTTTTTACCATAGTTTGTGTCAGTCTGAATAAGCCATGCAGGATGGGAATAGGGAGGAAAGGAATGAAAAAAATGCAGCACTTCAATACACTAAAAACCTATTTGCTTAGCACTCACCTTGTTTCTATATGTAGTATATGTAAAATGAGTTTTACAGGCCTAGAATCTTTACACAGAATACTGTTATAAAAAGGCAGGTTAATGAGACTGTCCTTCTGCTAAAAGTCCTTATTCCTCTGGGAGACTACACAGGGAAGCAGAATGCAAATGTGTGTGTATATATATATATACATATACTAATTACAGCATTCAGAGTGCCTTGGCCACTGAATCTGAAAGAAACTTGTTAGTGAGGAAGGTGGGATACTTTGAGGATATGTCAGATACTGTACAGGGTTTATGATGATTGCTGCAACCACAATTCAGAATAGTCTCTTTTACTCTGCTCCTCACTGATTTTCCATGTTAACTGTAAGTCTGTCTAAGTCTATGGAAGTAACGAAATGGGGATGGTGTAACTGCTTTCCTTAAGGATCTCCTTTTGGCTGTAAACTTGAAATGATTCCAAAGCAGTAATAAATGTAATAGCCTTGTGGAGTAAATACAGGTGAACTGAAATCCCTCCCACCTGCAGAACACCCCGTGTATGTCTCCTGATTGGATAGAGTGGATACACTCAGCCCTGTGTCATTGACATCTGTAATGCATTATTGGCTCATTCTGGTATTCCAAAGGCAGATGCTAGTTTATTTATGTTGTAACTTTGATTGATTATCAAGTCAGAAGGAAATACAGAGAAATTTGTATGGTGGTGTACAATTTGGGTTTTTTTCCCAGTTTTTAACTCTTAATTCTTAATCTTTTTCTTCTTCCCTGCACCCATCACAATCTCTGAAATATGTGCCTCATTAAAAACAAGAGAAGCAGCTAATATTGTGGTATAGGTGGGAAAGAGCCATGATGCTTTCTTTTTTGACAATCGTATTTTCCATATCTCAAGAGAAAGTGAAGCATAGCATGCTTCACATGACACTCCATCATTAAATAAGGATGTTCTAATGAAAATAATTGAGTAATGGCTGCCCTTTCTGTGTCACTTATGTATGGCCCATTAATTCTGGCAAGTCTGTGTGAGAGTCACTATTATCAACTTCACAAAGATAACCAAGCATTAATCTTAAATCAGTAGTTCATTATTTCAAAACTCATTTTATGACCAGTGAGTTGACTTATATGATCTAATAGAGTGCTTCTCGGTTTTAATGAGTGAGAAATTTTATGTTAGAACTGAGTGAAATGACAGACTGGTCAATATATTTTAATAATGTTACTCTTAGCACTTAATAATTAGAAATTACTCTAAGAGAACAGAAAAAAATAATCTTTTCCTATTTCATTTTGGAATGAAGAAATAATATCCCTCCAAAACATTCTCAAAATATTTGTGGGAATTAAAGCTGAAGGCATTTCAGTAATAATTTCAGTAAAAGATGAACTGTCTGCTGATTGAAGATGTTATTCACAATATGTCATGTAAATGGCTGGACTTGCTGTTTATTTTACTGAATTTGTCAGAAGTGTGACATACAAAGGCTAGCTAAAATACAGCTAGTAGATCACCTAAACTCAGGAATTCTACCACTGATGCAGGTACTGAATTTATTTTAAGTCACCATAGGTGTCATGCAGTACTTAGATATGATTGAATCTTGCATTTTTTTCCCCCACATATTCTTCCTAGTAAACACCAAATTTTGCTCATTCTGAAGCTAGACAGCTTTGGGATCAAATTTTCAGGCAGCCTTATGAGATTCTTGGGCCTCTTAAGGCTATTCATAATCAAATGTTTCGCTGGGCAACTTGAAAAACTTTAATTTTAAGGAGATGTAATACTAGTTTTACTGTATTTCCTCAAAACTGTATGTATGACAGGTATGTGCTGAGAGACCTTGGAAGCAAAATTTCTAAAATTTGCAAAGCCATGTGTGTTAGGACTTACTGTAAACCATGTAAATGTCCGTATTTGAAGTAGTTTATCACTTCCTTCTTTTGAGTTATAAGGTCAGATGTCTTGATGAAATTTTTCTGGCAGGTTGATAAAATTGTAGGCTTCTGATGAAAGACACTATTCAGCAGACTGCAGAGGGATCTAAAGACTTTTGCTTCCCATGCTCACCAGCTATCAATGATTTTCCCCCTCATACCAAGAAACAGGCTCTTAGATTAAAAAAAATGAGGATTCTGAAATGAAGCTAAATGCAAGCTCTCTCTGTCCTGCTCAGATATACTGCTAATATACTTATATCAGTAATACATTGTATCTGTCTTACAAAACTTACAGTTTAATTAACTAGAGTGTTATTGTGACTTCACTAACAAGAATATAACCAAAAAATATTTATTAAAAGGCAATCCCAAGCAACCCTTTGGAATTGAAAGAACTAAAAGATTTCCTGTTTTCTGTGAAGCTACCAAGCAATACTTCCACAGTTAAATGAATCAATGTCTTACTCAATAGTGTAGTATTTACACCGAGAACCAAAATGTAAATTACTTGAATCCATTTCCATTGTCCAAAGTCGCTGAAAAGTGAAAAGCAAAAGCTTAAATGAAAACATATAGTCAAAACTGGGAAATTATGTATTTATTTTTAAAATCTTTGTATCATGGTTAAATTAAAAAATTTACTGCATTTACATTTACATGCAGCTTGGAAAATCACTATTCTACAAGAAGGATAGTTATCTAATGCATTGCAAATTAATTACAAATACAGGTGACTTACAGTGGATGAAGATTCACCCCTTGTATTGTATATAAACATATCTATACAGAAACAAACATTTCTAACATCTAATGGTGTTGGAAAACCATAAAGAACATTTTTGAAAAGTTCCAGTCCTTTTCATTAGAATAGGTATTTTTTGATACACATCTAGACTAGATATGAATATATATTTTAGTGAAGAAAAGACCTTTCTCACACTGATACTTTACTGATAGTGTTCCATTTTTATCAGAACAAACAGTAGATTAGATTAATGTAGCTTTCCTCTTTCTAGAATATGTTACATCACTTAATTCAAGTGTTTGTATGCTTAAGCTTATTCTGTCCCTAAGAGGGAAATTAATCTTGCAGGCAATGAGGAGTGACCTGGGTAACCCCAGAGAGCAGGGAGGTTGACACTAACCAGTTGAGACTAGTAGTAATCTCATGCTGTGCAGAAGGTCTAAGTGAACAGTCTGCAAGGTTAATGTGTTCAAACTTCAAGACTGTGTCCTAGGGAAAAAAAAAGTAGATAATTAACTGACCCAGAGCCAAAGGCTATTTTGTGTTCCTGCTGTCGTTGTGATGATAGAGAGAGACTAAACAGACTTTCTGTTTTGAGAGTCTGTGCTCTGATGAATTATAAAGGCTCAAATCAGAGCAGTTCTTGCCTGTGAACTTAATGCAGTTAAACAGCAATAGAGCAGAGGGGTGTCCTGAAACTCTTACCTGGTGAGCTGCTTTTTTCTCTTGGTAGCAAGTGTGATAACTTTGCCCAATGTGCTGCTTCCCTAGCATCAGTGGGACAATGCACAACAAATTAATGATTTATATTATTATCAGTATTAATAATTACATCTGCAGTCATGTTGTGGTTGGATGCTGGGATTAATATGTTATGTTAAATTCGATTAAAATTCTTGGTAAAAGAATAAACAGTTAACTCTTTAAAGAAAGACTACAGTTGTCCTTTAGGAAGAGTCTAGAGTCTAGAACAAAGAGAAATAAAATAGAAAGATTCTTTGATAGTACTAATAAGAATGCTGAAATTAAAAAGAAAAAAAAAAAAATCCACAGTCCTCTTTGTATTCCCTCTCTTAAATACTGAGTTGCTTCCAGGAGAGTTATCAGCCGTGAAGATAACTCAAGATGTAAAAAAAAAGGTGAATCTTGTGAATCATTTTATTCAATGTGTGTGATGTTGTCAAAGGAGATTCTGAGTGGTGTTGAAATTAAAAACTATCAATATTCTTGTGACATCAGGATCATCGGGTCGATTTACTGATAGACAATTATTTTTGAGTTAGCAATTGAGAACAACAGCTTGAAAAAAATTAGCCTTATCTCAATCCCATGAAGCTGGAAGTGATGCCAATGAGTCCACTAAAACAGTTACATCCTAATGGCTTGGGGGGACTGATGGGACTATTAAGAAGAATCATTGATCTTTTTGCCACAGTTCTCATCTGTACATCAAGTCTGTGTTTCAGAGGGGCTCCTCAGCCATAGCTCTCCTTTGATGGCATATTCACATACAGCCTTTGTTTTTGTTGGCTAGAGGATTAATGCAGTGTGCTTTCTGCAGACTGGTTGTTCAGAAAACAATTTTGAAGATCAAATCCCAAAAAAGGATTAGCTAGGTATGTTCACTGATAACACTCAGGGAGAGTTTTACCTAAACCCAAGTCCTTCCATAATGCTAATTTTGTGCATTGCATTATACTTTGTTACTGTTTCACTGAAACCAGAGCAATTTTGCAAGTCCACTTGAAGTTATTTCAGATATGATGGAAATTTATTTTAAATAAATGGATTGTCCCTATTTAGCTGCCTTCTTTATATAGCCTTCCCAAATGATTTTATAAATTTCTGCCTGCAAACTTTCTAAGGGAACCAAGTTGAAGATAACACCAAATATGAGCTAGGCAAAGTCAAGTGTTGTTTGAAGACTTGTCCACACCTCCCCAACCCAGCAGCCTGGAGAGCTGAGGTGAGAGTTGTAGGAAACAGTGGCTTCAGCTGAAAATGTGTGAAGACATTTCTGGTTATGGCAAATGCTGCTTTCATCATTTTCATCTGTTGGGGACAGTGTTAGGAGCAAGGTTAGTGTTTCAGAGCTCTACAAGATATCTGTCCTTTTCTTTCTGACTTTCTGTGATAAAAGCAGCTCATCCTGGGGCAGCAAAAATTGGTTCTTGCTGCTTGGTTGCCTTGAACTCACTTTTCACACTGGCATGTCACATGCCATAGCTATTCAAACATTTTTCTTCAAAAGCAGCAAGCATTCCATCACTAATGTCTGGTCTCCTGCACTGATTAAATGCAAGCACCTTGTTCAGGACAATGTCAGGCCTGTTTAGTCATTTTGTAATGGCAGTTGTATAGTTTGTGCACAGCCTGACACTCACATAATTTTCCATGTCATGCTGGCACTCATGTATTTTGAGTATGAGCTGACTCTTCTTCACTCACGGTTCATGTCATCATTCTTATCACAACTAGCTGTACTTTCATTCTTATGAGCAAATAACATCTCAACAATTATTTCCAGAAACCTCAAATAATGTATAATAAATACAGATCAGATTCTGCCACTACATATGCAAAGCTGATTTTTTCATTTATGAGACATTTATTATTATATCTGTTTTATAAAATAATTTCCACCAAGGAATGCGTAGTACATATATTGTTCAAAGACTCTGAAGCTTAAAAAATGCTTAATAAAATCTACTCCTTCCAGGCAAGAAAAAGTAAAGAAATAGTCAGTATATATGATTCACTCAATTTGTGTGCATATATATAATGTACATTTAATTTTCATCTTTTTGAGAAAGGATCAGTCTACCATAGATTATAGTGCCATTTTTATCTTTATATCTTTGCATTTCTAAGAATGATTTTTTTTACAGTGGTGGAAAAATGTCTAAGAAAGCTGACTACATCCTGTTTTACCAATCACCAAAATAACTAATTTTAATGCTCTCTATGTAGAGTACATTTTGTTTGCTTCTATTGTTACATTGTGTACTGATGATAGCCAATAAATATATCAATAATAAAAAGTAAATCAATAGGTTTATTAACTTGAAAGAAGCAAATAATCATTTGACTATCACTGTTTTCTGCAAATATTATTGGCCAAGTCTTTCAGTGATAGATGTGGAATGGCATCACTAGGATTGCAGTAAGATTTCATTTGTTTTCCTTCAGTGTCCTAGCAAATAATATGTATAAATCAATGGAGAAAATAGAATTCTGAAAATGTTCTTTAATTGGAGGGACCTACGTATAAAGCTCCTGTCCCTCTTTGTTTGACAAGGCATTAAAGTGTTGAAATCATAGTAGAAGATAACTGGATTCTTTTGTTCTCTTAAGAAGCTGTCATGTATGTTTATTATTGAATTTTGTAAAAAAAATCCCAACTTTTATTTTTGGTTTTCTATTGGTTTATTTCTCATGCACAGTATGGAATCACTTTGTCCTGCTGCCTTGCCTTATTTAAAAAATAAATAAATAAATAAATAAATAAATAAATAAATAAATAAATAGTTTTATTTGTCATTCTCCAAGGTGCTTTTTTAAGTAAACTGGCTTCACCACAGCATTACCTCTGGCTTGTGTCACTGATGTAGAGAGCTGCAGCCTAAGAAATACAGATTTCCAATTCCATAAGGGCAATGAAGATAAAAGGCTGGAGAGACCACAAATTTATAGCATAGAGCAAGGCACTATTTTCTATCTGTTTCTTTATGTGTTGCCTTGTTTGTGGGGCCATAATTACATACTGATTACTGCCAGAAAAAAAGATTCTCTTCATCCTGAATGGTAATTACTGTATTACTGTGTTTCACTCCCATCCCTTTCTTTTGCTCTTTCTGGCCATTATCAGCTCTAATTTAGAGTTTTAACATGGCTTTTGGGAAACATTAATTTCAAAATATTGTTTACATTCCTTAAAATGATGGTCATCTTGTGAATTATGTATCAGCTAGTATATATTACTAACTAATTAACTTAGTGTAACTGTGCATGTACCCATGAGACTAGAGAATGTTAAAATGAAGTGCTGACTACAGCTTCCTTGAGCTACATGATCTTGGTTGTGTTTAAATTTCTAACCCTTCAGGTGACTACTCTTTGATTAAATTAAGAGAACATCAGAATTGTTCTCCTGCAAGGAAGCAATAAATATACCCTAACAGAAAATAGTGCAATTTGTCTCAAAAAAAAAAAATTCTTTTCTTTACCTCTCTGACATTGTCACATTATGCCAGATTTTAAGACAAAATTGGAGGGACTGTAAATCACCCTTATTCAATTGACTTTCATTGAGCTGATTTTGGCCAGCAGAAGAAGTCAGTGCCAAGAGCTGTGAATGCATTCAGTCATGAACCAAGTCTTGAACTTGCAGATCATTAGGGTGGCTTAAAAAAGATCTTACCAAAGTAAATTCTGGCTTTTTTTCTTTCTGTTCTTTGAAACTTTGGTATCCAGTGAGGTGACAGTGAGTGAGCTCTCTACTGATGAAAATATTTGAAATGTATTAAAAAGAAACCAGAGTTCTCACCACTCCTTTCCATCAGTAAACTTTTTTCCTCTATCACAGAATTCCAGGTTCATGGGACTTAACATAAAAGTCAGTCATACAATTCTTGCACTGAGTGATATGGTAGTCACAATAAAAGACATCCAAACAAGCAAAACTAAATGTAGTGTACCCCTATCTATGTAATACCTCCTTAAAGATGCAGATACCTTACCTGGTGAGGTCAAATATAACAATATTTTTTAAAATGTTAATTCACCTGGTTTTCTCTTTGCTTTGAACTGTTCTTAATCACCTGAGGACTGAGAGGATAATCAACAAAAGTCCCCAGAGCTCCATCTGTTGTGGATTTTCCCAAGCTTGTCTGCCAAGAGCATGTGCTCCTGTACAGGTGCATATGCACATAGGCAGCTGGGATTGTTCAGTAGCATTGCCTAAGACATTTCAGGTGCAGTGGCAGCTTAGTAGTGGGTCATAGGATATTTCAGGTTGGAAAGAATTTCAGGAGGTCTCTATTCCAACTTCATAGTTCCAGACAGGATGCTAATTTCCATCTGGGCTTAAGCCGTAACACAGGGTCAGGGTAAAGTTGGATCTGGGTGAGTTAGGACTTTATCCAGTCAGATTTTGAAAACTTCTGAGGACTGGGAGAAACTGAGTATCTTCTATGGGAAGCCCATTCTGTGGTCTGAGCAACACAACCAGAAAAAAGCTTTTGCCAGTCTAAAGCTCTTGTTTCAAGTTATGTCCATAATGTCCTGCATCATACACCATTGTGGAGAGTATTAGTTCATCTCCCTGTTTGGATCTGCTCTTGGAGGGACTTGACCCACTATTTCTTCTCTAGGCTGGCCAAACCCTTATCCTTTGTCCTTTCCTCACAGGGTAATTCATCCCTGTGAACATCTTGATGGCTGTCTGCTGAACTTGGTCCAGTTTATTGATGTATTTCTTATGTAGAAGGGCTCAAAACACGTTTACACATCCAATGTACTGGTGAAACACTTAAATAATTTGGGGAATTTTCCCATCAGTCTGCACACTAAAGCTTATGATGATACAAGTTATAAGAATAAGGAGAAATTAAATAGCCTTGGTAAAATGAGTTCAAATTGCACTTGGTAAATTGGAACATAAACTGCACAAAGATTTTAGCATTCTGCAGAGGAGTTTGGATTTCTTCAGAAGTAAATCCATAACTTTAAAATATGTTGTAAGAAAGTAGATGGAAACACTTTAGTTTTGTTCAAGACTTTTGACTAGCCTCAGGTTCCTAAAATAAGCTTATGACAATGTAATGGTTATCATGGGTGGCCTATTTTTTAGTGATAGTAGCAGAGTACCTAAAAATTCCTGTCCTTCTCATTTAATTTCTGAGTGCATGAAAACAACCAAGCAGGTCCTCACTGTCTCAGAATTCCAGTGACACACGCATTTGATTGAAGATCTGCTTTTTTGGGGTACATACTGCCAGCAGGCTTAGAATACTGCTAACAGATTGTACACTGAATTGCAGGACTGAAGCCTTACTCTGCTGATAGCTCTTCATACCAGGGGACTTGCTGATTGCCAAATATGGCAATATGTCCACTATCCAGAGAAAGACTGTACTCTAACAGTACTTTGCATATTATTATTGTTGTTGTTGTTATTACCATTACTATTATTATTATTACCATTATTATTAGTGTACTAGCACCTGAAAAGGAGATATTTCATTGATGAGAAAGTGCTTAATCATTAGCATTTTTTAAGCAGAAGATCATTATCAATCAGGTGCTAAACCAAGTGTAAATTTGGTGGACTCAGGTGTATTTGTTGGATTCATCCCCTGTGAGGAATTAAACTTGTTTGAATTCTTGATGGCCTTTGGCAGAGGGTAAGGTCCCTCAGATTCTCAAGATGGCTTTGGTTTTAGTTTTGTGAAATACTTACTTCAGATATTTTGGTAGAGTGTTGAGTTTTGAAGGTATTTGTGGCTAAACATATTTTTGACTACTTTTTAAATTAAACATTTAAAGTATACTGTGGGGACCTTTTCTGGATGTTGTTTGTTGCTTAGTCACAGGCATCTTGTTCAGCACCATCTAATTTAGCATGTCTGAGCCAAGGTAATGCTCAGATTTGCTGCAGAAGCCCTGACAGCATATCTATTTCCCTCAATTCTGAAACACCATCTCCAGACAAGCCTCTTTTCTCTCTCTTCAGCTCTTTGTAGATAACTGTCCTGATTCACACAGGGGGAGCAAGTAGAACAAATTGATTCTTTCTACCCAAATGGGGCAGGACTGCCCATAAGGGAACTTTCCTTTGCATTGCTTGCTGTCACAGTTTGTCCTGGTGAGGATGGGATGTGTGCAGCTGTAAGAGCGCTGCCAACGGAGTGTGCACAGCCAACCTGCTCAAGGAACAAGCCTCTATAACGTTCCTAATTTAGCAATTTTAGCAGTGAAGCCAATCAGTTCTAATTAGTTTGTGATTAAAAACTAGCTATCTTCTAGGCTGTGTGAAGAGTACTGGGTAAACTGTCTTCCAGTTTCAGACTGAAATCCCCTTCCAGAAGGCAATCGTCCATGTCCTGTTGGTGCCATCAAGCAGTCCATTAACTAGCTGCTTAGTTCTAATTGATGGTGCTTTTATTTTTATCAGGTCCCAAAAAAACACCTTTAATTAGACAAGTGAGGAAATTACAGATTTTCACCTGTGGAAAATCATGTGTTTCAGCAGTTGTCTGCACATCTTGTAGAAGAAAATTATGTTTCACCATCTCCAGTAAATCACATAGGTTTACTTTGACAGTAATGCATGATAAAATTATAGCCTATAGCAATCCAAAGTTCTTGAACCCATGTTTTCCATTTTGACTGTCAAAAATTACTTCTTATCATTCAGAAAAATATGCAACAAAAAAAATTATTTAATTTTCTATAACCATGTATCATCTTTCCTACTGGCTACAGAAAGTGAAACCTACTATTTCTTTTCCTCATAGGTACTTCTTATGGTGTAATGGGTTCATTCAATGGGGCAGAGAAGGAAGAGACAGGGTATAGGGCAAATGTAAAAGTTAATGCAACATTTTCTTCAGCTCTTAATACTGAAAAATGTTACTATTGGATATTTTATATGCTTAAATTCACAGTTGTTCTTTTGCTGTGAAAAGTATGCTTTCATTGCCTTCCTTTTTTGGTTGCAGTTGAAAAAATTCTCCCACTGCTCCTTCCTGAACAAAACCCACTCTTTTTTCACATAAAAATTCTGTCATGAATACTTCTATCTTATCTAGCTCGAAAAATTTCCTCTTGGAAGTTTGATACTGTGAAACCCAGCATTGACTTAGAGATAAATTATTTTAAGATTCATAATTCCATTTATTTTCATTCTACATTGGTTTTTATTACATAGGTATTGAATTTTTTTTACATACTTGTCTCGTTAGCAGTAACATGGAGCCCTGTGAATTAATTCAAATGTCACATATAGCTATTGTCAGTCCTTGCAACAACTTTAAGAAAACAGAACAACTTATTTTTTTCTTATTCTCATAGCAGCTGACTAAACAGTGGAAAGTATGTGAGATACTGTTTTAAACTAGCATACATATTTATCTTTTTACTAGTCTATCTATTACTACTTTACATAACTATTTACTAGTGCACAGCGCTAGTTCTCTACTAGTTAAGTGTGTAGTTTAAGCTAGTTACACAAGAAGGTCTCTTTAGGGAAGAACTTCAACTTGTTTTCCTAAATGCTTATTTTTGGAGAGGATTTTTTGCAACAAAAAAATCTTTGGGTTAGACAATTAGCTGTTAGATCTCTAAAGCTGCATGAGATGCATCCTCCCTCAGCAACTAGCTGCAAATACACAGAGCTGATGAAAGCTCCCTTCCAAGAGCGACCAGAGTTATTCAGTACTTCATGTGAATCATGACTTCAAAACACTTAGTCTGAGTGGGAATTCACAGTACATTCCAAATCTATATTTAAATTCTCTGCATCAAAAAGCTATCAAATATTCATGGCAGAAATGGCCCTGTTAGGATTTTGCTGCCCCTTAGCTTGCAGACTTCAAGCCAAGCCAGAAGAGGCATCCAGCCCACATTACCTTCATGATAATTCAGCCCAGCACTCTGGTATCAGAAAAGGGACTCTTACATAAAGCTGCTTCCATTGAAGGAGCTCCAACTGAAGAGGCCTTGAATTCATACAGTATCTGTAGGTGAGGAAAAGGGCACAAAAAACCCCATCTCAATCTGCTGCTTTGATAAATAGCTGACTACAGTTTGCAACCTGCATTGGTTTGCTATTTTGGAGCTTCTTATCAAACTAAAGAAAGCTGCTTAAACCTCTGTTTAGTAGTAATTAATATGATCAGTTTAGATGTTGAAATATTGTTGCTGAAAACTCAGTGGAGCTTTTTCAGTGTCCACATAGACTCATTACAAATAGTGGCCACAAATGCTTCAGGAAGTGATGCTTGGATACCTCTTTTTCTGTATATACTTCCAAAAAATTCTAATTGCAAGAAAGTCTTAAGCATGATGTCAAACAAATTCGTAACTAAAAATAATACTCCTGAGGACAGAAGTCCCTTCAGTTGTTTGTCTGAACCTTATGTTTGAAAGCTCTCATGCTCAATAAGCAGAAGGAAGGATTTTTATACATATGGCTGTATGTGCTAAAGGTCCTCTGAGTTTAAATGCTAGCAGAAAGTGAATAAATTCAGGTGCTTGTACTGAATCTTTACTCTTCCTGATAGCCTTTGCTGTAGGCTTTGAAGTTATACACTGAAGTCTGCATAGAATTGCTTTCAGCCTGTGGGGTTTTAAAATGGTACCAGTTATTTTAACCTATAGTCCTGGACTAGTTACACTAGCAATTTCTTCCATAGATAGAAATTCCCATGGGTAATTTGTATTAGGAAATGTAGATCCTATCTACATGCTTACCTTGAGATATAATTTGTTTCAAACTTGAGAAATTCAGCAAAATATTTGGATGCCTATTCATGCTAACACTAATACTGGCAGTATTCTGAGAGAGAAATAAAACACCTAAAGATGGAACAACATGTAAAATGTTTTCACTACGGTAGTCCTGTGTTAGCAAACACAAGCAAGTTTTGTCCTTTGTCTTCATGTTTTTTGTTCAGAAATAACAAAGCTAAAACTTTTGAAGTGGTTTCATTATGAAAAATGCATCTCTTACTATATTTACAACATTTTCCTGGACTGTTTTGATTAGGTGAAAAAATCAGTAATGCAACATTTCATATTCACAAATCAAGCTGAAAAATTTTCATGTTGAGATTCCCTATTTTTGCTTAGAATTTAAGGAATGTTAATGGTAAAACTCATCATTTTAGGTTTGAAACATAATTTCATGTTTTACTATATACTTATATATGTACAATAAAATCTTAAATGTGACAACTATATATATTGACCTTGTGCATTCAATTTTTACTTTTACAAGTAAAGAAAAATAAATATAATTAGAGGATTTTACAAAGTATGATACTATAATAAGCTTGGAACAACTGCCTAACCTTAATATGTACTAAAACTAGAAGTATAGAGGAATGAAAGAGACAGGGGATTGCAAATCCTTCAAATGATACATGGTACGAAATTTGCACAAGAGTTGAGCAAACCTGTTAAATCTCTGATGTCAGTGTCTTTCCTAAAATAAAAAGAGAAGAAGCAAGAGAGGAAAGAGTGATATTTAAATGACTATGTAAATATTTAGAGAACCTTCAGAATATAGGTAAATATTATACAGAAATCTTTGGAAAAGTTGGCTGTGGTTTACTTGCTGGCTTAAAAGCTGGACAAAATCTAATGAAAACTATTGTGATGTCAGCTGTATTAATTACTCTGCATTCTTGCTTAGTAATGAAATAGTTTCTCTCCCTTTTATTTAAACTTCCAAAATGTCTTTCTCTTTTCCGGCAGGTGTTTTCTTCTCTCAGGTTGTCAGACACATTGTAGTCAGAAAGTGAACCCAGTATAGGTGAAAAGATCTCTACTTTTGTAGTTTCAAAGCTGCAATCTGTTTATAACAAGGAAATACAACTTTTGAAAATTGTATACACTCTATCAAGTTCTGTTCAGACTAAATATTATATTCCAACTTGGGCAATTACATAAATATGGACAAGTCATGTGCCTGATATCAATATTGCTTATTCCACTGTATTCTTTTATACACATTTTGTTTTAAATACATGGTGTGGTTCTTAGTATGGTTGGCTAAGGAGACAACATATCCTCCTTATTTAATGCAGACATTAGTGTTTAGTTTAACATATTCATCATAACAAATCTTGGCTCAGCAAGATAATTTACACAACACTGTCACTGTTAGATGTAGAAGACTTGTTTTTTAAATGTATGAGAATTCTGAGTGCCTGTGTTCCCCAACTCTGTACACTGTTTCAAAGAGCAATATTTAAGCAATATTAAGGCACTAATTAGGTCAAACTGTTCTGAGGGACTCTCTAAAAGTACATAAATGAGGAAATAGAGAATCTTCTTTTAGCAATGCAACCTTAGTTTCCTTTCTAAGAGAAAACACAAGTAAATGTCATGTATAGTAATAGGAGCAAAACACTCCAAGGTAACTATGATAATGGTTTAATTCCCCTTTGGTATATATTACTGTGCATTTGTTAGGAGTGTTTTGCTGAAACAAGTGTCCGATTTACTGTGGACATCAGGAAAAAGATTTTATTTCCAATGAAAAATGCTTTTGGGAAGGCCAACAATTTTTTAGATGCTTCAGTTAGAGGATGAAGAAAAGAAAAGTTGGGTTTTCATTTATGATTATGTTAAAGTGAAAATTATTGGAGCATATTCACTTAATGTGAAATATTCTTTTTGCTATTTTGTATTTAGAAGGTGTTTAAAATGTGTGAAGTTTCAGTCCAGTTCTGAATAGGAGATTCTTAAAAATATCTGTATGATTCTTTTTTTCTCAGTTTTTGTAATTGGTCTTACTGTCTTGTAGGATTTTTTTGTTGTTGTTGTTTGTTTGTTTTTTGGTTTTTTTATTGTTGTGTTGAGGTTTTTGTGAGTCAGTGTAAAGGGGCATAAGGCCCAAAAAATTACATCAAGGGACAATTCACTAAATCACAAATCCACATCCATCAGTTCCTGGAGAACATCAGACAGTTAAACTGCTTCATTTCACTGTCTCTGCTTCTACATTCTCAATTTTCTTTTTGGAATGGCTGAGAAAATTGATATAATCCTTTGCTTCCTCCCTGAATTGCTTCCTAAACTGACACCACACTATTACAGAGAAGCTGCAGGTTTTGTGATGCTCTCTGCAAACTAACTCATGCATCACTGTTACCATACAGCTATTAGAAAACTCAACTCCCCTGCCATAAACGTATATCATGCCCTTAAGTTTCAGTAACAGAAGATGATGATCTGCATTATTTGTTCAGGGAGATCAAACCCTGTAATGTGTGGGGAAAACAGCTGAATAATCGGGAAGGCTTCAATAGGAGCAACATATGCTGCTGGTGCTTCCTGCTGAGCCTGCTGAAATGGCTTAGTTACAGATGCTGGCTTTCTGTGAAATAAACTCTTGCTGCAAAGGTGGGGAGTTCTAACCAATTCTGGCAAATACAGGATCATCATGCCTGAGCTGAAGAGTGGGAGACCACTCACAAATTACTGTGTTTTAGTTGTGATTGGGATTGGCCCACAAGCTGCAATCAACTGAACACAATATTTATTGGTGACTTTGCTTCCAAGTGCAGCTTAAGTAAAACTGTTTTGAGAGCCAAGTAATGGGGATAAATATTTTAGTAGTAAGTAAAAAATGTGAATTGCAACTATGAAATAAAAATATATTGCTAGATATCCAAAATCCAGACTTGTCAAAACAGAAGTTTGGAAAAATACCCCAACTGTCTTCAAGCAGATATATAAAAAGGCAGGTAAAGAGAGGCAAATGGAATAAAAGCTGTTCATGAGAAAGCATTCTAAGACAATTGCAATTTTTTTCTCCCCTGTTCTACATTACTTGTCCTCCCACCATTATCCTAGAAAGATTTCTCCCCTTATTCAAAGCACAGTCCATAAAATATTTGTTTCCTGGCACATATGAGAGGGGGCAAGGTCACAAAAGAGTAGGTGGGATTGTGGAAAGGAGAGAGGAATACAGGCTCTTGATAAAGAATTTTCTTTGGAGGTGACAAATTCACAGTTAGGAGATTCTTGGCCCTCCTTGTCACTGCTAAGCAAACTGTTCTCACTGGCTAAGGGACAAGACATGCCAGTCTAATATTTTGTTTTGTTCTGTTTTTTTTTCTTTAACATTTTACTTTTCCTGATAAATATTGATTTTGACCAAGGTTTCCAAATGTAAGGGTAAGATACATAAATCAAACAGTCGCCAGCACAAAAATAAGTGGTTCAAAATAGCATAAAGGTTAATCTATAGCTGGCAATTGAGTTTGTAAAGTAGACATAGAATATGTCCATTTTTATTAGTAGTCCAACAATATTATTCCATTGCTGGGTGTATCAATAATCACACAGAAAAATCTCAAGTATAACATTTTTAGGTTAGCAAAACAAAAGATCTAGCTATAACACATGATGATGAAAAAGTAGTTTCCATTCTAAGTGAAAGACTATGACATTGCAACAAGTGAAAATTTAAAAAAAAAAACATTTTTATAATTTCTACCTGGGAGTTTTCAAAGAGGGAGTTTGGAAGTCTTCTGTGATTTTAACTTTGATTTTTATAAGATTTTGAGAATTAGCACCCCAAAGTAATGGAAGAATGCTTACAGTGAGCCATTATTTGAAATGAGAATCACTAGTGATCTGTGCACTTTTGTTCTAATCAGTTCTACACATCAAGAAAACAATAACAAAGGAGATTGATGAAGAAAAATGGCCACTGACTAGAGGTTAGGAGACAATACCTTAAAGCATCCTATTATTTCCTATGTGGAGCTCTAGCTTTGTGTTCATACTGTCTTGTTTGCAGTATTTTTCTAACCTTAGAACATGAAGATTTGATGATTATCTTGTCAATATTACGATACTATTCCTACTCACACTGCATCCCCATACAAACTCTCTCTACACTATAGAGCCCTTCTCCTCTTCCCAAAGCTCTCTAGTGCCCAAAACATTTCTCAAACCCTACATCCCCACAATATTGTTCCAATTTGAAGCTCTAAACAGCTGTTGTTTACAAGTTCCTTGACTTCAGCCTTTTGTTTTCAAGTAACATAAATTAAGATTTTAACTAAATATATGGGATGGAATCTAAAAGGTATCAAAATGATCATGAGAGTTAATGTAGGCTGCATTTTTACATAAATTGCTTTCAATAATACAAAATGGAAACAGATTTGTGAGACAGATGGAATGGGATTGCTCTGAAATGTTAGGAGAACTACTGATTTCCAGAAATGGGACAGTTAAATAAAAGGTATTGTTTTCCCTCTGTGTCACAAGTTATAAGACAGGTATATCCATTTGCTTTATTTAGAATTTTTTGTATTCTTAAGAGAAAAATTGCTCTGAAGTTTTCCTATTGTCATGGACTTATGTGTGTGAAGTTATTTTCGACATTTAAGATTAAGTTTTCTAAAACTTGGATGAATTATACAACATTTATCACCCAGCAGATTATTGCCCTGCTGGTGAGATCAGCAATTTCAGTTTTGATTGTTTAAGACAGTTGTTTCTCTCTCACAGGTGGTATCATCATCCATGTATGAATTCATTACCTCAGCTATCTTGCATTAATCTTTATTTACTTACTGCATGATCTTAAGTTTTTAATGAAGATACATTTTAATTTATTGTTGTAAAGGCCTAATTTATCTTGATTATGTTCCCTGAAATCTCTCGATTCCCAATTCATACCCATGGATTTGACAATACCACCCGTTTCACCTTCTTCCCCCTCAGACTAGTAGCCCAAGTCACATCCCTCTCCACTTAATCCATGTCTCACCTTCCTACTGTTATGCTTCTTATCTTTCCCTGTCATAGCTGAGTTACACCATTCTGAGCAGGGTACAATTTTTTTCCTGCAGCATAAGAAATACAGGATGAAAAGGGAAAATGATGAGCAGGTATGGAGGCGATACCTCCAGCAACAGTCTAGCTTGTCACTCTTGCTCAGGAGTTGCAAGAGCACCTGTAGCAACTCTCACTTTTACAGGCTTTACGTGGGATCATTCCTGTGGCTTGCTTTAGTGTTCCCAAAAGAGGTTTCCAATGGATTGATCCAGGGACAGCTGACATTTCCTGGGCTAATGTCATTGCTCTCCTAGAGCTTCTTAAGTACTTATCAGTACTTATGTCTACACACTTTCTTCATTGGTCTTGACATCCTGCTGATGCCAGGTTTGCCCTTTTCAACAGCTGGATTGGGAGACCTGCTGGAAAACACCATGGCACATTTCCCTGGATTTCTGTTGTTTTGGTGATCAGGAAGAGTTGATCAGAAATTGATGAACCCAGTTCACGTCTCAGTTCTTGACACACTGTCAGACCGTGGGTCTGACCGCAGCAGGTTCGAGAACTGGGAATACCTTCTCACTCTATTTATAATCACACAGCTTAAGCAATTTTTCCAGAGGAAGACCTGTAGGATAAGAAATTGAAATGATCATTAAGGAAGCATTAAAACATTTATTTTATGAGATATAAATCTTTATGTTCCTTCCAGTCACCAATGTGTGTAGAAACATGCCTTGTAGAGCTGAGAGTCAAGCTGTAAATGAAACAATTACTACTTGGCATGCAAGTCTGTAGAATAATTATAATCATGTCTTCCAATCAAGTGCTATTATATCTGTAGGAGCTGACCATATTTATGGCTTAGACAATATGCATCATTTTGTTGCTATACATTAACATCTATTTAGAGCAGTGCAGTGTAATCTAAGTTGATGAGTTCTTGTCATCCTTATAAATTGTTAGTTTAGATGTTTGAGAATTCCAGAAAGAGAAAATGAAAAGTCAAGGAGAAAGAGCACATAATCCCATTTGCTGTGTTTTTCAGTTGTGCAAAGCACAGAGAAGCCTTTTGCCTTCTTGGTTTGACTGATTTAAGTGTGATAATTCTATGATGGTCCTTACTCGTTTGTATGTATAGAAACACATTCAGTCCAAATGGATGAATTTTTTCCTCTGTAATTGATGTAATTAATTAGTTTATAAGTAACGTATCTGTGAAGAGTAAACTCTTATGTCATGGAAGAAATTTATGCAAAAATGTTCTGTATGCATTTAAACTACATTATAACATAGGGAAGAATAAAACTCATTTTTTCGACTTTTAAAATCTGTATCACTGAGTACAGTATACTTTCTTAAGTCTTTGCAACCTTTAGTGTTTTGTGACTTAGAATTTATTACAGAAAATATTTCCATTATTTTTCACCAACTCCCCACCCCTCAGCATACACATATATCCATTTATGTGACGGGAATTACATTTGTCTTGGCAATAAAAGTGGATCTTCTTTTAACTCCTCCTGTCCTGACCATCCTGTTTAGAGAATGTGGAAACTCTGGGAGTGTGTCCAGGTTACTGACTGTGTCTGCAGCAGTTCTGTAAACTCTGTCCTTCACTTGTCCCACAGTCCTTAACAAGGCAGGAACAATTAAAGTGGAGAGCATGAGCTCTACCCATCATTTGCTGTTGGAAGGTTGTTACCAAATGAAATCAGTCAGTACATTTGTAAACTAATTAAGCTTCCTGTTTTCCATCCTTCATGTCTTCTTTTATGTCTGGGCAATGCACTGCAACTAATTGTGTAATTTTCAGCATGTTCAAGGGAAGATTTTTCCTGTTTATTTATTTGCAGTACAGTTGCATTATTCACTAATTATTTGTCATTCATTAGAGAGCATGTCTTAAAAAGTGTCTGTAAAGCTACTTGTACAAATCACAAAAATGATCTCGGCCTTCCTCTTCAAATGGTTTTTAGCTTTACAAGAAGTAGTGATTTTATTTTTTTAACTAATCCCTGAGGAGAAGTAACAGTACACCATGATTTTTCAAGGCTATCTATTGCTTCCAGTGCTCAAGGGTGTTCAAAGCACAAAGCACTACTGCTTGTCAGATTACAGATCTGTTCATATGTTATTACTGGAGTGCAAGATGGAGGTACTGAAGTGAGGCAGACAAACAGAAAAAAGGTTTCTGAGTATGCTCCCTGGCTTTTTTTCACTTGTCATATGGGCTTGCATACTTTGTATAAATAAATATCTTGTGTCCAGTATATTTTCAGGCACAAGCAGTGTATTTTTATAAATTTGAATTCAGCAAAATTGATATCTTGAACTATAAAATCTAGTGTTTAGATATAAAAATGAAACATTAAAAGAAGATGGAGAGTTAATTTTTTTAAAAATTATGCAACAATTTTGTCTCATTTCTAAATATCCTTAAAGGATAAGATTGGATTATCTTCAAATTGAATGAGTTGATAACCTGGTAAATAACCTAGCAATCCAGTCTGTTCACTGAGGCAGGAGGAATTTGGTGGTAGATTTCAGCAGGGCAAATTTCACATCAAGATTTGCCAATCACTCACTCTTTGCCTGGAAAATGAAGATTTGAGCCATTGAAATCAGCATCTGAATTTTTATATAGGACATGGGATTTCATGTTGATTATTTACTTAAAATATAATTTTTCTGAGCTTTATTTTTAACAATTCCACTAAATGTAAAACTTCCCTTGTACATGGACATAGATGATGAATTTGGGCAATTCCTGCAAAATAAAAATTATATGATGTATTGATTTGCTCTGTGTCCCTGTAGGAAACAGCAAAGAGTACACAGTTCTCAACATGAAGCATAACTCACTAGTAAATACAGAAAAATGTCTTAGAATGAGCACTTTTCACTATGGAGACAGATGGCCACATCACTTGGCAAGCATTCAACTTTTTTCCCCGAGATGTTTAAATAATGTTTATCAAACAATAGACAGGGATAAAAATCAAGATAGCCTAAATTTATCTAAAACAGAACAGCAAGCTGCTCTAGAGCTGTCCTATAAATAACAATAAACAACTCTTGAATGAAAATCAATAAGGTGGAAAGAGAATTTTTCTACTGGACTGTAGAAATACATATATCTCCATATCTTTTCTTGTAATGAAATGTTCTGTCCTCTTTCCTAGCCTGGAAATCAACATGCTGTTTACATACCTGGCAGAGTGTACAATGATTAGAGGGAAAACCAGATGGCCATATTTTTCCTTGTCTTGTTTATTTAGGTGATAGATAGACAAATCCCAACTTTACCTGTCAATCCAGCTGTAATTATTTACGTTCCAGTGTGAATTTTTGCATGCAAGTACTCATGCAGGTACTGACTTTTGCATACACACATAGAAATAAACTCTTTCTCTTTCTTCTGCAGGCTTAGAAAGAATTGCAAGAGATTCAGCCTATGAACAAGAAGGAAAAGTTCAGTTTGTCATTGATGCAGTATATTCCATGGCCTATGCCCTGCACAACATGCATAAAGATCTCTGTCCTGGATACATTGGTCTGTGCCCAAGGATGAGCACAACTGATGGTAAAGAGCTACTTAGCTACATCCGAGCAGTAAATTTTAATGGTAAGTTACATGTACTCTTTTTTTGCCCCTCTCTTCCTTAAATGTTCCATAAGTGACAAGTGAGGTTTTATTCCTATATAGGATACTTCAAGGCACGGTGAAAAACAGGATTAGAAGCAGTTCTCATTTAATCAGAACTGTGAGTTTTTCCACCTGCTCTGAAACCTCCAGTGTATTTTTCTTCCTAATATTTTTTTCATCCTAACATTAAACTGCTCCCAAAAGAGGCAGACGTTAAAAATATGAATCTGTCGATCAAAATATTCCAGTGAAAAGCTGCTATTATGGAAACAAATTGAGGACTTGTACAGTATTATTGATACAGTAAAATCGTTTGATAGTGGTTGATTGTGTGTTTTTAAGACAAAGAAGTAAAAAAACACCATTTTGAAAATCTCCTTCTGTAATTAATTAATAATTTCCTTACATAAAATAGTGAAATTACTTTCAATTTACATATTTAAATTTCAATTAAAACTCTCACTAGCAGTTCCAACTTCTTTTCCATTTCATTGCTTTTGACTCAGTAATTTAATGAGCTTAAACAAAACTACAATATATATTTTTAAACAACACTACATAATATACTGTGGAGCTGGGATCTGCCTGCTGGGCAAATGTAGTTACAGGTGCTCATGCTGTTAACAGTAGAGGCCTGTAACAAACAGGATTAATTGATGAATGTGGGTTTGAAATGTGCAGCACATAAAAAACCCTAAATTATTTCATTAGAAGTCATAATTATTATAGAAAATATTTGCTGTTATTTTACGAAGAAATGGAATGATGTACTTTGCTCTGTTTTCGTTGGGTTTTTTTTTTCTTGCTTGGTGGTAATTCATGTACTACATATGCCTTCTAACTATGCAGAGAAAAGCACTCTCTATCACAATTTATTCCAATGACCTCAGCTGCAAGCACTTTTGAAAAAAGCACAAGGTCATTTTGAATTTAACTTCTGAGTGTAAGATTTTTTTGCTTTAGGTAATACACCAGACCATTTGGTTGATACAAATGTTGGTTATAGTTCACAGTTTTTTCTTCTTATGCAATTTTTATGAAAAGGGAATTCCTGCCTCCAGGAATATAAAGTTAAAAGTCTTAACGATTCTTTGGTGATTTTAAAGAACATCTGGAACATAGTATGTTGCTGGAAAATGGGAAATACTGTGATGATGACAAAGGTAGGCAGCGTATTGTAATGTTTGCCGTGATAATTACCTACATTTCCAGTAGATTTTTTCTGGGTCTGTGTTGGTAAAGCACAAAGTGATCTATTTTCATTTGGTGAGCATGAATGTTTAGCATAATAAGATAAGCTGTACATTTTTTTATGAAAGCTTCCACTCCCTAGATAATTATATTTCATCAATACCTGTCATAATTTCTGTTGCTAACTCTAAAAATGGCAATAAATGGAGATGAAAGCATTCTGGACACTAATGAAAATGTATTTGATTTTGCAACAATGATTTACTGAAAGAGAGGGGAAAAAAAGAAGGAGAAAAAAGAAACATTTATTTGAGATTAATTTCCTGTCCCATGGGATATGTTAAATATTCACTGTACTAGGCTAGTCCACGTTATGTACCAGTGTCCCAAATTTTTGGGTGCATTATATGCCCAAACATTTTACTTTCTTAGTCATGCATTCAGAGGCATGAGAAGAAGGTGGTCTTAAACACTTTGCCTTTTCCTATTAATCCACAATTCTTCAAGGCAGCAGTACTGCTGTGTCTAACAGAGGTGAATAAGTTATAAGACTTCCTGTGCTGGGAGTAAATAGTAATGCTGTCTGTCAGTTTTGATGTGCATCCTAGCCTCAATCATTAATAGTGTCTTATATTAAAAATTCCCTGATAAATGAAAGGAAAATCCTGGCTTTCTTAGCCATTAAGGATACAGTTTTTCTACCCTGGCAATCACAGGATCACAGCCCATCTGAAGTTCTCAAGGACCTATTCCAATCCTCTGCCTAGTTCAGGGTCAGCATAATCATATTATTTAGGACCATGTCCAACCAAGTTTTAAATATCAGCAGAGGTGGAAAATCCTCCAATATTGTCTCTGTGTATTCAATTACAATATATAATTATATTCACAGTAAAAAAAAAATAAAATCAAAAAGTAACTCATTTTTGAGACAGGCAGTTTTTCCTTTTTTTCAATATTAATTTCCCTGCATGATCCTACCCTTATGCATATTAAACCTACTTGTCACCTCATTTAATTCAGTATATCCCTCTTCTCTCATGTAGTAGTGAGTAGGTTTAAATCCAGTTAATATGCTTATGCATTCAACTTTGTGGTTTTCACCTCACAAAGTGTGATCTGTATTCTGAAGGACCTCTGTCTGTCTTATGGAGGGTATTTGCAAGGGTAAGAAAAGGCACATATTTCTGTTTGTTGGAGTAACTGATTTACTTCCAATAGCAAGAAATCACTTTGAAGAGTATTTGTTTTTGTTTACTTAGTTTATTTTAATTTACAACTGATGAAGATTTTCTTCCCTGAAGGATTCATCTATGTAATATTCCATGACACCTTCATGGCTGAAGGGTGATCATAACCACCAGTGCACAGTAAACTGATGTGATTGATAAGACATTTGTTTCTGCTTAGATTTTCTTTCACTTGTATGCTAAATGCAGAAAATCTCATTGTTTGTAATGATTTTAAATGGGATAGAATGTGATTGGTAATAGAAATAAAGAAATTTATTTGTACACAAGATGTGAGTTACTGCTGACTGTAGATTTCTGTTTTACTGTTGACTGTGTTTTTCGTAGGAGAGCTAGGAAAGAATGGTCTCTAGATCATTCCTCTAGTTTTCATTTAAAATAGGCATTTTAAAATTAATTAATTTAATAGAAAATAAACTTCCAATATGTAACTAGTACTGCTTATATCTGTGTACATCTAAAGTGTTTTTGAATGAAAATAGAAAAGCAGTGTTGTGAGATATGGCACACTTAGTACCTTGAGTTCTTGATGGTTTTAGTAGACCATAACCAGCCCATCTGTTTCTTTGATCAACAAATATTTAGACCTTTTGAAAGTTTCATGGCTCTTTTTAACTTATTTTTTCCCCAGGAAAAAAGTGAATATTATAATTTAAGTTGTCCTTATTTTAATAAGTTGCCACATTTGAAAGATTTTTCCTATCACTCTTTGTATCCAAATGAGATATTTATGCAAAACTGGTGTTTCGTATTTAAAATTTTGTAAAGAGAAGAGTTTTTCTGTTAATTAGGTTTATAAATGGTGATAGGCACAATAGTGTAATTGTGGCATGATTCAACATGTTCTCCCATCACATTACTCTAGTGCTCTCATTCTATTTAACTTCATTATTCTGTCTACAAAACAAGCAGGTGTTTTCTGAGAGTTTTTACCCTGCCATGTGCTGAGTGCTTCATGAGAAGCATTCTGGTGAATTCGACATAAGTACTCATCAGTTAACGGGAGCAGGACTTGAGCATGCATTTGCAGTGGGTGGAAGTGTTTCAAAGGTGGTTTTCTTTCGATTTTAAGGAAAAATTTTATCTTCGTACTTCCTTCCAGGCAAAGAATTGCAGCATGGATACAGTGCTGTTTCTTGGAGGGAATAAAGCTGTCTTTCTTCCTGCCACTTCTCTTTGTGTGTGTGTGTGTGTGTCTCTCCTCCCAAACTCTTTCTTTATAGGCAGTGTGGGGTAGCTGCTTTTAGCCTACCTTTAGTCATACATTTGTATTTATATTTGCATATACACATTTTAGAACTTTTAGGGGTAAATGTAATTCTGTAACAAAATGTATTTACAGATATTACACTTTGAGTTTTACACTTACTGAGGTAACAGCAGCACTTGACCTCTACTGACACACTTGAAAAGAGACATCTTACTTTCTTTGGTGGGATATTTATCCTGGGGGGTAATAGGGATACATGGTAATTTGACGGGCTTTTTTATGCAAGCAGGGATAATTGAGAACAGATCAGAGAAGAGATGGAAGCACTGACTCCCCTCTGCCATCAATACTTAGGTGACTGTTGTCTGCTTCTTGAGGAAGTCACTGCAGCATCACTTCCCTCCCCTGCTGAAGAAAAGTCTTGAAATATGTTCTGACCTTTTCTTTGGTCTTCTCTGGGCAGAGTACAGCAACTATATTGCTTTCTCAGATTTTGTGACAAATCTACAATAACACTGGAACAAGCTCCTTAAAAAAAGTTGTGGAATCTCCATCCTTGGAGACACTCAAAACCTGGCTGGACACAGGCAGCCTCCTCTAGCTGAGCCTGCTCTAAGAACGGGGGTTGAACAGATGATTTACAGCTCAGACTTTTCATGCTTCTGTAACATTACCTGGACTTGAAAGAAAGAAAAATATTATCACCTAACCCTGCTTTACAATGTTTTACTTTATTCTTCTGGAACTAATTTCATAGTCTGAGTGGATGAGAAAGCCTTGCTGTTATTTGTTTTTTAGATATGTTAATTTAATGCCTCTGAGAAAAGATTAATTTTGGCTGAACACACAGAGACACACTGCAGCATTAACCCCATTTAAAAAGGGAACATCAAAAAAATTCATCCTGAAAGGGCAGAATACTACCAGAGAATGAGAATAAAAGAACATAAGCTAGCAGGCTAACTCAAAATAAGGTGTTGACTAAAATAAAAATTAATGATGACTCTACTTATCAATTTTTTTTTTCTGAGAAAATAGCATCTATACAGAACATTTAAAGAAACCCCAGAAGAATGAGATTTTTCATAAAGAATTTTGAACCCTCTAGAGAATCATTATTGTGGGATCAGCTGTTTACAAATTAATCTTCTGCTATCTTTTGAAGTTGCTAAGACATCAATCCATGCAAAAACTCTCCTGACTTAATATTCAGCTCAGACTGTTTTAAATGTTTTCTTCAAGAAAGCTGACACCTCTCTATTCTTTCTCTGAGTACAAAATTTGCATTCTCAAATCATTATTTATCATTAAAACAGGAGCTTTAAAATGGTGCACTTTCAGGCTGATAAGTTTTGACATTTTTTGAGGCATTAAGCACAATAGAACTAAATGTCCCACCTAGAATGTACTGGTGCTATGCTTCTCACTCAGGTTTTTAAAATTCCTCCTCTCAAGTCTACAACTACTCATAGAGAAAAAAACCTTTTAAAAATAGTTTAAATTGGGCATTTTTTTGCAATTTATGAGTTCTTATAGGCAACTCATAATTTAGAACTTTTTACTGTCAGAAATTCTTAGGATAATAGGATGCCACTGCTACCATATTCTGATAGGGTCAAAAAACTATCTAAGTATAATGTGAGATAATAGCAGATGAGTAGATCAGGTATGGACAAATAAGATTAACCATGAGTTGGGAAGGGCTGAACTCTGCTGACCTTGCTAGGACTCACTGTGGTAGCAAATCTAGTTTCACTAACTGTACTGTGATGAGAAAATAGATACAGCTTTCAGCAGCAGGAGTTGGAGTGGCAGGGGGAATGTCTGCTGGAGTTTATTAAGATCAGTGGTGTTTTTTCTGTCATACCTACATCACAGGTCATAATTCTATGTAATTTTTTTAGAAATCTTGGTGGTACAGAGAAATGTTTGAAAACATGGCTAAAGCTTAAGCAAGCATAGGCCTGAATTCATAAAATTCAATTCAGTATTCTTTTCATGTACTTTTGTCATAGTTTCACAGGTATCTGACTTGGTTTGCTAATGCACTGTGGACTGTGGCACACCACTTATAACAAAGAATCCTGATGTCTAGTTTCCTGAACCTTTATGTTAAATGAATTAAAGAGTTATTACCAGTGCTAATTTATTATTGGGAATTAGCAGGGAATGATTTCAAATAAATTCTGCTTTGGCATGTTAATTATTTTAATGGAATTAATACAGGTAGCTGTACAAGAAACTAAAATTGCAGAGTGATCTGAATCACTCTTAATGGATTTAAGTAATGCACAGCCATAATGTGAGCAGGCACAGCAACCAGAGCTTGGAGCTGCTGTGATTCTGAGGAACATCACGAATCCATGTGATTAAAATCAGTGATTATGAAAATTCTTGGTGTGAAATTAGAATGTAGAACCTGAAAGCAAGTGCAATTTATAGCTGTGCTTTTGCTTATGTACAGATCTTAAGTACTGATTAATTGAGCAATATATATGCTCCACATACAAAATTCATGATGCAGAACTTGACTGAGGTCAATTCTGTTTTGAGAAACAAGGTCTAATTCATAAGGTGTTTTACTAATTAATATGTAAGGGATGGGGATAAAGGATTTACTCTCATTACTCAATGAAAATTGATTTGCATCTCTAGATAGGTAAGGATATCCAGATATATCCTTTCTAATACGATCAAGTGAAAAACTCAAGCTGTAGCAAAGAGGCAGAACAAATTAACCCTTGTCATTCCAAGCAAAAAAGTATCTGAGTGCAAAGAAATTGTGGTTTTTTTAACCTCTTCGTCTGTGTAAGAAACATCACAGTTTCTACTCTGTAGCATTTTTAAGCCCTTCAGATGTCCTTACCTTTATTAACAGGAAGAAGGCCTGACACACGTTTTGAGGGAAACAATACCTTGGAAAGCTTCCTAACTTGAATGTTTAAATTTAAAATCTCCTAAATCTATCAAATCAAATGAGAATGTTTGTACAAATTTCTAATTTTCCATTTGTTGATTTATGACCTGTTTGGTAATACAACTGTTCTGCAAGCCATCAGGACAGATGTGAGGGGAAATGGATTGGTTTTAATACCTCTGTAACTGAATAATTTGAGCCTTTTTTTATTTTCCTACAACGTTTCCTTAAAAATTAAATAAGACACATTAGACTGAATATAGAAGGAAAAAGGGAAAAAGATTTTGTTAGTGGCATTTAAAAGTATAAATAAGCTGCATTTATAATTTATTTATGTAAAAATTGATGTATCTAATAATGGCCTATAAATGATAAACTCAAAATACAAGATAATGCTTTAGGAGGGTCACTTTCAGTGAAATTATCTTGACAAATCTTAAATTCTAATATAAAGAGAAAAACTACCATTTCTTTAGGAATGACAGTGCAATCATGTAGGCTAAATACTGTAGCATAGGAATTACAATGAGGAGAGAATAATTTTTAAATTAATCAAAATTACTGATATCATCAGATGTCACTGTCTAGTTTTTCTGCTCTTGGGAGATGTACTCAGCAGTAATCAACCTATAATCAAAGGAGTATTGGATTCAAAAGCAAGGTAGATGTGATAGACCCTTTTACTAGATGTGACCTCATCCAAAATAGGGAGAATCTGAGGAAAGTAAGCAAGATACTCAGGAGGAGAGAGACAGGATTCAGTTTATCCCTTACAGGCCAATTGCTTTGTCTGTTTCAGTAGCTGGTGAATTCCAGTGTAAGTGTCTTGTTCTTCAAATAACTGAGGAAGGCTGGTACTTCTCAAGGCTACCAGAGAGAACCTGTTCATATGCATTTAGGCACCACAGACACTCATTTACTTCTGTGTGTTTTCAGCAGTCAGCTGAGAGTCAGGTTTTCTCAATGGCTGGTTAAATCTAATAGTATGAAATATTAAGTATGTGGAAGATAGTGTATCTTAGAAGCTTCTCCAACCCAGAAAATGAAGTATTTATTTTTATTTCTGAGGATTAAGATATCCAATAATTTTGGCCATTATGTTTTATCTTGGAGAGGTTGGACCCAAACTGTTATGTCTGTTCCTGCAGTACTTTTTTGCATTTGCAGTTCCAGGTATATGCTAACTACACAACTCCTTTTAACATTTTCCCAAGTTTTAACTTAAAGTGAATAAGGATTCAGAGTTTCTCAAGACATTTGTCATTAGAATTTACCAATATAACAAATAACAGAGAAGTAGAAAATTGATCTATTCAGGTTAAATTAATCAAGGAAAAATGTTAGCAGATGATTGCAATAATTTTATCTTAAATCTGTGTTCTTGTCCTACAAGCACAATCACATTCAAATATCACAGCAGACAGAAATTGATTCTAGTTGCTACTGTTCAGAAGTTTCCAATGCTTGGAAGAATTAAAACCCAATGAGCCAACCTGAATGCTGTGAGATTGTGAGTATTTAACTGAATTGAATTGACTCACCCTTTTTATTTCACATTTTGAAGTGGAGCAACATCATCTGTTTGCACAAATATTTATTGGAAAGTAGATATTAAATTTTACCCGTTCATTATTTAGTTGAAAAAAAATCTATATTCTAACCAAAAAAATCTCAGAAATATAATTTTTATCAACACTATGTTTCTAAAGTTTTAGCTGTACTATATTCAATAGAAAATATAGTGTTTATTTTATTGGGTTTGGAATACCAGTGTTCATCAGCCATACTGGACACCAGCTATGAAAAAGTCATCACTTCAGCAATTTTAAAGGATTCTTAAAAAGATTAAAAACCCAAAATCCAGGTCAACTGGCAAGCAAGCAGATAGAAAAAAGTTTGCCTTTAAAATTACTTATTTTTATTATGGGTATCATCTAGTCACTTAGATGTAACTTTGAATTTAGGTGTTGCATTTGCTGTATACTGGAAGATAGTTCCTAAGAGCTTGGAAAGCATCCTAATAACATAGTGGTTACCTGAGCTGTCTGAGGAATACAAAATATCCTGAGATTATAGATGTGCTCTCTGCCACATATGTTTATTTGCAGGAGTAGAAGAGTGGCACAGTGTATTTATTCTGGTGCAGGGCAAATTTAGGGAGGGAACTTCCAAAGGGGTCCCTCTAGAAAGCAGATTCAAGTGACCTCCACCCCAACCAGTTTGGGAGGTTAATCTCCTTGGAGAGAAGTGAAAAAACTGTTTATTTAACAAGCAGTGTATTCCCAAACATGAGAAAATGAATAATATTAAACAATGGGACCTCTTGCTGTTCTGAAGAGATGGCAAATTCAGATTCTTTTTCGTGGGGTGTAGCTCAGCTCACTCATCTCTTATCAGTCCCTCCATCTCTGGGAAATGCCACATCCTGGCCCTGGTGGGACTCAGGTGTGAGCTCCTGGAGTGTTTCTGGGTTTTCAGCCCAGAGCAGGTTTGAACAGTTCCAAGAAAAAGAAAAGCTGCAGTTCGGGAACTTCTCTGCCTCAGCTGGCTAAAGAACTAACCAAGGCATGTGAAAAAAAACATTAAAATATGCAGAAAACAACTAGGCAGCAAAATATGGAGAAAAACAGTTAAATATAGTTTGGCTAGTGCATACAATACAGACCATGGCCTAGACTTGTTTAAACATGTCACTATGGCTTAGACTTGTTCAGCATTACTACAGCTCTTATCTCTATGTTTTTGAATACAGCTGCAAAAAAAACCCCCTGCTTTGCCTTCTCCCCCTTTTGCTCTCAAATCTAATCTTAAAAGCATGAAACTCGATATTTAGCATAAGCAAAACAGACGTCTGGGGATAGAAACATCATAAAATCACCCTGAGACACACAGTAAAAGATAGGCCTTGACATGCACTAAATGGATATTTCCCTGGGAGCTCTGTGTTTTTCACAGGAAAGACAAGGGAGTTTGTGCTTACTTGTGGCAGGCACAGAATAGAGTTTGTACAGACTTGGTGGAAAAGCAGTAGCTATAAATCATATATATCACCCATGCACTGTTCTCTGCTGCCTGCTCAGAATTTTTTTTATTCAAGGTTTGCCATACATATACTCACCAAACACTTTAAGAAGAGAAAAATTGCAAACTTTTATATCTTACGGAGACCTAAGTAATAGATTTCTTTGTTTTGACTGTAAGGCCAAGGAAACAGATAAAATCACAGAAGACACATTATTGCTCACCCTGGGCTCCAGCTGGATCAATGTTTGGTTTTCCTGTGTAATTCTTCAGCTACCCAAGGACTACCCTGGACTTGCTCCAATATAGCTTGGTCCTGATTTGAGAGACAAAAATGTATTGGCAGTGTTCCTGTGTCACACATAATCACATTTTATGAATATATCCCTAGGTAGCATCAACTCACAACTTATAATATGGCCAGTTATGGTAGCTGTGTCCCAATTTCTAGGTGATTATTATGCATTTTAAGGGAAGGCAGAAATGATATATGGAACCTCAAGTCATCATCTGCATGCAGGATATGCAGCTACAGGGCAGTTTAGGCTCCTCAAAACATGCCAGAATGTGCAAACTGGAAAGGCTTATTTAGTGCAGTCTCTGGTGTGGTTCTTCCAAGACCTACCCAGAGATCTGAAGAGAAAGCCTCAGGATATTAGAGCCCACTGCTTATCATGTTAAAGAAAAACAACTAAAGGTGCTTGAAAATAATCCTTATATTGACATACAGCCACTGTGGGAAGGTTTCTGCCAGGCCAGCTGGCTTTTAAAGGCTCCAGCTTTTGATAGTTACAAATTGTTGTATTGATCCTCCTTTATGCATGGACTAATTGCAGCTCAAACACTGATAATTTTTTCTGTTTGTCACTTTCATCATTTCTAACCAGCAAGGGATTTTGTTTATGCACAATGTGCTTAGGCTAGGTTTCTTTCTTACTTGTTTTAATAAGTTCTTCTAAACCTTGTATAGTGAAACAGAAAATTCTGAGTAATGTGTAAAATAAAGAAAGTAATGTTCAAGCAGATGTTCCTATACTCGAGTTGGTAATTCAAGTTCCTAATGCATACATCAATTGGCACAGCAAATATGAGGGGAGAAGGTGTGGTTTAGATATAGTGCTTTAGTGAATTATTGTGTGGTTCATAGACACAACTGGCTGTTGATTTTGGACACGGCTCAGACCTTGTGCCAAGGTACTGCTGGGACAGCAGAACTGAGAGTTGCCTCCCTCAGCATCCAGGGGTTCCTGTGAATTTGTAGCTGCATTTCTCTTGATTTCTGTCCAGAGGGGACAACTCAGGTCAAAGAAATAGGCAAAAAATAAGTGTGCCTCTCCCTCTTGGATCCAGGCTGCAGTGTGGGTGAAGATGATGCTGTGTGTCTCACTGATTGGGCTAAGGAGCCTCTGGAAAGGGGAGTGTAAATGCTGGTACTTCAGAAACTTAGAGATGCAAATTGGTGCCACATGAATGGTTTCAGATAATTAAATTCAACTCAGATCTTGGTCACTGGAGTCTGGTCATCAAAACAGTCATCTGGAGTCTGGTCCTTCCTATTGTTCCTTGTAAGAATGTCACCCTGTTTTATATAGATGATTTTCAGATTGTGAAGTCCTTGGAGTCTGTGATAACCCAGACCTTGTAAATGTCAATGTACAGAAGCTAAATGGGAGATGATCAAAATAGAGAGCAATTCTTATGGGGTTCAGTGTCTTCAGAGATTACACATAGATCTTTTATTCAGGATCATACATAAATAATTATTACAGATCTGTTTTCTAAAGAAAATGCCTTTTTTTTTCTTGATTTTGTATGTCCTTCTGCCACTTCTAAAGTTGTAAAGATGGCCATAAATTTTCTTAGATTTCCTCCTTGCTACTGTGACAGTTGCTTCTTTGTCCTCCCTCAGAGATCTGTCAGAATCAATAAACACATCAATGAAAAAAAAATTTCTTAAAATGTAAATCTTTTATTTTCGTGGTCCTGACTTGATAATGGTTTCTGATGGAGTATTAAATAGGTATGAGTACACATCTTGGTATGAATTGCTGGGCAGATATGTAACAAGAGGATTTCTGAGTAGGGAAATGTTGAAGCATGATGAAACTTGACAATAACAGAAGACTGTGGAAAAAGCACTGAGGGTGAGAATAAATGAACGTGACTCCTGTAGAGCAGGGTCACAAGCCTTTGCCTGAGCCATATGATTTGTTGCTAGGAAATAGAAAGTAATAAGGTTAGGCACAGAAAAACAGAAGGGCTTATAACTTCAGCAGATTGACACACTACAAATATTGAACAGTACATAGATTAGAGACAAGGACTACTTACATGGTATTGCTTCTTTTGTTTTTCCCCCATGAGAAATAACAAAAGCAATGTAGACACATGATGATGCAGGTGATAAAAGGTGCAGTTTTTCTTAGCATTGTGAAAGGTTGTAGCAAAAGTACTATGATGTATTGGGTTTGCCTTATTTTGTGTGCACCTGGATAATGTGGGAGAGGGGACAAGTTTAGAAATGGAATAATCCAGGAACACGGAGACTTCAGCTATTTAAATAGCCAAAGTATAGGAATAGAATTCAATTTGTGTCACATTAAATGTGATGAGTGCAGCTGTCTACACATGAACTGGTTGATTACAGAGCTTTTAGAATGAATGGAGAGAAAGTCATTTAGTGGGACATGGTTTGCCTCATCATTTAATTCTTTGAAATATGCCTGATGAATTACTCTATATAGACACCTTCAATGACAACAGAGAAAATCTATAAAACTCTGTGAGTTTTGCTTACCTATTTCTAAAAACAGGTCAGAGGAGCACAATTTTATTCTGTTTTTTGGAGAAAAAATGAGCTGGAGGATAGAAGCAAGAAATAAAGTGATGAGTTTTTATTGTGAATCACCTGAAAGATGTCTACCAAATAAAAAAAGAAATAGCAGGAACTTAGAATATGTGCAAAAGTCATATAATAACACTACCTTGCAGAGAGATATTAATCTAATCATCATTAACAAATGCAGCAATAATAAAAATAAATTATTTAATAATAAAATTAGACTATTATTTTTTGTCTGCTTTAAAAGCAATCAAAGGAAAAGCAATCCACATGGAATTCTTCCTTGCAAGCACAGAGATTGTATAGACTAATTGAGACATAAAAAAATGCTAAAATCTCCTTACAGACAAAACAGTTAATCTTAAAAAAGATTGTTTAAATGCACCTTGTGAAACAAGATTTTAAATTACACCATTATGAAAACACCTTTACAACTGAAAATAATCTGTCATTTGCAAAGCTTACAAAGGGTAAGGAAGATGAAAAAACAGTTTAGGAAAAATAAAAATTAAATTGGTCATAAAAAGCCTACCAAAACTGTTAGGAAGAATTGGTGGATAAGGAGATTTGTGTGTCTGTAATACATTTAGAAAAGTAATCCTGACAGTAAATGACAGGGGTTGACAAGGCTGAGGAACTGAACATTAACCAACCAAAAAAAAAGTGCTTGGGAGCAAGGTACAGTACTTACAAAGGTTTTTATTATTTGGAACTATTCTTTGGAACTTAAGCAAACTGGAGAAGTTACCTGGGGAAAAGGACTGAGTGTTGTAGAAGAGTCTTCTGTTTAATTCTGGAGGCTCTGGGGAGCCCAATGAGATAATGTTATTTTTCAGTTGTCATTTGTCAACAGTCTGCTGAGAAAGAGAGGAGCTTTGATAATCATGGCTAGAGAAATGAGATGGGGAAGAGAATTATATAATTCATTGTTTTGTAGCATTCACCCTTTCCATCTTTACAGCATCTGTTCACACAATGCAAAATGACCAAGCATTTCCAAGAAAGAATGCAGCATATTCTAGAATGTATGTAAAATCATTTGATGCACGAATGAAAAAGAAATAAGAATGAAGATGTTTACAGAAAGCTGGATGCCAGATTTAGAGGAGATTAATTAAAATGTTTAATGTCAGGTTGTCTTTCGTGACTTTATACAATGGCCTATTGAGGCATCTGAGAAGTTTTATATAAAATCATTGCAAGATTTAGAGCTCTGGCACTAAACAAAAAATAATAAGGAAGGTCTTCACAATAAGACTGGAGAAAAGTTTGCATAATATAGTATATCCCAATATAATTATATTAGAGACAAAAATAACTTTATGACATTACAAAGGTAGGTTATAAATCCTTAATTTGCATGAAGAAAGAGGAGAAATGCAGGGCTCTAGTGTGAGACTCATCTGAACTGTTGCATAATTTCTCTTCTCTTGTTTCAACACCAGTGCTCTGTACTCTTAGTAAAGTTCCTGTTATTAGCCTGTAAGTGCCTCAGGATACACATATAATCTTATTTTCACTGCCCCAGTCCCTAAGATTACCCAAATTCTGCCATGTGGTGTTTGATCTCATTCCATGTTACCAGTGTATGCCATCCTTGTTCATGCTATTGTTAATTCCTTTAGTGCATATATGTCCCAAAAGGGCATATTCACTGGTGAAAACACTAAAATTTTCCAGAATAGACTCTGAAGAACTGCACAGGGAACCTACCCAATACCAGGACACTTTCAGCACAACCTGTTTGATGTCCTTTTTGATCCACTTTACAGTCTGGCTTCTGATCCCCACCTTTTCAATTTTAATCAGTCTTCTCCAATGGAATACATTTTTGAAATCCAGAGAGATGGTATCTGTCAGGCGTTCCTTGTAAATAAGTAAATAACATCTGTCAAAGGAAGACACCAGGATATTTGGCATGATCCATTTCTGAAAAATTTATGTAGCTTTTATCCTTATTTGCATTTCTGTCTGTTGTGTCTACCGAGATTTCTATATGGGTAGAATAACTATTGATCATGAAAATATAGCCCGGAAAAACACGTCAATAAAGTATAAAAAGAGGAATTAAGAATCTGTTTGAAGAAATAAGAGATTTACTTGTAGATAAGTGATTTTGGCACAAACCTGATCCTAGGTTTTGTGTTCAGAGTTGCCTCTTGAGAATATCAAGGAATTGTTTTGGGAGTCCAGTCAAACAATATGTCAGGAAACCTGACCTCAGTGATTTTTTTCAGAGGACAGCAGGCAATAAACAAGGTTTTCTGCAGCACTAATTTCAGAGCTGACTCTGCCTGTTGGCAAACTGGATTTAACTAGTGGTATCTAGAGACATGTTAATGAATTTCAGATTAACACAAGTGCTAAACCTACTGCCATAATTAAGAAAGGCCTGCCAATCACTGCCTCGTTTGCACTGGCACAATTTATTCTGTAGATTTCTGTTGCAATATTAGCATCTAGTGAGGACAGCAGTTAATTACTAAATGGATCCTAAAAGAGCAGTTCACAGGAATGAGAAAAATGACAAACAGAAAATTTTTGCAGCCCATTCCACTGTGTATATCCTGAAGTTTTATAATTTTTTTGCCTTTTCCACATTTACCTTTAAGGTAAATTACCATATACCCTACCACATTTCCACATTTCCATTTCTGTAAATTTTCCACGTTTACCTGTCCAATTTCATTCTGGGAAGCATGTCTTTTAAAAAGTAGCACTTCTGAAAAAAATTGTCTCTTTAAATTAAAATTACTTATGTTATTTTCTGGGAATATTTTGTGCATTATCATAGAATTTTAGGATCTTTAAGGCTAAAAGAGACCTCCATCTGTAACATACAAGATCTGTGAAATTGTAACAAAGCTTTTCACTCTCTCTGTGTTGCATGCATTTTTTTCTTAATTTCATTTGACCTGTTACATATATTGTACTTTCTGCTTCTTGCTCGTTGGCTCAACTAAAACTGCAAGAGTCATTGTAAACTTCATTTAATTGTGATATTACCTGTGTATTATATGCTTCCAAAATTACAGGAAAATTACTTATTAGTTTCTAATTATAATCTAGAGCTGCATTTTCACAGAGAGAAGATTTGTTTCCATTTACACATATCTGCAGCTATTTACTTTATTATTCAATCTCACTTAATTCTAAAGAGATGGTATTATAAATTTTCATGCCAGAATAAACCTAAGAATCATGCATATCTTGAGTGCCTTGACTACAGGTGCAATTTTTAAATACCTGGCTCTTAGTTCCTCCACCATAAAGCTATTGAGGGCTGAGCTCCTGAAACTTTTTCACCAGGCTGACAACAATTAATAACGCCGGTGTTTCATGGGTCATCTTCCATTCTCATTCAGGACTGTGTAGTCTGCATTGTACAGATTCACACAGAAGAAAATACGCGAATAGAATCGCAATAACCCTTTGTTTTTAAGGATGAGGCTCATGAAACACGTTAGGTTGGTTTTACAGATACTCCTTGTTTGGTGTTTACTGGCAGGAAATGGGCCATTAAAAGGGTTTTCGGTGGTTCTTTCACACCTCTCCCGGCTTCGTGGTGCAGTCGAATGGTTGCAAGTATCATGTCATTGTGATTGATCATTTGCAACCTTCTGAAAGTCTGGGATCACTGGGTCTCAGAAACAGTTTCTGCTCACAAAGCCAGGCTAATCCTCTGGAGATGTCTGGTACAACATCTCTGCTCAGAGCAGGCTGAGCTACAGCAGCAGCTTGCTCAGGTCTGCATCCTGTTGAATGTGGAATATTTCCAGGCATGGAGACTACTCAACCTCCCAGAGCAACCTATTCCACTGTTTTGCTTCTTGCACACTGAAATTTTTTTTTTTTTTTTTTTTTTTTTTTTTTTTTTTTTTTGCCTAAACATAACTTGCTCTGGTTTGGTATGTGCTCGTTGCCTCTTGTCCTGTCTCTGGACATGACTGGGAAGAGTCTGCCTCCACCTAATAAGAAATTTGTACACACTTATATAAGCTTCCCTTCTCAAACATTCCCTTCTCCAAGCTGAAAAGTCTCAGCTTTCTCAGCTTCTTGCATAAAAGGTGTCCCTTTACCATCTTTGTGACCTTTGGTAGTACTCACTCCAGTATATATATATATAAGCCACTAAAACATAAATTGTACTAAATTAAAAAAAAACCAAAAACACTAAAAACCAAAATACCACAATTAAAAAACCCAAAGTAAAAGTAAGCAATAACGTTTTAAACAACCATCAATCATCAAACCTAAAAAGCTCGTGCAAAGCGTGTAAACAACATAAAAATACCAATCAAAACATGGGTAATCATGTAAACAGTAATATTCAAATGTATAACTAAAACTAAAAAATAAACAATAAATCAACTTCTACATAATCATATTAGTTTACTATCCAAAAAATCCTGTTTCTCCCACAGTGCATCATCATCCCCTGGGAGTTTGGTGTCTGATGTGCTGGGGTAGCTCTCTGCTGTGTGCTGGGGACGTGCTGTGCCACTCCCCCACTGCTGACACACACACACTCTCCTCTCAGCAGCAGGGTTTCCAGGCTGCTTTTGCACATCATCTTTTGCAGAAAATGCTTCTCTGCAAGCTTCATGCTGGGCTGGCCCTTGCACTGAGCTCTCCCAGCACCTGCTGAATGGACACTTGTCTCTTCTTGCTCACAGCTCAAAGCACCCTTTGATCATAAACAGCCTCATTACAAGCTGCCCCATGGCTGCTTTTTCCAGATGAGGCAGGTGCCCTGAAACTCCTCCAGGACTTCCCAGAAATCCCTGGCTGTCCCAGAAGTTGTTCACAAATTAATACTAGCAGAACCCTAAAAACACTGAACAACTGCTGTGTCTGATGCCTGCGTCTATCAGCACAGTTTGTCATTCCTGTTCCCTTGGCTGGTTTGTTTTTTTTTTTCCCCTCTGAAAATAGATGAAAAAAGAAAGTAGTATCACTTTTTCTATCTGGTTTAAAACTCTTCTGTTTTACTGAATCATTTGAGTTTTGCATGTATATGAAGAGGACTTGGTAAACATTGCCCCTAGAAATTACAGGACATTGCTAAATGGACATGGAAAAAAACCAAACTAATTCTTCTTTACTATCAATATTACCCTTATTGACAGGTATAGAGGTCTTATTCTGTGGGAACAACCAAGTAATATAAATAAAGATATTTCGATTTTTACTGATTATATATTCCTGATGAAATGTTGAGACACAGCAGTGCTGGTGTACAGTGTTATTGTTGTGCAGTCCTTGACTGTTACAGTGGTATCATGATAATTTATTTCACCTGGTAAATCTCTTAAGGGTCTTGAAGAAAAACGATTTTCAAGCTTTTTTGAGGAACACCAAATAACATATAATCAGATTTTGAAATCCATGTTATAACCTTTCATTTAGGCAAGCATTTAAGAATCTTCTTAAGGCATAAAACTGTAGTTAACAAGCAAGCCATCTATTGATTCACTGAATTTAGTGGCATTATCCCTGTAAAGTTATGCATGTGTCTTAACTGCATTGTTAGTGGCCACCTTAATGGAATTGTAAGTAGCACTCAGCAAGCAGAAATGTGATTAAGATGCATTATAGGCATGATAATAACTACTTTTGACATCAAATAGAAATAAATTGGACAATATAAGAGGTTTTCTGGAGGCAATGATCTGAACATCTTTTCTTTCAGGAAGTTTTAAGGAACAAAAAAGATTCATATAAACAGGAGAGATGACACATAAGCTGTGGAGATCATCCTATGAGTTCTGTTGACAAACACATAACTTGTTTTAAAAAATGTGTCGTCTGCTCAGTATTTACAACTAAAGAACTTTAATCAGAGTTAAAATTATGCCCTTTTATTAACTTGCTGGAGGTTCTGAAATGACAGGTGCTGATCACTGAACAGAATTGTATTCATTTGCTGTTAAAGGACAATGAGGTTTCCAGATAAAAGCAGGAAGAAGGAGTAGAGATCCCAATGAAAGAGGGGAGGAGGGAAAGCAGCAGCTGTAAATCAGTGTTTCTGCTTTGAACAGCCTGTCTTATGGCTCCTTACCCACTGCAAATCTGAAACTGGCAGTGCAGTGAAGACTTGACAGTTTCAGATGTTCTTGGATATTTTGTCAGTCACTGTTATCTTCAAGCTTGAGGAGTTCATCTTCTCAAAGAGGCCATGAGCTCTGTTGTTGAAAGAGAGAACATCAAACTGATGTCTTCATAATGCTCGATATTTGTTCTGGTTATATAAATACTTGATAACAATGTTTATGAAAGAGTTACATAAACCCATTAAAAAATAGAAAGATGACCAAAAAAGTGACATAATTAAATTTAAAATTCCTATTGATTTCAGATGTATGATTTTCAGCCTTGAGTTTTAATGTGAAACTAAATCACTTCTTGAGCAGACTTACATATTTCCCCTGGGCTCACCTCAGAAGAAGAAGTGTTTGAGTTAGCAGTCTGGTTATGACTGAAATCTCATTCAGAATCACTTTTAAAACTTGTCAGACAGGTTTCTGCAGGTTATGATGTGAGAACTAGAATATTTCTGTTTCCCTTCCAGCCACATAATATTGTGAGTTTCTAAATATTTAAATCTGGCAGAAAAAAGAGGGCTTGGGTTGGTGTTTTGGGGTTTTTTAATATTGGTTTCTTGTTTTGGGGATTTGTTTTTGCTTGTTTGATTTTTCTTGTTTGTTTCTCTCATTTTAATGGAATCAGTATTACAGTACATTAAGCAGTAATGTGTGAATGTAAGTCTAAGGAAGAATGACATTTTTAGCTGCTTTACTAGAAGCCTGTGATACGTGATTTTAAATTCACATCATTACTTCTCACATCTATATTTAAAATTCAGACACTCATTTCATGATTTTTATCATTTCAGTAAATGCTCTTGTCAAGTTTCACCACAAGCCAAGCCTAATTTATCACTCTATTTTAAACTCAGACCCACAGGAGGAAAAAAATAGGAACTTTTGCTTTCTTATTATTCTACCTTTTAATATTTTTGATATATCATATTGCCCCTCAGTCTCTTCTTCTCTGGGCCTAACCAGCCAGCTTTCTTTTATCACTTACTGAAGTCTTTTATTTCTTCATCTCCTCTGGAGCTTCTCTTGTTCCATATCTTTCCTAAAATGCTGTGCTCAAAATTTGGTATAATATTCCACTGAAGGTCTTGCTGGTATTGGATAGGATGGAAGAGTGTTTAAAAATAATCTTTGTAAATTTCAAAATTCAATTTTTGCATAAAATGTTGTCATGTTAGGTTATGACAGAGCCACTGGTACTAATGGGATACTATTGCTCTCTGCCAGTTGTTTTTCTTCTGCAATGAACTTGTTAGTTTTTCTACCATGATGTGCAGATCTTGCCCTTAAATGTATCTAATTTTCTTCAGACTTCAATCTGTTGAGATTATTTTGAAACAATGCATTTGCAGCTCTCTCAGCATGGAATCTGTCAACTTCTAGATGTAATAACCCTACTTTTGATTTCTTTATCTAAACTATTAAAGATGTAATGAATGCACTCAGGCCCCTGTGGAACAGTTCTGCAAGCCCTGTCCAGCCTGACAGTGAACTGTTAATAACAACACTCACTGATTCCATCCAGGGAGTGTTTCCCCAGTTTGCTTATCCAAAGGTCATGAGAGAGAACATGGGCAGCTCTCTAAAGGGAAGCACAATGACAGTGTGACTGCTTTTCCTGTATCCAAAAGGGCTGTCATGCCACTGTGAGGAAAAAAAAATGATTTTGACATGACTTGTCCTTGATGAATCCACTGTCTCATGTTACTCATCTTTACAGTTTTCTTCTCTTGTAAGTCTCAAACAGTGATTATTTGTTATACCAATTTTAGGAGCTGAAATTTGACTAACTAGCCTTGAATTTCATGGCTTTTCTCTCCTTCTCTCACTTTGAGAACTGTGTTTACCTAATTCCATTTTTCCTGAATTTTAGCTTCCCTCTGACCCTATTAAGAATTTTCTCTTCATGAGAAAAAGTATAATTTCTTGAAATCTGCTAAGATCATTAAAATCTGTGAGAGCTGGCATTACTACATTAAAGCTCATCATTCTTTTATAGTTGTATAAAGTGTGCCCTTAAGAAATGTGGGTAAAACTTGGAGGCATGAACTTATGTCTCCATTCTATTTAGCACATTGCTATATACGTGATACATTATTTGGAAAATTGTGAATTGTTTTAGAACAAGATAATATTTAGAAGAAATCTAAGAATCATGGAAGATATAGTAAAAGGGCCAAAACCAAAATGCTCAAATCTTGCAATTTTGAGAATGACATTTAAGGTGTGATCTTTAAGAAGGCAGAAACATCTGCTGTTCTCATAAAACTACCATAAATTTGCTTTTTGTGACCAACAGTTTTGAAATTGTTCCTTGAGAAATTTTTTTTCTCAGTCCTTTCCAGAAAATTTCAGTGCTAATTTGCTTTTTAGATTCCCTACAGGGAACTTCCAGGATATTTATATTTAATGCTCGTAAGTTGGAAATGCAGGATAATCAAAGGCTCAACAATGGACAGTTGGTCCCTATGAACTCAAAATTTTGATGGCATCTAATAAAAATAAATAATATTTCTTGAATGAACTGTCTTTTTTATGGAGAAAGCAGCCTAAACTTTATTAATTCAATATCACTAGGAGAATAAAATTTAAAAAGTAAATTTTTTCATCAGTAATTAAAACAAAACAAGGCAATTTTGGTAACAGACATTCTGAGAGTACACTGACTTAGCCAACAAGTGAAATGATTGACACCTGGACAGTGCTGTCATACTGCATCTCTACAGTGTTCTCAGGTACTGTTTGGAAACATATTCACTGCAATATTTCAAGTGGAAATTAGTAGGAATGAAAAATAAGATTTCAACCACCATTTTCTTTCCTTGCTGTAGAACATTACTCCTTTTCAGCAGTGATGCTCAATGATATTTTGAGGCAAATTGATAGTGCTAAATGACCATATGAATTCATTCCATTACAAATCTGTCTAGGTCAAAAAATCAACCAATCAACCAATCAACCCTGCATAAGGAGCATCTGTTTATTCCAAATCTCATTTTATTCAAAATTTCCTTATTAGTTGCTCTTCACTATTGCAAGTCCTTTGCTGGTAAATTCTTTTTATGTTTCTTGGGGTTGAAAAAGAGAATATTAAGCATCAAAAGTTTTAAAAAATATTAATATATAATTTATTATTATTATTATTATTATTATTAATGTTATAATCAATTTGTGAGATTAAAATCATTAAAATGAATACCTTTGTCATACTTTACAGTGCATATTCGGGACCTTTCTGGCTTGGGAGTTTTTATGTAGGAGATCAGACCTTAATTGTTCATGTATCTGTGTGAGAAGTGGTGGACAGGTGAGGGTGGGAGGGTAGGGGAAATGAATTAGCATTATTTCATTATATTAACAGTATTCAAGATAACTGAAGATTTCTATTTATCCAGATCATGTCTGACTAGAATTTCATGTAAGTGTATAACATCTGAGCTTTAGAGAGCTTTCAATGTGAATTAGTACAGCTGGGTTTTTTTTGTGAAACCATGTAAAATGTTTGCTAGGTTGTCACCCTGATATAACTGATGCCCTAGGAACTGAAACTGAGGACCAATGCAATGTACAATAGATTGTCTTTAAATACCTCTTTATTTCTGTACCTCCTTTTTAGTTTTCTCTAAAAGTCATAAACTATCTCTGCAAAGGGAGAATTAAAAAGAAAACAGAAAAGAATGAAACGTGGTTTAATTGTAGGTTTAATTGCTTCAGATAGATTTTGGAGCTGCAAATTATTCTTAGGTAGATGTTTTAGGAGAGTTTGCTTGTATATTGTCTGGCTTTTTGACAAAATTATTGAAATAAAGTAACACACTGGATTTCTGTAGAAAGCTCTTTATAATAGGTACACTTTTACTGTTGAGCTGGTATCACCATTAATAATTTTCTTAACTGCCTTCTATGCTGTGCATTTTTACAGGGTTTACTGCATTTGTACTCCCAAAAATGCTAGTTTGCTGGAAATGTACATAGATGAGATTTTTCATGCTTTTGTCTCAAGCAAAAATTAATAAGTAAGTTTTTGCATATACTTGTACTCATCACCAAAATCCCAGATGTGAGGTATATGCCTGCTAGATTTTTATGTGTGTCGAGTAATAAAACTCAACCCTTTAATGGTTTAACTTTTACTTGTTCCATTCCTATTTAGCACACATAAAAGTGGCGCAAAACCAAAAATGTTTTGGAGGGATTAGGAGCATGTGGTCAGCATGCATGCCAGGCTTTAATCTCCCTAAAGGTTTAAAGAACAGTGATAAAAGCCAAATCCACTTTCTGCTAAAGCTAACAAATAAACAAGAAGGAATATATCCAGAGGAGGAAAAACCCTATTTTTTGCAATAATAAATGGCTTTGCATACTGAAAAGAAGACCTGCTAGCCTGCTGGAGGTGAGGAGGGATTAGCATCAATTTGTGCTTTAGCACTGCAGGAGGCTTCTAATTCTAGGGCAGCTCCTGTCAGACTCGACCTAGCAAGCCAAGGACTGAAGTATTTTTTCCTACCTAACTCATACTAAATGGCAGACTCTTGTAAATATAAGCAGAGGAAAAGGGTACCCTCAACACTGAGTCAGCATCAGACATGTTTTTAAAAGTCAGTTTCATCCTGCTCACAGTGGTGCATGTTTTCTTCATTCATTGCCATGAAAATTATTTCTCAAAAAATTTTGTATTCTATGTATGCATCTTCATCAATACAGTATTGTTTTTCTCTCGCTAGTCAAAACAGTCTTCTCCTTTGAATAATTTGACCTATCTGATATAGCTGTATCTTTTGAGAGGAAAAAAGGAAGTGACAAACCTAAACAGACCAATTACGTGCCACAAAAATAGTGCTGTATTGATACTCCATCACTTCTGCTGATCTCTCTTCTTCTGCTTCTGGGTAGTGTTTCATCTGAAGAATAAACAAGCTACAAACTTTCAGTCTCTGCTAGCTTTTCTGTTATCCTGAGAATAATGAGACAAGATGGGCTTATAGAAGTCAAAGCAGTTAGGATATTAAGGCAGCATTGTAGTTTACATATTTTAAAAATAACTCATTAATTAGATGTGTCAGGTTCAATACAGAGTCTCAAATAGACAGAGATTATTAAGAACCTTTAGGCTCCTGTTTTAGAACAGGGTGTTTTTTCCTTTTACAAGACCTTTCAGTTTTTAGCAATATAACATCAGTCCTTGCCTAATCTTACTACGAAAAAATACAAGTTCCATTTCTCCAGGATGTTTTAGTATAGTCACTTCACAGTAAATGCAGTTGGAAAAAATAATAGAAGGGGTGGGATGCAAAAGAAATCATGAGATACAGATAAAAAAATAACTCTTTGACTGGAATGTGTGAGACCTTGGTTCAGAGAAAGACTCAAATTGGTGATGTATTGGATCCCATAACAGCCTCTCTATCTTGCTTTTTCTAAAGATTCCACAACCCCTTAAAATTATTCAATTTTGAGATAGATGTAAATGCTGGAATCTAAAATGTTTTCATAAAATTAATAAAGTTTTATTCAAGCTTACTGTCAGAGGTTTAACTCCTCAGTGCTATAGCAGAGACTATGCTCAGGTCAGTACAGCTCCAGGAGAACCTTGATTTAATTAGCCATTTACTCAGTATTTGACAGAAGAGTGCTCTCTGTAAAAATAACCCTTTTTAGTCTTCAAAATACTGTGGCACTGCATTAATGCTATATTAGAAGTCATAGTACAATTTTGAAGGTGATCAAAGCTCTATGTGCTCAGTTTGAACAGTGCTAATGGTCATATTTGGGGAGTAAATCTTTATTCCTTACCGCATATAATCCAATTCCTTACCCCTCACCCAATCTAAATAAGTAAATACAGAATGCAGTTGTTTATCTTCTGAGTTTCAGAGAAAATCAAGTTCTAATGAAATATTAATTGCTAAAGATGTGCAACACTTAATTGTGTTTGTGCAACAATAATGTAATTCATCTTCATTACATAAAAACTTTGAAAGAAGGGACAAAATATGTTTTGTTTTGAGGAGCTCAAACTGAGTTCATGTGAAGCCCCTGGTCAAGTTTTCTGGTGTTCAGCTGTATGCTCTTGAGATGCCTCATATCATTTATGTCACACTGCATAAAAGAACAACAACAATATAACTGGATATCCTCATTGTCCTAAGTTCAGAAATTCAACATGACAGGAAATGTCTGAAACAGTCTTGGGGTGGGGGGAATCAATTATCTTGCTCCAAATGAGAAAGCAGCTTTTCTGATCTTGTATGAGGGATGTCAATTGCCCAAGCACTCCTTTAACATTTTAATGGTTATGTGTGACTGATGTTATGCTATCACAATTCTGTACTTCTCGTAGCATACTTTTATCTTTTTCTGTTTTCTGTTTGAACATTTAGATCCAAATACTCATCCATCTGCACGGAGCTGTGCATTGTGGATGATTTGTGTTCTAGAAATCTTCATTTATGCAATGATGCTAATACTTGGAAGACACAATTTTATTTTCAGGCTGAAAATGGTATTTGCAGATCAAACAGAACACAGTTTTCGTAGCAATTTATAAAATGATTACTTGTGTGGTTTTTTGGCTTGATTTTCATGGTCTGTCTTCCCACTGTTCTTTTAAGAACAGTGCTGCCTCTTGTTGCTTAGAAATGCCTGTCTGTAGGTTTTTTTGCATTTGCAGAATTCACACTTGAAATTAAAGTCTGTTGCTCAGAGGGCACACACTCAAGTTTGCACGTGCATGTAAATACTTTTTCTTTGCATTTGTGCATCCCATCTGTCCTTTTAAACACAGAAACTGATGTTTGAGTATCCATTTGCTTTAGAGGATTTTAGCAACTGCACTTCCAATGTAGGAAATCTAGAGATTTTCCCCATAATCATTATGGATTATCATGGTGAATAGATTTGGTAGTGAAAACTCTCAGTTTGGTAGTAATAACTGATCTGTTTCCAGACTAAATATGTACATTTCACCCCTTTTTTACCCTGAGATATAACTGGCCTAGTTTTGATAGTGAGAATCTAAACTTGAAGTGATATTATTCAAGTCAAGAGTGTGATCTAGATTTTCAAGATGTCATATGTATTACATCTGACCATTTATCTTGAAGAGACATTAAATTAATTGCATTTGCTTTAATCAATCTTCTTCTCCTTTATGTTTGAAGAAGCCCTTGGGCAGAATTTTGTGTTGTCAAGGCACAGAGCTAATTGCTGTCATTAATTCACCACACAGAAAGTAAAAGCCTAGTGTCACAGATAGGAAAAGGGATGTCAGCAGTGTCATTAATAAGCATTTTAAAAAACAAACTGAAATATGTAATAGCCATTGATTGAACAGATAGCATAAATAATGAAGAAACAGATATTAGAAACTGGTGTTAAGGATGCCACTGAAGATAATTTTATGAATGATTTATTATCTGGGATTGAAGTTTAAATTCTCCAGACTAGAAGTCTCTGGAGAAAACTCAGCCATCCCACAATTTCCTTTTTTTTTTTTCTGGCATGAGACTGTCTTTTACATCTTCTTGCTGAAAAGGCACACCCACTTTTTACTGACATATGGTTGGTATGGTAGTAAGTTAGTACAAAGTTTTGCTGGTGACTTAGGGAGGTCACTCTTGGAGTTAGCAATCTGCAGTGAAGGTGTGAAATAGCTGCTGGTGCCAATAACTCTGTCAAAAACTCTGGGCTTTGTTTAAGCTGAGGCAGATGTGAAAATGTGTGTAGACTTGCTTGTGGGCTGACACCAGCATAAAAAAAATAATACAGTTACTGAAATCAATATGGTTATATCAACATTTTGTCTGTGCTGCTTGTTAAAGATTGTAAGGCCTGACCTTGTCCTATTTCTGCCTTGATTTCAGTAAGAGCAATGCCTGCAAAAACCTCATTTACTTGTTTGCTGTATGAGCTATTTATATACTGTGTATATGGCTACAATTTATTAAATACTGCAGAGGTCTCCAAGATACCAAGTTCTATGGAGAAAGCTATCATAATTACTTTACTTTCCTCATCTAAGTGATGTCAGCAAGGCTCAGAGAAGAGATGGATAAATATTTTTTCATAGCAATGGACAGCTTGGATAAAGAAATACCCCAGTTATTGTGCAATCAGTGTAAATTTGCTGTAGTCTCTGATATGCAAATTAAAGACTATTTTGATACATGCATTTTTTTGCTCATAGTAACAGTTTCAATGATCTAAGATCCTACTTTGTTGACAAATCAAGGAATTTATAGTGATATAAATTCTGAAGTCCTTTGCACAAGGGAGATGCCAGTTGATTAATTTCTTTCACTGTTTTAGACTGGCAATGAGGAGAATTACTTACCAATCATAGTTAGTTCTCTGACATTATGACAGTTTACCTGAAAATGTAAGGTTTGATGCACTCCTTTGAGCATCACATTGAGATTAAACAATGGCAGTATGAGCTCTCTTATTTCAGTTTCCCTGTTTCTTCCTGACTCCTAGTAAGAATCCTCTTGTTTTGTGAAGGTTGCTTCCTTGCCCAAATAATACCTTAAACAACAGGATCAACAGGTGCAGTGTTTTCTTTCTAAGACAATGATATCTTTATCTGAATTTTATCTCTTAGTAACAAACTAATGTGTACGCTGGGCTACTCTGCTTAAATGCTTACAATTATATAAAATATCCTGGGAAATTTTAAAGAATGCAGGATTAATAAAGATGGTATTTACACTGGCAATTGTGATATGGTTTCTTTATGGGTAGATATTCTGCTATGGCTCTTTCATCTACTGGTATCCAAGGCAGTATTGAACACTGGGTAATAAAATTTTGAGTGTTATGAAAAGAAGTAAGTATGTGAACAGTGTATCTAAGCAGTGGATATTTGCCTCTATGATCTAAATATAAAATAAAATAATAATTATAAACTTACGGATAGTGTTTATGCTACTATCATTGTAATTTTCCTTTCTCATATTCTAAATAGTGTGAGGTGATTCCTCAAGAGGATGTTTCCTCAATTCTTCTAGTACTTCTAATTCTTTTCTCTCAGCCTGCTTTGACAACATTTTACTACTCAAGTCAGAAGAACTAATACTCTGGACAGGCAGTAATGTTTTGGTTTTTTTAATATGCATATTTAAGTTGCTTCCCCTAAAAAATATGGTAATATTCTATTAATGAATAATTAACTCCTTAAACTTGTTTTGCAAGCCCACTGTGCCATTACTGTCATTTGGATGTCAAACCTTCCATTGCAGGAGGACATGTTAAAGGCCTGCTTAAGACAGGGCCTTGAAAATTTGCTTTTGCGTGGCAGATTTTGTTTGAGTCAGAATTAGTTTTATTCCTATCCTAAGCAGAGAAACTATGAGAGATGTTTATATATAAAAATACTTACCAGTATGAGCAAAAAGAAGTTTAGAAGTTTAAAAAATAATCAAGGGCTGAAAAATAAAACAAAGTTTTAACTTTGGACAGTCTAGATTTATTTTCATGTATACCTGAGTTCAACATGTCATTGAAATTAACTGAAATTTTTAGTTTAGATTGAAATTTAACCTTTTCTCTAGGAGGTAAAACTGCAGCACTCATTTGTGGGATTCAGGTTACATTGTGCTGTACTTATTAACAGCTCAGTTGAAGATTCAGAAGAAATGTGAGAACAATTTTTTTTCTTACATGCCACTAGTTTTACAAAATAAAATAACAAAAAATCTGGAGAAAAAGAAATCAAGCAGAAATAAATAGTAAATAGTTAACAGAGAAAGTATCAAAAGCACAGCATTTCTCCTTCTTGAGGCTGCCCTGGCTCCATTCTGGGAAGCTCATGTCAAAGCTAATGGAATTCTGTCCTAGGAGCCTCCTGTGCTGAGGCTTTTGCTCTCTCTGCTGCTTTAGCCAGGGCCCACATGAGCTTTCACAGAACTGGGTGATGCAGAAAAACAGTGAGAAAAGCCTCCAGAAAAAACAGAGGGAGCAACAGCATGAGCTCAGTTGACATTATTTCATTGCTTGCTTAAACACTTGGGGTTTTATAGATATAAATTTGATAATAGATCTTGTTTAAAATATATATATTAATATGTTATGCTTGTATTTTTCCAGGTCTGCTAAATGGCTGATATAAAATCTGCGTTAATTTGTGCTGTAATGATTTAAGACCTAATTATGTAGTTATCCTCCTACAATCAGAGTTCAATGAAGTGCTCAATTTTATAGCTCCTTTTTGTAAAAATGACTTGCAATGTAGAAAAATATCTTCAGCAATCACACTTGCTAGTAAAATCGATGTCAATAATGCATGGTTGGTGTAAAATTTCTTACAGCAATTAATGGAGCATACTTCTTTTACTCACTTGTGCTTAGCTTATGATCAGACTGATTTCTTTGTGTCTGTACACACCCACTCACCATACTTTATAAACAAGTATAACAATTTCTTATACATAACAATTTCTTATACATACATATACTTACACACATACATACATATAAAATATATATATATTTTTTTTTTTTTAATAGGCATAAAATATGGTAGTTCACCAGTCTCTAATTTCAGAGCTTTATCAAAAATATTTTTCAGTTTCCTGCACTGATTGGGAATCTGTATCCCATTAACTAGCCTTGCAACTCTTACCTTTAGATTATTTTTTAATGTTTGGATATTCTGTGAGAATGTTGCCCAAAACTTTTTTTTTAATCACACAACAAGGAAAAAAGTATCCTGTCATTCTGCTGACTGGCAGCTTTGAGGTTAGGGTAGTTATTGGCTGTTAAAATAGATCAGAAAACATGCACTCCTGAAATACTGTAATCTAAGGTTTCTTTTTAAAAGCAGCCTGGGAGCTAACCTTTGCTTGTATCCTGAAGGAATTAGGATGCTGTGCCTTCTTAATAAGTTTTTACAAATATTTAAGTTACTGCTTTCTTAGGGAAGATATTTTTAGTGCATCTGGAGAAAACAGATAAAGTGAGATCTATTAGAGCAGTACACCAGTCCTGAATTTCATGTTCAGTACATCTGACTTTTATATTTATTATTACATTTTATCCAGGAAAGCCATAACCTTAAAACAGTGAGAATCACCATAAGAAAAAAAAAAAAAAAAAAGAAATCACTCATCAACTATCATCATGGGCAAAACAAGCTCAAATTAGAGATATTAGTTGAACTTTTTCTAACAAAATCAGGGGAGGACAATAAGAAGTAAAATAAGCACTTCAAAACACCTTCTCCCCACCCCTCCCTCTTTCCCAGCTCTCCTGCCCAGCCCAGAGACTCAGGGAGATGGGAATGGGGGTCATGGCCACTTCATCACTCTGTTTCTCCTGCTTCTCAGGGGGAGGAATCATTCCCCTTCTGCACAGAGGGGTCCCTCCCACAGGAGACAGCTCTCCATGAGCTTGTCTAATGTGAGTCCATCCCATGTGGAGCCCCTCCCTGCAGCTGCTGCAGTGAGTTCATCCCAGGGCACAGCACCTGCAGTGCTGCAGCAGGGTCACCCTCCCACGGGGGCATCCTTTAAGGACAGGCTGCTCCAGCATGGGCTTCTCTTTCCATGGACCTTCCACAGGCTCACAGCCTCTTCCAGGCACCCACCTGCCCCTGTGTGGGGCTCCTCCATGGGCTGTGGGTGGATCCCTGCATCCCCATGGATCCCCATGGGCTGTGGCTGGATCTCTGCATCCCCATGGATCCCATGGGCTGTGGGTGGATCCCTGCATCCCCATGGATCCCATGGGCTGTGGGTGGATCCCTGCATCCCCATGGATCCCATGGGCTGTGGGTGGATCTCTGCATCCCTATGGATCCCATGGGCTGTGGGTGGATCCCTGCATCCCCCATAGATCCCATGGGCTGTGGGTGGATCCCTGCATCCCTATGGATCCCATGGGCTGTGGGTGGATCCCTGCATCCCCATGGATCCCATGGGCTGTGGGTGGATCTATGGGTGGATCCCTGCATCCCCATGGATCCCCATGGGCTGTGGGTGGATCTCTGCTTCCCCATGGACCCCCTGGGCTGTGGGTGGATCTATGGGTGGATCTCTGCATCCCCATGGATCCCCTGGGCTGTGGGTGGATCTCTGCATCCCCATGGATCCCATGGGCTGTAGCTGGATCCCTGCATCCCCATGGATCCCCATGGGCTGTGGGTGGATCCCTGCATCCCCATGGATCCCATGGGCTGTGGGTGGATCCCTGCATCCCCATGGATCCCCATGGGCTGTGGGTGGATCCCTGCATCCCCATGGATCCCATGGGCTGTGGGTGGATCTCTGCATCCCCATGGATCCCATGGGCTGTGGGTGGATCTCTGCATCCCCATGGGTCCCCCTGGGCTGCAGGGACACAGCTGCTTCTCCCTGTCTGCACCAGGGTGATAAAAGAATCTGGGGCCTGGATCATCTCGTCTCCTTCCTTCTGCACTGTCCTTGGTGTGTGCAGAGTTGTTCCTCTCATATGTTTTCACTCCACTTCTTCTCCATGATTACAACTGTGCAATAGCATTATTTTTCTTCTTCTTCTTAAATCTGTTACCACAGAGGTCTTACCACCATTTCTAATTGGCCCAACCTTTGGCCAGCAGCGTGTCCATCTTTGGAGCCACCAGGGAATGGCTTTGCTGGACATGAAGGAAGCTTCTGGCAGCTCCTCACAGGGGACACCCCTGTGTCTCCCCCACTACAAAAGCGTGGCCATGCAAATCCAATATAGAGAGTTGAGTGAAGCAGTGGAAATAACTTCCTCTGTCAATTATCTTGGCAATAACAGCTGGCTGGTGATTTGTAGGGTTGCATTGCCCAGACAATTAATTTCCTGTACAAAATGAAATGATATAAGAAAGTCTGGAGACGCAGCGTTACCTTCACTTGATTGCCTGCTCCTTGTAACATCTGTAGCTTTTTATAATGTATAGTAAGAATATGTGTATGTATACTGCAGCACCAACTGGCTTTAATTGCTGTTAGCTTTTTTATTAGGAAAACTAGCCTTTTGACTCAAAAAAATATTTGTGGGCCCCAAATGTCTCTTCTTACACTGAAAAATAACTTTGGTTTTTAGAAGCAAGTAAATATCTGGGGGGAATCTGCTAAATTAGAAAAGAAAAATGGAGAGCAGCCATGAAATTGGGATTTGTCATTAATGATCACCAAGACTTGAAATTTTCACATTGTGATAACTACTGCTATATATATTAAATGAAGGAAAGTCTTTAACTGATGAAGAGTTTGCCCAGTTCAAAATACGCTCTTGAAATTAAGTCCTATAAAAAGAAATCAGAAAATATTGTATGCTTGAACCTTATCTTCCTGAATGGAAGATTCTTCATCCACAGAAAAGAAATTTAATTTTAATAATTCAAATTAGCTTTTTGTTTCAAAAGTAGATTAAGAATATTTTTTATCATTTTCAGGTTGGGCTTTTTTTTGCCCAGAGAAAATTAGAAATTTAGTGCATCTAATGAGCTTTTCTTTAAAAATTGTTTTACATATCTTAAATATTTAAGTCACCAGTTTTGTTTCACCTAACTTTAACAGCAAATCCAGGCATTCAGTTTAATTTAGCCATTTAGAACCTTTCAACAACTTATCAAAAATTTAGGAAATTTCAGAGTGGTATTCGCCTACTTGTATTAAAACCAATTTTAGAATAACATGAATCACACTGGCTATCTCTTTCCACTTTACATATAACAATTAAAAATAGCTAAGTGAAGTGATGAATCCTGCCTATACTGATTGAGTCCATACTCCCTTAACTAATTCATCATATGCCATACAGATGAAAATGCCTTCTCTGCCCAGCAGACACATAGGTGAGGCAGGTTTCTTCAAAGGCTTTCCTTTGATAATTTCTTACCTAGGCTGTAATGTATATGACATTTTAATAATTCAAGAATTGATCTTGTTTGTTTTCTGAACAACTTTAAAATGAATCAGTAGATTGTATTTTATGTTTCCTACTAATTTAATTTTCTTTACGCTTTATGTTACCTGGTTAAAGAAAGCATTATTATATTGACACTCCCTTATGAAAGTACAGATAAAACATATAAAGCAAAGCTATTTGTATTTCACAAGAAAATGCAAAAGTGAGGGCAAATCTAACCATGCTTGAAGGAATTTTTGGTTATGCTCTAACAGAATCAAAAGTATCTAAGCAGTCACCTTGGGTATTGAGCAGGTGTATCTGTATTTGTCCCCTTTCAGTGTTTGCTCTTCTATTATGCATCAGTGGAATCATTACACTCCATTTTGGTATGGTTAACAGCATTTTCAAGCAAGCAAACTAATGAGTTCATCAACGTTTTTGCAATATGCTTATCCATCTTTTGATGTAAAAAGACCTATTTCTCTCACTTTACCAGGGCATTAATCAATTAGTAATTTTGCTTCATTGTTAACATTGCTTAATGATTTATCAACTTCTGTATGCTTAAGAAAAAAATTACAAAAAATAAGCAAATTACTCCAATTTCTTTGATGGTTTTCTCTGTGAATTTTTTTATTTTGGAACTTTTTTTTTTTTTTTAATAAAAACACAGAAATATATAATTAATGAACATAATCTTTTTCCTAGGGAGTGAGGAATGAGAAAACAATTTAGGACACAGGGCAGATAATAATCTGAATCTCCGTTCATTGGAGAGAATTTTGGTAAAGAGTCAAAAGTGATTCTGAGTGTATAAATAACAGAATGAAAAGTATAATTAAAATTGCCATCTTTGGCATTTTTGTGTTATCACTGAAAGTCATTATGCATTTCTAGTGTTCATTGTTTAAAAATGGTGCTTGCATATTCCAGACATGAAAAAAAGTGCTACAAGATTTTAGCAAGCAGTTTGTAAAATGAGAAAGTTGAGAACTTCTATCTAAAGAAAAGTTAAGAGATCTTTTTTATTCTTTCTTGTTTCATGAAGAGGTAAACCCTGATAAAGAACTTAATTTTATTGCAATCTTGCAAGCATGGCTTGAATGCTGAAACTAGACAAGCTGAAACTATAAATGCTGTTATATTTTTAGAGTGTGCAGTTGCTTGTAAGTCCCCAATTGCAAGAAAAAAAAACTTAACCTGGGAAGCAATCAGGTAAAAGCTGAAAATGGGGCAGAAAAAGAAGAGAGAATGTCTCCACAGGTGAAGAGGGGGGAAGCTGATCTTGAGGAGACATCAGCAGATGTTTGCCAGAAACTTGTCGATAAGACACATGGAGACAACATGGGCAGACTGCAGAGGACTTGCCTGCTCAGTAGGAGAGAAGCATCTTGCACTGCTTGGTTGGATAAGGCTGGGAGAACAGGGGCATTTTCCCACCCTTGAATTCCTTAACCAAAATCAGGCTTCTGCCTAAGGAGCATGCTCTGATCCATAGTTACTGATTTGAAGCAGGAATCACATGTTCAGTTATTCTGGTACTTGTCAGGCAGGATGTCACTCCTCTTTTAGTACTTGTTACTCAAGGCCACTTTCAAAATATCTTTCTTTTAGTGCATTGTGTTTATCTGCTGAGTGGATGTTTATAGCTCTTCTGGCTCTCTGTGGTGTGCATTTCTAAAGGAATTTTTGTTACAGACACTTACAGAATGTTCCCCGGTGGCATACACTTTCAATGGAAACTTGCTTGAGTAAAGACAATGATAATGAAAATAGGTGCAATTTCACTGCTTTTGTTTAAGACAACATGTTTTCAGCAGGATATCTTTAGCTAAAAGGGAAGAATAGAGTGAATCCTATGACATTACATCTCAAGCTTGCTAAGTCACTTCTGTAGCTGTATTGCAGCGAGAAATAGGTTTCCATTGCTATAAATTAAAGGTGAATTCACTTAACTAGATTAACTCAATTATGAGAAGATTAAGAATAGCTTAGGCATCCATTTGTTCATTTCCATTTATCAGCTGTTGACTCAAGTTCCTAGGATCTTTGCTGTGTATAAGATAAATGCGTTACCATTTTACTAATTTATTCTTCAATTCAATTTGTTTTTTTTTGTTTTGTTTTTTTTTTTTTTTAAGGCAAACAGAGGTAAATCAAAGTTTAAGCTTGGAAATTACTTCCACATAGTAAAAATGTGAGGCCAGCAAAGTGTCTTCCTGCATCTTGAATTGAGACACCAGAGTGTAACTTAGGGGGTCTTTAGTGTTTTAAATTAGTTAGGCAAACTAAATCCTTCCTTTCAGTGGGCTTACATTTTGCTGCTTGATTCCTCTCTGAAAATGGTATTTCAGACGCATGAATATTTAGCCTGAGCTGACAGGTATTTTAGTGTTAAAATGCCCCTTCTGTCATAGGTTCTGTACCTTGCAGAATGGCCAGAGAGATGACAGAAATGTGGGAAGTTGGCATTGCCTAACTTCCTTGGGTAAAAGTCAAGGTGCACTAAAAATGTGCCAGTTTTCATGGTAATACCTGTGGGCCACCTGTTTTAATATGAGAGATAAAATGAAAGCAAAGTACCTTACCATGGTACAGCTGAGACACAGAGATATGTTCAGCAAGAGCAAGGGAGAGTGTATGCTTGTGTCTCCCCTGCTACTTTCACTCTGCCTCTTTTATAGGTGCTTTCTGGGAAAAAAGAAATTTTCAATAATATATGAAAGCCTCACAGTTAAATGTCTTGTACTTCTGAAATTTTTATGTTTGCCAGGTGAACCGAAAATTAAGTAAGGAGCAAGCATGAGTAAGAAAACTGCAAAACAATGGATTTTTCTTTTGAGGTACTAACAGGAGGACAGCAAAAATAAATTTATTAGCTAATGTTTTGTATGTTAATGATCTGTCAGGTTATTGTCTGATGTATACTTTGAATTATGTCAACAACAGTTTTGTATAACAGATTACACTTCGTTCTAAACGCAAAATTTATAAATGTCCAAGATGTTTGACTACATTTAAAATAAAGTCATGATAGATAAAAAAGAAAATCAGCTTATGTTGACTTCAAGATTATTGAAAGCCTTTAGGTTAATAAACGGATTCATATGATGAATATGCATTGTGGCTACAGATGAAAAAACTTGTGACTAAATAACTCCTTACTTTAAAATGTTGATGTTTAGGTTTTATACCTAAAATAAAATCATGACAGTTCTTATCCTGCACTGCCTGATAATGAGCAAGAGTCTTTCATGAACTTTCATGAACTGCATCTTTGATCTGTTTAATATATATGAGATATGTTTTGATATATTAGCTAAACTTTCAACAATTTTAGCTAGTATTTCATAAAAGAGAATGCTTAAAAAGATATCCTCAATTTTAAATTTTAAATTTTAAGTAATTTCTTAAAATTTCTTGATAAAAATTACAAATTCTGCCTATTTTTGTGGTGGTGAAACAGGAGCTTCCCTATTTCTGTGAAAAAATCAATGGAAAACAAAATCAAAACAAATGAAAACAAAGACTCTGAGAATAATTTCATTGGCAATATTCTTTACTGCAGCCTTCTCTCTTCCCTTTCATTCAAAAACTTTTGGCCTTGGTTACATGATTTGTCTTTTAGATCATAAATATTTGTAAAAAGGCATTAATGATGGAAGTAGATACTGTATCATTCTGTCCTCATTTCTACAACTTTTTATTTAAGAATTAAGACACTTGGTTTGTCTGGAGTAAAATCAATGTGAACACAAAATGACTACAAAAATGTGGAGAAATCCAGTATAATTTGAAATGTTTGTATTTAAGCAATTAACATTATCCTAAGTGTATAGTGAAATGTTTTACCCTTCTGCTTCTCCTTCCTTTTATAGTTACTTCAAACTTTATTGTAAAATAAGCAATATATTTTTACTTGTTATTCAATCTGTAGCAAATATTTTTTAATTTACCTTTCCCCGGAAAAATGCAAAAAATGCTCAACAAAACTCATGGCTTTCATTTTTAAATAGAAGACATTTTACTGTTCTTAGAAAAGAAAAGGAGGTAAAAAGGTAGAATAATTTTGCCTAGATAAACTTCTGATAACAAATTTGGGACAGAGAGCTTGATGCAAAAAAATAACTATATTTGACTTTTCTGTTTCAGTGAACTTGGCATTGTCCACAGACTGGAGTTGGTTATGAAATCACATTTTGCTACCATGTGATGATAGAGTCTATGCTGCCAAATGGGAAACAGCTCGTTATTAGAAAATAGTTTATCACAAATTCTGTACTCAGACAAACTTCTGATGGAAGATAATAGCTTTATCAGTCTCATTTATCCATTAAAACAATTGTGGGGAAAATACACCTATTCCAAACTCTAATGCCTCTGTTGTATCACAGTACATTTTTTTTGATAGTTTTTCTGGTCTTGCTGTTTCTGTTCACAATGCATTTGGTTCAGCTGTGGTTTAAGGCCACCTTTCACCATACACAGATCAATGATCAGGGATGTTAGTTGGCATAGCATAGGCTGCACATAAATATCAGTCATTTCCAGGTATACATGGATTCACTTTCCTCTTCTCTGCACTGAACATGAAGTGCATTCTAGTCTCAGTATAAAGCTCTTTGTCCTTTAAAGCTCCAGGAAAGCTTGCTGTTCTTTTCCCTGCTATTGACATTGCCAGAAAAAAAAATCATTAGCTTATTTGACAATCCCTGGAAAGCACAGTCTAAGGAGTGCTGCTTTGTCCTTTATTATACCCAGATAAATTCCACAGGATGTTGTTGAATCTGTACTCAGTAACCAATAGAATGTCTTTGTAGCACTGTGCTGGCAGTGTTCTTTTGCAAAGAAGAAATATGCAGTAAATTTTAAAAACCATCATGCTGAATTTAGAAGCTGATCTAACTAGGATGTATTTTATTGGCTTTTCTGTGAGATTTTTATGTGCCTATTTCTACAATATGGCAATAAATATATTGACATTAAAAGATAATATCAGGGAAAGGCTTTTTTTTTATTTGCACTTGAAAAAATGTACCTGGAAATTATAACATTTTATTATTCTTTTTTATTTTGATGATTATTATATATTTTCTGAATTTGATAATTCATTGCATATAAACCAGACACTGAAACACCAGGAAAATGGCACCTTTGGATTTCTCAATTAAGAATAAAATTATGAATTTATCACAGAATCATAGAATGGTCTGTCCTGGAAAGGACCATAAAGATCATCCAGTTCCATCTCCCCTGCCATGGGCAGGACATTTGTCACTAGAACAGATGGCTCAGAGCCCTATTCAACCTGACTATGAACACATCCAGGGAGGAGGTATCCACAGCTTCTCCAGACAACCTCTTTCAGTGCCTCAGCAGCATCACAGGGAATAGATTCTTTCTAATCCCTGATCTAAACCTATCCACTCTCAGTTTAAAGCCATTCCCCTTGTCATGTGCCCTTGTTAAATGTTCTTCTCCAGCTCTCTTGTTGGTCCATTTAAGTACTGGAAGGCTCCAGTTTGGTCTCCCTGTAGCCTTTTCTTCTCCAGGCTGAGCAAGTCCCTCAGTCTGTCTGAACAGGAGAGGTGCTCTGTCCCTCTGAACATCCTCATGGCCTGCTCTGGACTTGCTTTGCTCCAGCAGGTCCACGCCATTCTTACCTTTTTTATGGTGAAAAGGGATTTGCTTCAGTATCTTCTATTATATTGCAGAACACCAGGAGAGTGAAAATTCATTCATTCCTTTTATTTTTTTGTATAATATGATACATGTGACCTTAATATGAAATGGGTTACTGTCATAGGTCCTAACAAACAGCTTTCACAGTTCAATAATATTGAACATTCCTTGGTGCTATAAGAAGGCCAGAAAAATGGAGTTTAATATCTCTGAACACCAATTTCTGTGTACTGATTTCTGGTAAAGTTTCACACAAATTGCCTAACGATACTAAAATTGGTAATAAGTAAAGAGCTGTAGGGTTGGATGATGTGTGTAGTTCAAGAAAGCTTCCACAGTTTATTCTGCTTACTCTGAGATTAGCTCAACTTTTTGCTCTTTAGTTTGGTGCAGAAATATTGAGCATATAAAGATGAGGTTTGTTTGCTTGTTTTCTGAGGTGAATCTAGTCTTAACTCAAATAGATTTATTTTTCTTTAAATGCACACAGTTTTATATTAATTTATGTTATTTTAATAAAACGCTTTTTTAAAAATTCATAAACATTTTAGATTTTCAGTAAAAAAAACTAAAAATTTTCAATAAAAATCACAAAAAGACTTTCATTTTAAAAAGAGTTTTGGTTGATAATTTTCTTAATAAAAATACTTTTCTTTAAATCTGTTTTTAAGTTCTGGTAAGAAGAATCATTTGATGGGCATTCCTTTATCTTTAAAAATATTTACTATGGGATTAAGAAATAACTAAGAAATATTAGAAAGTATGAATTGAACAATAACATCCAAAGTTCAAAACTCTGGTTGATGTTTAAATTGTGCGATTAAGCTTAGAGACCTTTAAACATAAAATATATTGCTAAAGAGTAATTTTCTCTCATCATGATATAAAGCAATTCTGAAGAAGAATATTTCATTTTGTACTTTAACGTGTACATTATACAACAATTCACAGAAAAAAAGCTGAAATTTGCTCAGCAGAAGTAAATGGCAAAATTTTTGATGTGGAAGAAATAACAGTTTATATGAACACTGGGGGAATATTTATATGAGCAAAACGTGATTAATTAAATAGAACTTGGAGTTGAAGACTGTGTTTTCATATATTACCATGTATCACTGGTTAGATTTAGGTCACTGTATTAGGAAATGATCATTATAGACTTAGATGGATACTGTGATGCTCTCCTCATGGTGTTTTGAATCATTATCCTGCTCTTCTAAATGTTCTTCATTACTTCACATTCTCAATTCTGGAACAGATGGTGTACAGGTGGATTTTAGCTCCTATGCATAGCTTGACTGGAGAAAATTAGGATCTTCTTTTATAGAGCTTACAGTAACTGTGGGGAGTCTGTATAAAAAAGTTTGAAGCCTTTTTGATATGTTGGATTATATTTGTAAAGAAAATCTTCTCAACGACCAGACTTTCATAAGTGCCTTTTTGCAAAATGAGTTTGGGTTTTGTCCTGTGTCATGTGGGTGCCTCACCCTGGCCCTGCAGGGTGCTGAGAAAGCTCTGCTGGTTGTGGAGGCTCTGCTGCCAAGGTACAGTGCACTGCTCTGAGTGGGTGTGTTGGCACCTCTGAAGAAGCTCAGGGATATCTTCCTCCAGGCTTTCCTGCCTGAGTTGGGACAGTCAGCTACAAAATGACCTAATACTTCCTTGGACTGTAGAAATAGCAAAAAATCAGGTGAGTTTCAAGGAAACAAGGTTTTTACATGCACTGCTTTTTAAATTTAATTAATGTTTGCAACTACAGGTTTCATATGTCAACTTATCCTCCAAAGAAACAAACCTGAAAGGGCTCCAGGTAACTACAGAGATAGAATTAAGAGTCTAAAAAAGCTTTGTATTATTTTCCTAAATAAAATACTTTTGTTTTTCTAATTTTATTAGAGTTTTGATGGGTGATAAAGCCATTGTTCCAATGGGGGTATGATATAGGCATAGAAAGCAGCAATATTTGAGTGGGCTGAAGTGTTGGAGATTTTACTTTAAGAGAATGCAGCAGAAATCTGACAGGCTGTGGTAATGGCAAAGTATTCTTTCTCTTGGGTAAGATCCTTCCTTGAAGCAATTTGTGTAACTCTTAGGCAGTTTCTGTAAGATCAGCATCTAGAGTCTTGTCTTTGTAAGTATTTGAGAGGGAATTAGTCTGTAAATCATCTTTTTATGAAATCATTCAATGGGATTAAAAATCTCAAATACAGCTTATGTAGAGTGGTAGCTGTAGTTTACACAATGGGATCATCAAATCCTAAATCTTCTTCTCTTAGGCCTTAACACTACTTTATAAATACACAGCTGTAACTGTGAAGGAAGTTTGTTCAAGGTGTAGTAATTAACACAGGCTGTAACTCATTGCAATTGCTCAGACTGTAGTAAGCAGAGATTCCCACTACCACACCTTACTTTTACTGTTTTTAATCATACCAAGATTTGGACATTTTTTTCTTTTTTTTTTTTCTTTTTTTTTTTTTTTTTTTTTTGGGAAGAGGATTTGCTCTGCCCTGAAGACTGCAGAGGCAATATTGATTTTTACTCTTATGGGCTGCAGAAATCCAACTTTCTTACAGGGAAACAGCAAAAGGAAATGAGAATCTATACAAGGCCCTTTCCAGTTTATGTCTGCCAGGTACCTAGTGCAATAACAAACTAGTGCAGCATTTCCTCTAACCACCTGCAAGAATGATTACATTATTTTAAGCAGGTAGAGCTACACTTAGCAAATTATGGGGCTTGTGTGGTCTTTGAAATAATGGTAGCAGTTAGATCTTCATATTGCATCATAGTTATCATCGAGTGCACTAGGTTTATTGACATTTTAAAAATCTGAGTTGTATGTGATGGTAAGTAAACACACAATGCTGTTTTCTGTGGCTATTGTTAGAGACTTCACAAGCTGGCAAAACTCTACTTCTGTTAAATACCTGAGAAACTATGTCTACATGAGTTCCAAAGACAGCATTGATTTTATAATTGAATCTAGGCACTAAATTTTAGATTATGAATTATTTTTAAATGCTATGATATTAGATTCTGTATACCCAGGCATAATCAAATGAATTTGACAACCCAATTAAAACTACCTTCAAGTCAGTCCTAGGAGCTGATTTTTTGATATTTTGAATAGCACCAGAAGCAAGATGCTCTTTTTCTTTCTTTCATTTTTGACTTTTGTTTGTGTATCAGTCTTTTTCTCAACCTAGTGTTGCTGGGCTCAGCCTGCTTGCCAGGCATGTCTTTTGCCAGCTCAAGGTGTGTGATTTCATCACTTGGCAATTCAACAGGTCCCTGCACTCCATGAGCTTCCGATATGCTGACATTTAAATCAGATAAAAGCAACCCCTTTGTGGTAAGCAGGTAATCAGGACAGTGTAATTACTATGGTTGAGTAAGTGTTCAGAGAATAATGGTGTCTGGTTTGCCCAACTGTGAAAATAGTATCTTCATAAGGACTTCAAACCAAACCAGCATATTAAATATTAATAACCTCGATAACTGTTGCAAAAGAAAAAAAAGTGGATGTATGTTTTTATCCTACCCTCACTGTATAATGGTGAACTAGGAAGATTTATTTTGGACATTTTGAGCCAAACAATGCATCTATAAAATATATCTCTTGGGTTTGAGATTTTTTTTTTAAACTTTTGTGTTTTTTTTCAATAATGAAAATCAGTTGCAAACCAAATTTAATTAGCTGGTTAAACAGAATTTAACTGTCTTCCTTATGATACTGAAGGTAGAAAACAGTATTGTTTGATGTATATGACTTTTAGTCATCACATATTTAAGTTATATAGGGAAGATAATGCCAAGATTTTAAGGATGTCTATTGTTATCATTTTTCATCATATCACATACTATAACTAAGTGTTCCATATCATGAGCTCAGATGTCTTGAGCAAGGCCCCCAAAGAAGCCTTTAAAATTTAAGATTCAGAATACTCTTGGAGAATTTCTCTTGAACCATCTGGGTTTTTTTGACTAGGAGTTTGGCTGCAATAGAAAACTTTTCTGTGGTCTTGAGGATTCAGAATTTTTTAAAGCAAACCAAAAGTATTATCTCACATTACATGAATTTAGTATCTGGGATCAAAAATGAAGTTTTTTGAGATTAGCTGTAAGATTTCAGTAATACTAAAAATGTTAGTAGTTATTATTTCTACTGTCATTATTTGGAATGTGAATTTCTCATACCAGTAGATGAGATTGAGGTGTGCAGCCTCAAGCCTTATTGCATTAACAGTATGGCCTGTGTTCCCTAACATTAATACAAAACAGCATCTGTGAAAAATATCTTGCTGAAGAACACTCATCACCAGTCTCCTTGAATGGAGAGATCAGCTATTCAGAGAATATATTATTCTTCTAACAAAGACTTGTTTTCCTGTTAAAAAAGTTGTCCTTATTTGTCTTCAATAAAAGTAAATTACTGCCCCACATATCAACAGCTTCAAGTATGATCCGTTTAAATGTGAATAACCTTGTATCCTAGGCAAGAGTCAATGAAAATAGTTCAGTTATAGTCCTTCACAACAACCATAAAGGTATAAAATTAGTGTAGACATTGGTATATAAGCTTTTGAAAATTTACTACTGAAAGATTCCATGGACTGAATGGGAGATAGTCAGTATGATCTCTAAAGTAGGGTCTTTAAAAGTGGGAAGCATGAGAGTGAGTATATAAGTTATAGGTGTTTTAAATTACTTCCAAATTTAAGTCAGTTTTTCAGTAAAACTGTGACCCATAAACAGATTGTAAAACATTGTAAACTAAAATTACTTTTAAATGTTTTATAGCATTAATGTAGTTTTATGTCTTTGGAGATTAGTAGCTTTACAATTGCCTTAAAATAACCATGGCAACAGAATAAATTTTCAGTGGGCATCAGTTGCTCACTAATGGTTGTTGTAATTACAAAGAAACAAGATGGCAAAAACCTATAAATTACTTATCCTTTGGTTGCAGTATATTAATTATTGCTGTACAGACTTGAAGGACTCAGGAATTTCAAGCATTTTTTCTTTGCACATTAGGCTTCCCAGTAACTGCTTTGTAGTCTTCCCCTCCTTCTGGCACAGGGTGATACTTTAATGACTAAGATAGGTTTTGTTGTGAATTGTATTAGATGGTTTTGCATTCTAGAAACATCAGAGAATAAGACATGACAAGGTCATAAGGCTGAAATAACTTTACCTTGGATACTTTAGAAAATTTAAAACGGTGATTTAGAGAATGATGTTTCTGCATGATGTCTCTCTCCAAATTTTTTGTGAAGCATGACCTGCAGCTCTGTGTGTGCATGTGTGTGTACAGTTGTGTGGCTTAGTTCATTTTTGATGCACATCACACAAAAGAAATTGTGCAAATGTTTTATGGATATTTAACAGTTCCTCTTTGGAGCTTCATCCTCACTAAATGTCAGAGTTTAAGCCCCAGCTGAAGCATTGGAAGGAAGATTGGTTTTCATCTCTGACAACTGGTAAAAGTCAATATTAGGAAATGCCCTGACATACTTTTAACCTGTTAAATTATTTTAATTAATACACAGCTGATTGCACTCCAGAAAAAACAGGAAATAGCTCAATGTCAAATAGGATCTTGTTCAGCAAGATGAACTATCCTCATGGGTGACTGAGTCATTATTGGTCATAATAAGCTGCACGTGAAGCTTGGTTAGACAGAGAAGAAAATAGCATTTATGTTTCAGGTGCCTGCTAACTAAATGTTAATGGACTGATGTCTGTTACATAATGACAATCCCAATGAGACAGTGTTAAGGACACAGATATGTCTTGTTTGAGAAATCTTAAATTATTTATGTGCTTTCAGAACATTCTTATAGCTAATTGCTTTTGGCTGTGGGTTTGTACATTAGGTGTTGGATTTTTTTGGTAAACCAACTGCATTTCATATAAGCCTTAAATAGGAAATTGTTTGCTTCCTTCATTCTCTCTGCAATCCAGTATTTCAACTAAGATTTTGTGACAATGATTTTGTTTGCCTTTTTTCTGTTCACTTTTATTCCAGCAATATATCATATCTGGAAAAATAATGGAAGCTTAGCAAAGAAATAACAGAATCCTAAGATGTCAGTAGTGATATCTGAGAACTATAGCCGTGGTCTAGGACGTCCAAGAGCCTGGAGACAGAGGAGCAAAATCACAAATAAAAGCTCTCTTGGAGTTGGCAGAGCAATCCTTGTATTGGGGATGAAGCGTGTTAGCTGGGCCATTTCCCATTTTGATGACATTTTTACAATTACTCTAAGGATGGTTATCTTTACTCACCAGGATGCTGCCTTGCTCCCCAGGCTGCTGTTACCTGAGGCAAAAACTTTTATTTGCTTTTCGCTGGCCTCAGGAACCTATTAATACAGAGAAGTTGCTTGAGGGGCTGGACAAACTCTAAAAACATTTGTCCAAAAGCACCTAGAAATATAGATGGCTCTTCAGATGCTCACTTTTTCTGCAGACAGCCCTTGCAGCTTAACTGGTTCCTGCACATCACAGTCTGCATTGCTTCCTACAGTAGTGTGTGGCTTTCTTTGATCATCTTCCTTGCATGAGCCCCACTACCTTTTGGGCACAGCTTTCACTGAGCTCCACATTTCCTTTCTCTCATGGGGTTCCATAGCAGGGGGATTCTTCTGGGGTGGAAAGGGGAAGAAATCTTTCTTTTTGAGACTGTACAGGCATTAGTGAGTTACTAGTATTAACTAAGTTGTTTCCTTATCTGAAACATTTTATTGTAGTGTCTTTTGACTCCTTAAGTTCACAGAGGTATGTATGTATTGGCTTGGCATGTTTTCATCCTGGCATGAAGTAAATGCTCAGATTGGAGTCTGAAGCAGGACAGCTGTAACTCATCTCTGCCTTCTCACATTCAGTACATGCAAGTTGATGAGAAAAGTCTGGTATCATCTGAAAGACACTCTGTCAATTGTCAGCTTGATAGGCTCTTACCTGAAACTCAACAAAAAACTGTGGCTGAGGTCAGCAGTGCTGAAATAAGTACATCTTTGAGGGGCTAGTAAAAAAAAAACCAATAAAAACTAACCAAAAACAAAACCAAAACAACAACCTTCCCCTGTCTTCCCAAAAAATTAAAGGAAGACGGGGTTGAAGCACAGCAAAACCATTACCAAACAGTGCCACATAGCAGGGAAAATGGAACAAATAGGATAAGGAGGATCCTCAGTATCTCATGATAGTTAATGAAGACAGATACAAGCAGGGTGCACCCAAGCTCTTCATGCCATGTAGTTCTCAGATATATCTTGGTGAGTCCTTGTATACACTGAGATAAACTCATGATTTATGGTCAGAAGATAATTATTCTGTGCTTCCTAGGAGTATACTAATTAGAGTTTTAGGTAAAAATGTTGCAGAATATCTTGGACATTCCTGAATGTCCTCAGTCTCTTCTGATCTCTTTGAATGGCTTTATATAGGTACAGCTTCTTGAAAGAAGTTTTTTTGCCAGAAGAATCATGACTACATAAATAAATGGTATGAAAACCTCTTTCAATCTGGGAATATATTGTTTGCATAACTTGGTTGTGTTGTTGGGGCCTGCAGGTTTAATTAATAAAGGGTCTGGTTTAATAGAGAAATTAATGTCTGCTTAAAGTGTATTCATTTTTTGTAAGACAAAAAAAATTACTCGTGTTTGTATTTGTGGAGGAGATTTTTCACACTTTCATTCCCACTTACATCCCAGCATATGTGTCAGCTTGTCAGCTACTGGTTTTTTAATTTTTTTTTTTTTGGTTTGTGTGTGGAAAATGGAGAATTATAACCATGAACTCTTCTCAGAGGGACTACAAGAAATGGGCTTGCTACTACTTGTGCTGCAAAATATATTTAAAAACTAAGAATGCCCAACTGCAACATTTTAAAACAAAATATGCACATGTACTTGATTGCATTAAAATGTCCATTTTCCACTGAAAAGTATTTGATACTATCCAGTCTATAATACTGTGCAAACAAAACTTTATGCATCTATTCACACATTTTTATATGAGAAACTTAACCACCCTCTTATAACTTCCTCTTTCAGTACAAGCTGTTAGCTTGTACTAAATAACGTCATATCATCCTGCCACTATTTTAGTATGTTACTAGAGTAGTATTTATCTCTCACTTGAATTTTATACCATGTGTTGATCTTTAGGGGATTGAGTGATCTATTCCTGTTACATACAATATCCGTTCCCTGAGCTGTTGGCTTTTTTGACTTGCTAGATTCTTCAGCTGTAGAACTGAATCAATCTTCTCTGGCACACGATTTATCCTGCAGATTTTAAGATGAAACCTGTCTCTATGGATTTTTTTTGAGTACAGAATAAAAAGAGTCTGGAGTCTTTCAAATATGCTGGTAGCACTGAGCTTTTTGGCTACATGTAGTGAACAGCAAGCTTTTTGTCTCATTCTCTCTCTCCTCTCTTCTTCTAAAAACTCCCTCTCATAAGTGGACAGAGCTGTTTCTTCCAGAGGTGAAAGGAACAGAGCTAAGGTGGCAGGGGAGGTTCAAAGGGCTGGTTTTCTGTCCTTCACTATCTCCTTCCCCATCAGAACCTCATTCATCACATTATTTTCTTAGGATTGATGGATGCTTCTGATGAGGCCACAGTGATAATTCCTGCCTTGCTGCAGTACCTACCTGTGAAGAAGCTCATCTGCATCTCCTACCCCTGCCTGTTAGCAGTGGAGTAGGGAAGCTCATTCACACAGCATTGCCCCAGCACTGGGAGGAGAGGTCAAGGCATAGCCTTGAGCAGAGAACAGGCTGAGTCCAGACTGGGAGATGCAAAACTGCCCTCCCAATTCTGTCCCCATAGCAGGTGACAGGCTGGTGTCTACCAATTTTAATTCTTTATCTGGCAAAATCCGAAGTTTAATCTGTGATACAGTTGCATTACATGTATGTGTGTTTTCTGATAGTAGACCCAAGGTGCTGTAAGGAGAGGAGCTAGAGTTCTGTGTTTTTATATTCTGGGTTGAGTTACTTGTTAGAGGGTAAGGACAAAAATTTCACCACTGTAGTATATTTGCTGAGAGTGGCCAATAGCAGATGCTGGGGGAGAGAATGTAGGGAGCAAGGAAAAATGTAGACGAATTTTTGTCCTGTATATTCTTCTTGAAGTTGTAGCTGAAGGACTGCATGAACCAGAGGTTGCATTTAGACCACTGCTTTTAATAACCACTGTTATACCGACTAGTTAATGATGGGGCAAATTGCATTTTACTACTCCTATATTGCTGTCTCATCTCTGAATTTTATTCATTTCAGGGTAAGTTTTATGATGCATATGTCAGTGCTTGATGTGGGAAGAAGCACTAATAGATTCTGTAAGGAAAACAGCTCTACTTGTTATTTGTTATTTTAAATACCATGTGCTTATGGTACTTGCCCTGGCTGATGTTATACAAGAGTGGAATGAACTGTTCCTTTCACAGAAATACACAATTTTAATTTTTTCACTATGCTGAGGACCAAGACATCAAATAAATTATATGCTTCTGTGCAAAATCACAGCTTAAGTTCTTGTCCATCAGCTTCAAAAATTGAAATTGATTTATATCAGTTTATTTCAATACCAAATTTTTTACTTTCTCTGTAAGCCTTGTAAAGGGTACCACCATAATTTGCATTACATATGCCCCAAATCTGTATATAATTCATTTCTTTTAGCTCTCCTAGTTTCTCTTTCATTCTATTTTATGCATTCATACATGAACAGCCAGAATTTGCCCTGTGGTAAGTAAGATAAATTGCCTAAACATGGGCATCAAATGCATTTTAAGATACCCCAGGGTATCCATCTGGCCTCCAGCTGCTGCCTCAGAAAGGCACAGATTCTCTGTCATATGCATATTCTGCATATCTGTGTGGATGTATCCAATATCTTAGGATATTTAAAATGTCACTAAAGGTCTGTGTTTACTGCAACTGGATGAAATCCTGTTTTATTGTCCTAATCTTGAGCTGAGACATGTAGGGTAAGCATGAAAAGAAGTCTTTTCAGATTTTGAATAGATGTAAGGCAATCATAATTTTTATTTTAATAAGCACATTGTTCATTCTTTGAAAATGTCTGCTGTGTGGAGATAGAGCAGATAACAGCTTCATTTATCACAAACCTCTTGTAGCTTGGTACGCTGTATATTCTTTCTCTGATAGCCTGACAGTCACAAATTAACTTTTGCTAGTTCTGATTGTTTATAACTTTCTTTAGTTTGGTTTTGTTTGTTTGTTTGGGGTTTTTTTTTTTTTTTTGTATTAAATGTTATAATAGCCTGTATTTACTCTTCCATTTATTCCATTTCATCCTTCTATTTCATTTGTCTCATTGAAAAACATCTTCCTTAATTTTGCAAATGAATTTTTCTTCTCTGGGAACTCTTGGTACTGAAAGTTCAAATGGTAATTCTCCCTCTTTTTACTTTCCTGAGAAAAAAATTAATTCATGTACATCTCTGTAGTACTTTCTCCTTTTAAAAGCTACTTAGAATGAAACTATTATTAAAAAAAAATCGGAGCCCTTAACTCTAGTACTTCAAATTATTTTCATGAATTAATGAAATAAGACTTGATCCTATAAATCTGAGGAGTCTTTCTGTAAAGCTGAATGCTACAAGGTGGTGCATTCTGAAGTTTTGATCTACAATAGTTAATTGTATTATAGTGTACTCCTTAACTGCTTGACTTTCATTCTCCTAAGCCTACCCTTGAATCCAGGCTTACTTTTTTAGATTCACAACTGATAAAGTAGTTTATGTGGAACAGTTCAAAGGATGAAGACAGCTTAAGTAATTTTAAATTTAGATTTTTAAAAAAAGGAATTATTATCAATCCATAGAAATATTTCAGAAATAAAAGATTTGTGTCTGGTGTCAAGGTTTATAATGAAATCTGCTCCACTAGAGATGGAATATTCTGTAAATGGCAGTTGTGAGACTTAACAGCACAACCACTTTTCTTTGCTTTTGTCAAGCAAAGAAACTGACAGGGCCTCATAATAAAAAATTTTTAAAAATATTTTCATATAAGAAGAATCCAAGTGTGTTGATTCAATTTAAAAGATTTTTTTTTTAAATAAGGCTCAGCATTGCTCTTGATTTAAGAACTTTTATATATTAATCACTTTTATATGCACTTGGCCAGTACTACAAATGAACTTGTGGTTTACAAGTCAGTCCAATTCTTTTCCACTTCCTGAAGTGTAAAGAGAATTTAACTGGAAGGCATTGGCCAAGTGCAAGCTGTAACCCCACAGGGATCTAATATTACAGTCTGCAGTACAAGAGGAGATATTTTAGAATCATGTGAAATGTAACTTGACAAAGTAGGCACATGAACAATTAAGTAGTTGCTGAGCAGCATCTCTAGAATACAGAGGTACAAGTTTAAGGATTTCTTCATGAGAATGTGAATTTTCAAGTCCAGTGCTCAAAGGACCTGTACTACAACAGTTGCTTATCAGAAAGGGTCCTCCTTGTTATCTGTCCAAAGCATTGAAAATTCAAAAGGGTCCATCACAGCCTTGAATCTGATTTTAAAACCTCATACATTTTATTATTTTTCTTTCTCTAAATAACTTTTCTGGCTAGTTTAACCTGCATTTTGAAAGGCTCATAAACAGCTGAGGTCACAGAAACATTGTGAAATGTCTAGCTGAGGTGCTAGTTTAACATCCAGGGTTGTTCAATGCTGATTGCTGCAAAGTGGGAAGGAGGAGGGAGAATTTCCTTCAGTGCCAGAGTATTACTTTATACATAAAAATTGTAACTATATCCTTTGCTCAGCAAAGAGATACTTCCAAAACAGATCTCAAAATAAGTTAGTAACTATGTTTTTGTATTAAAAATCTCCAACCCTACCCAAACCAAACTGAAAAAGATTAGCACGAAGGATAGATTAAGAATGTGAAAGCTCACACATGATTTTCCATAGTTATACAAGCTTATTATGTAGTCCAGAAATTCTACCAGGTGCTTCTGTTTTAGATATCCAGAATAAATTTTAAAATTAGCTAAAATGGTGACAGATTGAATACAATTACCTGAGTCATTCATGAGTTAAAATTACACATGGCAACATAACCGCATATAGAATAAAATATGAAAAGGCTCAAAGACATAGTTCCCTTACCTCTCTTTAGCTATTTTATTAAACAATCACTTTAATAATATTTTTATAATTTTAATCAGTGGAATTTTTTTTTTTTTAAATTAGCCTGCTTTCTATTCTCTATGGTGGTCTACACTAGCATTGTAGGAAAACTTATCCTAGGCAAAAGTAACATTTTTCCTCTGATGGTTTCCAATGAATGTGGTTACCAAATGAAGCTAGCCAAGTTCATTCTCTAATATAAATACTCTATTCAGGAATTATCTGTTGTGGTTTCCCAAGCTGGAATTTATGTAGTCCTGGCTCCCTACCTCAGGTCTTTGTTGTATTCTGTCTTACTTTCTCTCCACAATGTGTTAAATTTAAGTTTAGCAGGCAAACCTCAATGTTCAATAAGAGCAGCGTTTAAATACTCTCCATCTTAAACTTGAACTATGATGCAATTCCCTGCAATGGTAATGATAGAGTATATGTGGCAGTACCAGATATCAAGAGGGCTCAGTTCTGCATATCTGGTTGTCAGAAAAAGAGACACTTGTATGCTTCCATGGCATTGCTTTATACTGAATCCAAGTTTGGCTCCTCACGTGAATTTGTTGCTATGGTCAGCTACAGTGTTTCTCCCCATGGTTCATTATCTGATCTGTATACAGTGTTAATCAGTTATTCCACAGAAGTGTGTACTTTTTATTTGCTGGGCTATCCAACAAAGTATATTTTCTTAGAAAACCTTTTCAATTTGAGGACTATCCATTCTCAGATGCACTGTTCAGTCAGATCATTCACCAGGGCATATTTTTCTTGAGATGAGATTAAGGTTTTTTTCAGAGTGCTAATTAAACCTTGGCAGTTTATAGCCTTGAGACATCTAGTTTGTGTTACGCCTTTATTCTGTTCTTATACTTTCAAGACTCCTGCTACCATCTTGCATTCATTATTTTGGGAACCACTGGCCAAATCCACAGGTTTTCTTCAAATGCCTTTAACTTTGCTTTCCTGGTTATGCAGCTAATGTTTTTTAGCACAATCCAGTCACACATGCCTCCTAGTGATAGTTCATTTAATGTTTAATTCCACAATGGAATATTAATATAATAAGACATGGATTAAAGTAGTAGTCTCCTTGTTAACAGAATATCCAAGTTATGGCAGCATTGTTAAAACACAATCAAATATACTTTAGAGCAGGCACTGTGACTGTTACTCTACTTTCTAAAATCTGCTGTTTAACAAAGGGATGGTATTTTTTTCTCAGTGTTAGGGAGTGTAAATCTTCTGTGACTTATTCCAGCTTTTAGCAAGCCTGTTTTTATTAACTTGACAAAGGTTGTTTGACTTTTGCCGCATGAGAAAAAATCTTGCTGGACTCAGTTAGAGAGGCTGCTGAATTTAGCAAGTTGCTGTGTCCCTGTTGACTGTGGTTCACAGCATGAGATGCTGTTGTGCTCTAGCTGAGAACAGCACTACACCAAAAAAGAAAGATGGTTCTGGCCTGGACTAGTCAGTCTCTCTGTATGCGTATTGTGGTTTAACCCCTTCAGCTGAGCATCACACAGACTCACTCCCTCCACCACCAGCTGGATCAGGAAGAGAACTAGGGGGGTAAAATTGAGAAAACAGATGGGTTGAGATAAAGATAGTTTGATAGGTGAAGCACAAGCTGCACACGTAAGCAAAGCAAAAGGACTTCATTCACCACATGCTATAGGCAGTCAGGTGTTCAGTCATCCCCAGGAAACCAGGGCTCCATCACACATAAGAGTGATTTTATACCATCTCCCCAAATGTCCCCTTTTTCCTTCTTCTTCTGCATCTTTATGTGCTGAACATGATGTTGTATGGTATGGAATATCCCTTGGGTCAGTTTGGGGTCAGCTGTTCTGGTTGTGTCCCCTCCTGACTCCTTGTACATCCCCAGCCTCCCCAACGGTAGAGCAGAACGAAAAGCAGAAAGCACCTTGGCTGTGTGTAAGTGCTGCTCGGAAATAGCTAAAACATCCCTGTATTATCAACAGTTTTCAGCACAAATCTAAATCAGAGCCCCATACAACCTGCTATGAAGAAAATTAACTTTATCCCAATGAAAACCACCACAAAGTATTTCTAAAGCCAGCCATATATTATAAGCTCACACTCCTATTGCTGAGCATAATAATGTTTTACATTCCCATTGGTCTTAAGGGATATCAAGGACATTTCCTATGTATTCATAAAAATGACAGGTTTTCCATGAGGTCTTCAAATGCTGCTGAGTAGAAAGATGAATTCTGTTGTTACTATAGAGTAATGTTTAGAAGGTTACCTCCATAACTATGTACCAACAACAGCTGAGTATGTGTTTATTGGGTGGAAGAAATTTATTGCATCAACCTGCTGTGTGAGTGGTGTAGAATAATTTTGCTGCTTGATAGATTGTAGACTGGGATTTTTCTTGCCCTTCATTCTGTCAAAAGAATTCGGAGCAAAGCATAAAGAGATTTCCAAAATTTTCTGTTGAGTCTCTTCTATCTTCATGAGGTCTTAAGTCTATACCACACATAATTTTTGGTACTCTTCTTCCATGGCTGCTCATGTACAATTTTTGCAGCCAGAATTTTTCTGGCAGAACTATGAAACTGGCACAGTATTTAATGTGCCACTTGTCACTCTCAAAACACTATTTATTTCACTGGATATCAATTTTATATGAAAGCTGTTACACAAAACAAAATGCTTTAGAGAACAAAATACTTTATGGGAGAGAGACAGACAGACATACAAGAGGAATTTATGTTGAAATCCTGGAGTGTGTAGGCTGTTCCCACTTCTACTAGCTTGCTTCTGCTTGATAGATATCCAGAATTTAAAGCTGCTTTTTAAAATTTTTTTCCATTCTCTGGAATCCACTTGCAGTAGACTTAGCACCTGTAGGTGATACATTAACATGTGTTAGACTCTAGGAATTTACTATGAACTGGCTATTCTTTTCTTGGATGTTCACATGAAGAAACATGAAGACATTGTAGAGGAATTTTATGGTGGTTTGGATTTTTCCCACAGTAAAGATAAATTTCATCTCCAGTCACTGAAATAGAGCATTAGCATACTTGTGTTTTTCTTCAATGGGCCTCAAATATAAATATGATTCATCTATATAAAATTTGGAGATGGAGTGTAGTTCTTGAAAAGTCTCTGCATGAGTGCAGGTCCTTGATGTCACCTTGAGGGAATCCATCAAAATGTGTTCTAATTTGGCTGGTCTAGTTGCCAGGGTAGATGTGTAGTTTTCAATCTTTGAACATTTTGTTGATCGAAGTAAGAACAGTGCCGATTTATAACTTTTGACAGCTTCAGCAATGGCCTTTTCTGTCAGGCAGTGCCATGTGTAGAGGAGAGAGCAACAAGCACAGCTGATGTACTCAATTTATTTTGATAAAATACTTTGCATAGGTGGTCAGTGCTAGAAACAGCATACTAACTGTGACACAGTTTAAACATTTGCATCTTAAGGTCTTTTATGAGTATTGGTTCCTAAGTTGATGATATTAATAATATTTTTGTACTTAAAGGGGAAATTTTTAATGTGGTTTATTACAAGATTGCTATTTTTTGCCTGCTGCCAAGTATACACATCCTAAAGTGAAATTATTTCTTTCTTCATGTCAAAAGAAATTTCATTTCTGTTCTATACTAGAATTTGCTAATGTTCTATACTGCATACACAAAACAGGACCAACCAAACACCCAGAGAAAAAGACTGCAAAGAATTATGTTTTAAAATTATTTTCATAGAATCATGGGGTTGATTTTGTGATGATGATAATAACATACATTATGTCTTTGAGAGGTTTTTGAATTTATTATCCTATTATACTTGCATTATGAAGAACCTGTTCAATTTCTGGTTAGTATTTTTTCTTTAATATGTATTTTAAAAATTGCTTTAAAGGTATTTATTGATTTTTAATATTTTTTTCAGGGAGTGCTGGAACACCTGTTGTTTTCAATGAAAATGGAGATGCTCCTGGACGCTATGATATTTTTCAGTATCAGATCACCAACAAGAGTACAGAATACAAAGTAATTGGTCAGTGGAGTAATCAACTTCATCTAAATGTAAGTACACTGTTTCCCTTAGTATGGTCCTGCTAAACCTGGTTGCTCATGGCCTGGATGGGCACACAGTTCACTGGGTAAAAACTGTCTGGAAGGCCAAGCCATGCAGAGATGACAGTGAATGGAGTTACATACTGTTTGCAGCTGGTCACAAGTGCTGTTCTCCTGGGGTCAGTACTGGGACCAGTCATGTTTAATGTGTTTATCAATGATCTGGACAAGGTGATCAAGTGCACCCTCAGTAAGTTTGCAGATGAGACCCAAGTTGAGCAGGATTGTTGATGTGCTGGAGAGTAGGAAGGCTCCACAGAGTGCTCTGGTCAGGCTGGATCCAGAGCTGGATCCAGAGCTCCATGCTGGATTGGCCATGGCAAATTGCATGAGGTTCAACAAGGTGAAGTGATGAGTCCTGCACTTGGGTCCCAGGCAGTGCCACAGTCTGGGGCAAAGTGCTGGAAAACTACCCAGAGGAAAGGTCCTGGGAGTGATGGTTGACACAGCTGATTAGGAGCCAGAGTGTGCCCAGGCAGCCAAGAAGGCCAATGGTATCTTGGCTGTGTCAGGAATACTGAGGCCAGCAGGACCAGGGCACTGATTGTCTCTTTGTACTTGGCGCTGCAGATGCTGCAGCTGACAGAATTGTTAAGGTGGGCATAAACATCTAAGGTCACTGAGTCCAACCATCAATCAAACACTGCTAAACCATGTTCCTAAGCCTACACCTACAAATCTTTTAAATATCTTCAGGGATGGTGATCCCATCACTTCCCTGGGCAACCAACTATTCTGTTGTTTGACCACCCTTAGAGTGGAAGAATTTTTTCCTATTATGAAGTCTAAACCTGTTCTGGCACAACTTTTCTCCTGTTCTATCACTCGTTACCTGTGAGAAGAGATGGATCTCCACCTGTCTAAAACCTTCTTTCAGGTAGTTGTAGAGAATGATGAGGTTCTCCTTGAATACTAAAAGACATTGAGATGCTGGGGCATGTTCAGAAAAGGGCAATGAAGCTTGTGAAGGGTCTGGAGCACAGGTCTTGTGAGGAGTGGCTGAGGGAGCTGGGCTTGGTTATTCTGTTAGGTAGAAAAGGAGCCTAAAGGGAGAACTTACTGCTCTCTACAGCTACCTGAAAGGAAACAGTGATGGGACAGGAGTAACTAATGGAAGTTGCATCAGGGATGGTTTAGATCAGACATTAGAAAAATAATTCTTCACTGAAAGGGTGATCAAGCTTTGGAACAGGTTGCCCAGGGAAGTGGTCACCATCCCTGAGGGCATTTAAAAGGTATGTAGATGTGGCCCTTAGGGACATGGTTTAATGGTGGACTTGGTCATGTTAGTCCAATGGTTGGGCTTGATGATCTTACATGTCTTTTCAATCTAAATGATTCTATGGTTCTACCAATTTCATTATGGTACTGATATTGGAGAATACACATTTAAATATTAAAATATTTTAAGTGCTTATTTTTTTTCTTGTCAGTTGGCAGAGCAAAGCACTTCCCCTCTGTTCTTGAGAAGACAGTAAAAGGACAATAACCTGAACCAAATTCTTTATATTTTTGAGTCAGATGAGTTGTGCAGTTGCGAGCTCCTTCTGATGATATTTTTGAAAAATTTTATATCTGTTATTCCTCAGAGTGATTAATACGTTAGGCAGGGAAATAATAACTCTTCCTTTAAAAAAGATATCAGACAAAATGATGGGGACAGGTAAATTGCCCAGGTATTTCAAATAATGTAAGATGATGGAAATGTATTTCATAAAAAACAAGTTTGGATTCTAACCACTTCTGATTTAGTTAAAACATTGGGATGATGAACTACTGCAATAAAAATATTCCTTGAAAATAAAGGAAGACTTTGGTGTTTTTCTATATGAATAACTAGGATTTGTAGTGTCTCTTATTACTTCATAGCAGAAGGAATAAAAATATACAATTTACCCATCCTTAGATGGTTTTTTAAATTGTTATCTTAATGTGTTTTGCAAGTTTTGGAATAGTTAAGTTCCACCTGTGCATGGAATTATATTTGGGTTGAAAATTGCCATCCAAACGAAATTCAGAGGGTATATTACATAGTATTTGTGTGACAGATAGGCATCAAAGTTCAATATGAAAAATTTTTGAGTTTAAGGCACTTTCTTCTGGGAGATGGTGTCTTCCTGCAAGGAGAAAAAGGGAAAAATGAAGTTAATCTTTTTCCTTATTAGATATACAGTATACTTAAGTTGGGTTGTCCATTTGGGTACGTCTGCAAATGTGAAATACCAATGTTGTTTTGCTAAAGGCTGATGAGAAGGGCAACAGTGTGAACTGATGACTAGATCCACCAAAGAAAGTTTATGCAGTAAATTCAATCAAACCACAAAAAGAAGGTTTCAAATATCACTGGTTTTCCATGTGAGAGATTCCTGATGAAGAGTAACAAAGACTGTGTAGGAAATACTTACAAATTATTCTCCTGTTCAGATTATTTTGCAATAATTATCTGACTGCTGTTCACAATAATACATATGATAGGTCCCTATTTTCATCCACAGCTGTTAAACAACTTTAGCATATCTACAATTTAGTATCTATAAGTACTTGTCAGGGACTCATTTATTTAGTTATTCTGCCCAAAGAGAAAAATATCCTATCAACAGAAACTGTGTCTGGCAGTGTTATTTCCCTTCACTAACCTGATATCTGTCTGTTGAAAGGCATAAAAGAAAAAAAAATTAGTTAAGCAAGTTTAATATTAAACATTAATTTCTGGAAAACAGTACAGTTAGATCCTTATCATAACTATTATGGAATACATTCCAAATTTTGATAATTGCTGCATTTTCCTGAAGTTGGTGTTTATTAAATGAACTCAAAAACTGATATGCACATTTTGCTCAAATGCTAGTGCTAACATAACAGTTATATGGTAATAACTAAAAGCTACCTAAAAATTTGCTTCAGTTTTAGTTCTGTTATGATCTGACTTTTTCTGTCTCCCCCTAGACTCCTAAATTTTTCATTAAGCCTGTAGTTTTTCAGTCCCATTATTTCTGCCTTATGTACCTCCTGCCACTCAGGAGAACTCTGAAATACAGTTGGACTGGTGGGTACTCCTACTACTGAAACCACACCATGGCTAACCACACTGATCACAACTCTAACAGGAAAGCATTTCTCTGAGAATGCTCCCCATTAACTCTCATTAGTTAAGGATGTGTTAGAATGTTTTGTTTGGCTCTTTTTTCATCTCCATGAGCTCACGTGCTGGGTGTACACCTGGATGTGCTGGATGAACCTGGTAGTTTGAGCTGCCAGGCAAGCTCTGTGGAGTATGTGGAGTTGTGAGGATATGGGTGGGCTGGCACAGTGCCCTGCAGTGCAAGCTTGTGCTCCCAGCCTTGTGCTGGGGTCCTGCCCTTGCTCCCCCACGCCCTGCTCTGCTGCAGACCCCCTGCTCCCACGGGCCAGGATGCCAGCAGGCACACAGGGCAGCTCCCCCTCTTCTGCATCCACTAAACTCCTAGCAGGTGTTGATGGCAGTTATGACAGATGATGATCTGCTCTGGCAAAGCTGTGCTTCCCTCACTAGACAAAATATATTAAAACCAAGTAATCTTTTTGAATGATTGTCAATACTCCAGATCATCATATTGCAAATTAGGAAGTGCTTTTGATTGCCAATGAATCATAGGGAACACAGTGGATGTTTTCATTAGTTTCTGTGAAAACATCTATATTTATTGAAAGTGAAGCAGTATTAAGGTGGCAGAGCAATTTTTACCCTGCTGCTCTTTAAAGGAGATGCTTTTAAAATATAATACTTTCCCCCTGTATTGTTTCTCCTCTAGTTTCCCTTTAATGAAGACTCATGTAACTATGATTTTTAGTGAATATTTGTAAGCTAGATATCCTCTGTAGATACCTCTAGCCCGGTTTTTACAGGTATTTCTTCCTCAAATTGTATGGTAACATGTAGCTATGATGTGTTTATGGTTATGTTTACCTATACACTTGATATTGTGTTTCAGAAAATTTATAGTTTTTATTCATCTGTTTATTTTCCCTGTCAGAAAAATAAATCATGAAAGTATCAGGTTTTTAGTACAGTTCAACCCTTGGAACAATTAATGAAAGACAAACTAGAACATCTAGATAACTTAATCGAAAAGTTTCCCTTTTCTATTTCTGATCTCCTCATTCCCCCTGCTTTTCAATTTTCCTTTTCCTTAAGATTCTCTTTGCTCATTTGTGTCAGGTTTTGGCTGCAGGTTTGTTGTCTGGGCTGTGGTTTCTCACCTGGTAGCCAGCCCCAGTCTGTCTCTGGCCACCACCCTCAGGATTGAATTCTTGAGGGTTGCTCTGCTGATGCCTCTGGCTCCTCAAAGTTTCACTGACTCTGCAGGGTCCTTCTCAGGCTTCAGACTTGTTCCTTTCTCGCTGCAGTGCTGGTTTTCCCTTTGGGCAGAAAGTGCTGACTCTGGCTGGATAAAGATTCTGTATCATCTCCCTAAGGGGCTGTTTCTCAGCAGGCTTCACCAGCTGCAGACTCTTCTAGCTCTGATGGAGGTTTCTTCATGGAGACTTCAGTAACATTAATGCTCTCCTTTAGGCTAGCTGACCTTTTAAATTTCCTCTGAAGCAACTATAGCTTCCAGATACAGGCACTTCATGACTACTGATCAGTCCCACTCTTGTAATTCTTACCAAAAACCCCCACATGCATGACAATGCTGATATGGTAGATAAATTAAATTAAGAAACAATAATGATCTTCCAAATTTAAATTTTTGCACGATTCTAGAGTTTGAATAAGGTATGTCAGTCTTTGACAGACACAAGGAAGCTCTGAAAGCAAATATTTAGAAATGTCAAACAATAATCTATAAGAACCTTATCATCTGATGATTCTGACCATGTAAATTTACACCTCTTTTTGCAAAGTCCTTTTACTCTCCAAGGTTTCCTGACTTAGGTGAGCTTAATGTACTGGAAACAACTAGACCTTTAAAACTTTTAGTATGATTTTAAAGGAAGATATAATTACCTTAGAACTTCTGCTCACTGATGATGCATTAACTGACAGTGTTTTCTGTTGTTTACTTTCACAATTTTTTTTAACAGTAGAAAATGATAACTTAATTTTTAGGGAATTCTGATAGTTAAAATGTTTTCTTCCAAAAAAAAAAAAAATCTGTTTTTTATAATGAATAAAAATTCAGGCAAAGATAGCTGTTTCTGCAAAAGTTATGTTTTATTCATATTGTAACAGTATTTTGCATACCAGGTCACACGTAAAAGTTCTCTACAAATGTGTGGGTTTAACAAATTTGAGCTCTCAACCATATAATATCTGTACAAGAAAAGTTGTTAGAAACAAGCTTGCTTTTCCTTGCACTTATGATTCGAATTCAAGTTCTTTTTATAATTAATAATGAATTCACCATTAGAAACTGTGGTCTGTATTGCATGTGTTGTTCTAAGTGCTAGACTGAGATGTTGGCTGGTGGCTTTTGTCAGTGGCAGTAGATGGAAATAGTCCCAGTCCTAAAGTTTTAATAATGAGTTTCAGAGTTCCTTTCCTTAGAAACCCATTCTATTTTTCTGGTTCATTTCTGAACATCTTTTTACCTCTTCTTAAAAATGGTCTATTTTTAAAGCTAAAACCAGTAGGAAAAGTTGAAATGTTAAAGAATTTTAAAATCTAATATTTGACTTTTTTTAAAGAAAAAAACCAGGTTTTTTTAAATACAGTTTGAAACAATCTCAGATTTAATTTCAAACTTATGCTTTGTTTTGGTCTACCAAAATCTTTTTTAAAAGCCCAGTATGAAAAAATATGTAGATCTAAATCCATATTCTTCAAAGTTAATGATTTTGATTGATGAGTCTTCAAGCAGACACAGTTACTGGTGATTTCAAAATCACACATTTAGCTGATGCAGTTAAAATGCTTAAGTGGATATCAGCTTAGGGTATACTAGTCCTTAAGAAAAACCCAAAGCATCTGAAAACCCTGCACGTTTCCTTGGAGCTGTTCAGTGTAGGTGCAGAAGAGATTGTAGGCAAGCTTCTCTGATGAGGAGAGGAGAGGAGCAGCCTTGCCCTTAATGAATGGGTTGCATCTCTGACTAATAAAGATAAGTGTGATAAAAGGAGTGGTCAGGGAGACCTTGGAGGCCTGGAGAAGGAGGACCTGGAGGAGGTAGAGGAACCCTGAGCAAGAAGGAATGATCCAGAGAGACACAGAGAAGAACAAAACAAGGAAGAGAGTTGCTGCTGTGATAGATCTCCTATGATGTCAGTCATAATCACCAGATTACAAGAGGTATATTAAAATAAAGAGATTTTACAATAACAGATTTCTAACATTCTGTTAGAAATAATAAGATGCATAAGCTTTCAGATTTATGGAGTGTATGCACTGAGGATATAAATGACTCAGGGGCATCCATTTTTCCATAATGATCTTGATTTATGACAAAAAGTACAAATTAAAATTACACTGATGTGATGAACTATCAGAGAGACAGCCATAACCATCAGCCTTAAGCACAGTGGTTGGTGAACTAGTAAAAATTGGGAACCTCACACTGACAGTGAGCTTCCCTTCAGGCAGCCAGATCATAAAGAGATTTGAATCAGTATTTGATTTCTCTTCTTTTCTAGGCCTCATGTCTTGTATCTAATACTGAAGGAAGCCATCAAAACTGAAATTAGTCGATTATTTTTGGAAGTTACAGATTCAAAATGCATTAGTTCCCTTTTTTTGTGACATGGTAAAAGGAAATGTCTCAAAAACTTCAGATCTTTTCCATGACTGCATTAAATAAGTTTCAAGCTTTGCTGTAGGCCACTGTATTTCATTAAAGAAGCCAGAAAACCTCTTTTTATCCTGTGGTAGCTATTATATAATTGATAGATGTTTTTAAAATGCTGAACCTAAGCCCTGTGCTTAACAAAAGAAAAGAGCACCGTGAAAATACACAACAAAAGCACTTACTGCTGTATATGATTATATCTATAAACAAAATATGACAATCATATGGCCTGCAGGGTGTTCTTCTGCCTGCATGTAATAGGGCAGTGGAGTTCAAACTTCCATTCTAACAAACCCACGTTATCTGACTGAAAATTGTTGATGCTGGGTTAAAAGTAAAACCCAATGAGACAAGCAAAAATGTTTTAGGCTCTTCTATTCTTCTCAAAATTATGCTGCTACCTTCCTTTATTCTACACAAGGCTGAAAATAGATGAGACTATTATGGTTTTTAGACTAGTTAGGTTTCACAAAACTAGTCCTGAACTTAGCACTGGTCAAGTAGTGTGACTCAGGATTTGTTCTTCCCTACTGTTAGTGTCTTAGGTCAATATGAAAATTGTATCTGCTAAGAACCAATTCTAGATTAAAAAGATAAGTCAACAGGAGGCTACAGTAGATGAGAAGTGGAGACAAGGCAAAAAATACAAGAAGCAAGAAATAAAATTGAGATTTTATGATATTGAAAGGTTATGGGTTGTATTGTTATAAAAAGCTTCAAATGGAGAGGAAATATGCTGAATACAGGTGTTAAAAGAGCAGTAAATAATTTTAACAAGTGCCCATATTAGATAGAAACTATTTCAGACATGACTGAAAATCAAAACAGAACCAAGATTCAAGAGCCAACAACCTTAGAAGAACCCAGGAAGAATGATAACTTCTCTTCCTTCTGAAGTTTTTTACTTCTTTGGTCCTAATAGTCTTTTTTTCCCACTCTCAATGAAACAGACTTCTGATTGATTCTCTAGAGAAAAATGAATAAAAAAAGAAAAAGAAAATGGATAAAAGATAGCTGCTGAGAAAATATCCTGAAATTTGATAACCATTTTTTTCTTCATTAGGATGATAGTAAATTGCAAGTGAAACTGTCTCTGTTTGAGAGTTAGGATGAATAGTGATTTTTTTTTTCTCACCTTTTCAGGGTGAGTGAAAGTCAGGTTCCTCATATGAAGCATGAAGTTGCAGTTGTATGTTTGGCTGTGAATTTGTCACAGGATTCTTGAGTGGGTGGTAGATATTTTATAGCTTGCTGTGTTCATCCTTTGCAAAAGTTGTATGATTAGAATGAATTGTTCCTTGAAGAGCCATAACCAACAGGACCAAGAGTACTCCTGTTTTTTCAACAGACTGGAAAAGAATGACAAGCATAGCACTTGAGTTTTAAAATTTTCTTTTCTCTTTCCCAGTGAAAAAGAGTGTGCAGTGATAGAACAATAAAAATCCAGGAGCTTTTAAATTAATTCCTGGAGAGTTCTGCATTCATATATGGAACTTCAGAGCAAGGTTAGCTACTCCCCTGGTACAAGCTAATGTGAGTTTTAGCATTGACAAACAGCTACTTGGCATAGCAAGTAGTTTCAGCAAGTCTGCAGTGAATTGTTTTGTGAGGTTTCAGTGTGAAACAGAGAATGAGCATGTTTTTCCCCTCTTCTCTTTCCCCCACCCCAAAATTTATATATGTCTTGTAATTTGAAAATTGAGCTGTCCTTTAAACTTTGAAGCAAATTGTTAGAAGGTCCTTAAAAGCAAAAATTGTAGATTAAATGATTAAATTAATTATTGTTCATTTATGTTATATAATGGAAGTCTACCACTAAATTAGAAATCATTAAATGGAAAATGAAAAAGGCCTTCAGTGGTTATTGTATGATGAAAGGGAATAACCAGCAGTTAGCAGAACATTACTGTATGATAATTTTTTCTGTTTGCTTTGCTGCAATTCTCTTCATCTTCACTAATATTATTTTAATTACTTTAGAACAGTCATCTAATATTTATCCAGGACTTTTCATCTTGATAAATCCCCAAACACTATTAAAAAAAAATATTTAAAGGTAGGGAATTATTTGCTAAATATCCAAAATGGTATCACTAGATTTAGTGGTGATATTAATACATGTTAAGGCAGGGAATGAAGAATGCATAGCTGATTTAATTGTAACTTCAGCTCACAGTAAATGGATTTAGTGTTGAATATGCCAATAAAATATGCTTGAGATGACTGGGTCAAAGATTGCAGTGCTCTTTCTGGCAACTGCAGGAACTGAAGTGAACCCCCCCTTTCATGGAAAACTCTGGCATAGAGCTGAGCAATAGCTCTGTTATGGTTAACTGATTTGCATCACCAGAGGCCATTGCATCAAGGAACTCCTAGACTTGTGATGTAATTCATCTGTTTTCTTCCTCAGTGCTGTGAGCTCTTCAGCAGAACTGTGACTTCACTTGGAAAAGTAAAGTATCTGGAGAGGGTCCAGCTGCAAGCAATTATAATGATCAGCCATCTATAAAAGCATGCCTTTAGGGAAAGATTGAGCAAGCTAGTGCTGTTTAGTCTGAAGAAAACTGCGCTGAGGGGGGTCAAGTTAATCTCTTCCAATACAGAAAGGATTATTCAGGAAAAGAACAAACTGTTAGGCATAGTTAATTTGGCTATTAGAGAAGTAGTGGATTTGAATTACAGTGAGAGATATGTACTGCAGACATGCTGGAAGATTCTAAGGATGAATATAATTAAGTACTGGACAATCTCCAGCACTGTGGGCTGGTTGGAACAGGTGAGCTGTAAATATTGATTTTGCATAAATGACTCAGAGATGGGGCCATCACTTCTAAAGTTTTCTGGCTTTCATTTGTTTGGTGGGGTTTGATCTGCTGATAATCCCCTCAGAGGCAATGTCCTGTATCCCTTGAGCAAATGCTGGGAGGCATAAGAGCAACTGGATCCCTGTACTTGGTTTTGTGAGTGAATACAAGACTATCTGTGTCTTAACAAGAGCTCTAGAAGAAAGCCATAAAAGATTTATTGCGTTATAAACCTGAGTTACTTATTTAGGATCTTCTTTTCCTTCAGGTTGTGCATCACTTTACTGGGTAAGGACAACTTCTCTACCAGTTTTCCATTAACGTGTAGGACTCTAGTTTGGATTTCTTTTTTACATGCTAGATGCTTAATCTATCCCAGACTCATTTAGGTTCCCTTATGTGGGAAACAGTTTATTATTGCAGCAGTGGTGATTTCTTTTACTTTGACCTTCTTTCCCTAACACATAGAGAAGCATTTTCTCTGTAAACAAAAGCAATTTATTGTACAGTATTTAAAATGCATTATTAATTATGTAAGACATGTGAAAAGTAGAATCATTACCATTTCTTGTTTACTTTATTCTGTAAATATTTTTTTCCTAAATAGTTCATAAAATTGCAAAAGACAGCCTAAAGAATTTAGCTGCCAAGAGAATACATTGATTTATTTCTATTTTCCTATTTATTTAGCCTAGTTATGATATTTTCATTTGTTCTCAAAATATTTAGAACCTGAAATCTGCCTTTGTGTTACAGAAGAAAGCTAAAGAGATCTCAAGAGATTCTCTAGCCCATGGATAAAGTTAACATCTTCTACACTTACGTTGTTTTAAGGGTGAAGACTTTGCAGCTTCAGAAGGCATTGTCTTTGATTTTTTAGTTACTCTTATCTTTCTGAAGTCTTGTAAATACCTAACTTTACTCCTTACTGCTATAATTTAAGCCTATAGCTTATTTTATTCAGTTTACATTGTGCACATCTTCACCCTTTTTAAGTATTTGAAGACTGCTGTTTTACCTCCTAGGCTATGTTATTTCTTCAGGCTATACAACAGGAATTTGTTCAATTTAGTCACATAGATCGTGTTTTCTAGACGTGCTTCTGATCTTTGCAGGTTTCCTCTGGACTCCCCATTTGATTCTTCTTCAAAGGAAAACAAAATGACCTAACCTTCAGAAAGTGTTCTGACTTGCAGTCTCACTAGTGCAGAGAGCAGGAGAAACATAATTTCATGTAGTCATGAGTGGAGAGCAGAAGGGGAAGGCTGTTGTATTTATCTGCATTTATCTGGCATTTGCCCATCTTGCAACATATTTGGATGACATTGGTTCAATATATCACAGTCTACTAGAGCCCTGAGGTGTCTCTTTTTTCTGTAAGAGCTGCTACTTCTGTCCTTCCTGACCCATAATGTACTGCTAGTTGTCCCTGTTAAACTTTATGCTTCATTTTTTCAGACTCTGCAGTATCGTTTGAAATAAGCATTCTGACCTTCAGCATAGCTTCAGCCTTTTCCAGTGTTACTGCCCAAAACTGACCACCATATAGTGTATTTTATGAGGCAGATAAAATGAATGGTTATTACAAATATTGAGTAATAGCAGACTAACAATAGACCTTGCTAGACCACACCCAGTGCCATCCCTTCCCTTCTGACAGTAAATCAACTACAAATTTTATCTTTCCTCAGCTTTCTGATATAATTTGCATCTAGCCCTTAGGGGCTAAATCTGTTTCACTAGGTTGCTTATGACTGAGAGTGCAATTTGAGATGTTGTCAAAAATCTTTCTGATGTTAAGATGAATGACACCTGGCTGCTTGTCTCTCATCCACATTGACTGTTAGCCTCTCACTGAAGGAAGTGTGACAGCTCATTGACGACAGATCCCTTTTGGCAGTTACTTGTTTGTTTTCTCTGGTTTTGGAATGTGTTTGTTTCTTTCAGGATTTTTCTTGGAATCTAAGTCAAAATGAATGATTGATAATTCCCTTGCTTCTTCATTCCCTCCTTTTCAGCATGTAAGCACTAGGTTTCCCATTTGCAAATTCTCCATACTTCCCCATAAAGTCTCAAGAGCTTTCTGTCTACTCAGTTCTGTAAATATTATAAAATAAACCCCAATATTTTCAGTCCATATGAAACCCCCTCACTTTCTCTCTTTTTGAGAATCTTCACCTTTATTTCTTTAGTAAGAAGTATTGTTAGATTTGGTTTGTTTCCCCCTTCCTCCCCCGACCAAACATGTTGTGTAGCATTTTCTCTAGCTTAAACTTCCTCATGCTTTTTTCTGACACATCACTAGGTCTCTCTGCAGAATTTTAAATTTAATTACTGACTCTTCATTCTAAGCAGCAACACAAAGTTGGCAGGGAAAGCTCTTCCCTTGCTGCTGGAAATCTCAGTATAAAATAGTCTGTTTTTTGCCTGAGTTAGTTCTGACTTTCATGCTTTTCATGTATGTGGTTTTGCCTCCTGTCTGGAACTGTGTTTAAAAGGTTAGTGTGATCATGAAGAAGATAATATATGTGCCATTAAAGTGGGAAACCATCTTTAAGTATTGTCCTGTTATTAAGAGTTTGTTGTGTTTCAAGGTATAATGCACTACAGCTTCTCTTTCCTAAAAGCAGGTTGGACAAATGGATCAGGAACAGTTTAGTTATAGTGCCTCTATTTTTTGAGACAAGTAAATAAATTAGATCCCTGTATTTCATCTGAGTTTCTGTTCCTCTGTCAGAATCAATGAAGGTGGCTGAGATGAGGGCAACTTTTCCTGAAATTTCAAGTGCTTCACTTTGCTGAAACATTTTTTAGAAGCTAAGATGCACAGGATATTTCAGCTCTGTTTTATGTTACTCTTTGAGAGGTCACTGATGAAGCCAATGCCTTTGTGCTCTCTTAGTGTTGCTTATGCTTCGATGGAAAGCTCAGTAAATAGATACAAATTTGCCCTGATCTCTTCTTTCAGTTACCTTGTTAAAAATCTTTTTTTTGGCAAAATTTCCTCAAAAAGCCCCTGTTTGATGGTATAAGATGGTCAGCTGACTGTCTTGCTGATCTTGTTGCCTGGTTAGTTTTAGGATGGTCTGGTCTGTATTCTGCCAATACTCTCTCCATTATATTCTTTGGGATTGAGGCCATAATTTTCTCTTGTAGATTTGTATAGCCCTTAGTGCAATTGACATCTTGGTCTGTGAGCAGTGTGGGAACAAAAAGAATATATTATCTGTATGTTGGTATTAATTTATAGGAAGGGTCATGCAAGATGGAATTTAAGCATTCATTTTTCAGTTTCATTTTCACATGATCACTTGTTCTGATCAAGAAGTGGGAAGTAGATTAAACCATTTAAAAATGGTGGGGGAGGATTAAAACTAAAATTTATCAGCATCTTTTTCTTCATATTGAACTGAGGCTTTTTGTGATTGGCTAATTTCTAGTTTTAAAATAACTAAATTTTGAAAATAAACTGTGGCAGGCCATCCCCTTAAGAAACAGTAACTTGATAGCATAACATTGCTAAATTTACCAGGCTGAAGTAAATCAGCTGGAGGTCTAGCCCAGTACATTTGTTTCACAGCCCATCATGAAGGAGTTTGGGGACAACAGCTCTTGTTTTGATAAACTCACCTTTAACCAATACAATAATTAAAAGCATTCCATGGTGAGTATTTTTCATGAAGCAATGGGATTTATGAAATGATACCGTCTTAAAATTGAAGAAAAGAATCTGTATTCAATTCCTTTAAATTCAAATGGCAGCTTTGCTGAACCCCTTGTGTTCCTTTTGTCTGTGCTGAGCTGTGAAGTGGGGAAGAATCTGGGAACCATTGGGGTTGAAAGGCACCTGATACACACTGGAGGGAAATACATTAGCTATGGAGCACTAGGCTTGGGACAAGCCAGCTGTAACTTAGGTAACTGTAGCTAAAAGTTAGTACAGCTGCAGGATTTGGGAGGGAGCATGCTTGCTATAGGTATTAAAACTTTCATCAAGAAATGCAGCTAAGCTATTAAACTAGTGATGGGCCTTGAACAGAACTGAGGAGAGTCTCCAGGCACAAAGAAAGTGATGTTAAAAAACACTTTGCCAGAACTATGCTCCTTTTCTCAAAGCACTAAATTTTTAAGGTGTGCTTGCAGGCTATTTCTGCATGATAAACTGCAAGAAGAAAAAAAGCACTTCAACCAATTTGGTGCACATGGCCTTCATATTAGAGCTGATTAAAACCAGTCTGTTGGCAAAAAGTGTGATGGTGGAAGATATCCTCTCAACAGCCTATTTATTTCAAAATCTAAATCTTACAAGTTTTTGGGAAATTTAGTTTGTTCATTTTTGAGTGTCTGTGAACATAGAATCACAGGATCATCTAAGTTGGAAAAGACCTTTGAAATAATGAAGTCAAACACCATGGTGACATCATGTCAACTAGACCATGGCACTTAGTGCCACATCCAGTCTTTCTTAAACACTTGTTTAGTTATATATACAATTGTGGCAAACTGCTTTTGGTAGCACATGACTTCAATCCCTGTATGTACATCATGAGTTTTTTTTATAGATGCTCATAAAATTCCCTTTTAAATAAGGGCAGCAAGGACCTCTAGGTAAGGATATGTGACAGAGATTGTCTGTGTGAAACATCTTTACTATCTGCATAAAGAGTAACTTTGGAAACCTGATTTTCAGTATGATACATTGTTACTAATTATATGTTTTTAAAAATAGAGAAAGTAGACCACTGAAAGAGCTTTCAAAAAAATCTGAAGTCTGCCAGTGTCCTATGGAACAGAATATTTGTGGTGGTGTGTTTTGGTTTGTTTGGATTCTTTGATTTGGTTGGGGATAGTTTTTTGTCTCCTCTGTAAATAGAGGAGAGGCTGTCTTCAGAAGCAAGTGCTTGAAAATTGTGGTTTATGCCTTCAGTAAAGAAAAAAAAAAGCATATATTTAATAGAAGTGCCTACTAGACTTCTGTAAAATTCTGTTTGGTGGTTACACAGTTCAACAACAGTAGCTGTTTACTTGATGTGCTAATCATTGCACTTTATGCTGTCTACTCCCCAAAGCATTGGAGACTAAAATGATGTTTCCCAAGTATTGCATCCACATTAATGCTTCTTGTTTAGCAAATTGAAGAAGGTATTACAATGCAGCTCCTCCTACCTTTGTATCAGGTATGGGCTAGGGCCTGCAATTCTGAAAGAATCAGAAGAAACCAAATCATGGGAAGAAAAAATTAAAAAAACCAAAACAAAAAAACCCCAAAAAACCCACAACAAGAAAGTTTCAAAAAACCAAACCCCCCCTCCCCCCAAAAAAAAACAAAATCAAAGAAGCCAAAACCAACTAAAAAGAAAAAAGGGGGCTAGCATTTTAAGACTATATAGCACTAATAAACACTCTCTGTATATTGTGATACTGTAGTATGATTACTCTCTGCTTTAGGTTAACAGAGAGTGTGAGTATTTCTATGTGAGTATTCAGCAGTCATGAATTATGACTTAATTAGTAGGGTTGGTTTCTTTTGAGGTAAAATTACAGTATCAGCCCACTAAATAACATATTTGCATTAATAAAGCGAGGCAAGTATTTAAGCATTTCTATTTATGAACCTAATCTTTAGATTTTTATAGCATTCTTTTCAATTTTTATGTATTACCTTAGATTATCCTCCCCTATAGTTATTTTTCCTCTCTGAGAATGACTTGTTAATATATTCAGAACAATAAAAATGCATTCTCTTTTTTTTAGTAATTCCAGAGATTGGTGATATTGCAGTTCTGAAAACTGGAGATGACAAGAAAGATTATGGCATGCTGAGAAAGCATAGAATTATGATGATGCTTTTGGTATTGAGTCTTTAAAAATATATTGCCCAGTTTTAGAAGTAAAAGTTGTTTTAGCCAAACTTTCTAAGCTATAAGTAATTGTTGGGCAGAAAAGCATTTGAAATCTGAGAGATGGACATCAGTTATCTCCCCACTTGAACCCCACATTTTCAACTGAAGTGTCTCCACTCCTGTCTGCATGACAACTTCTCTCCAGTGGACTGAAAAGCTGAGATTCAAGAAGGTTAAATAATTTGCCCAGGGTTGTGGACTCAGGACTGCATCAGAGCTTTATAGGCTTGGCTTAGAGACCAAAGCTGTACCACTAGTAATATCTCCTTCCTTTCATCCTACCTGTAGTTCAGAGCATTTTATATCATACTTCTTAAAAATTAGACATGCATGTAAATATTCAAATGTAAACATTCAAATAAAAATGATGTTAAATTTAACCGGTTTTCCTTTAAGAAAGCTGTGAGATAGGTAAGTGGGCTGCCTAGGAGGATTTAAGGTTAGGAGAAATCAGCTTCCATCTGTATTCTTACAAGTTGTATTTCTGATCCTGAAGAAAAAGAGAAAAAAATATTTGTCTTGCAGTATTTCAGACTGATCCTTTAATACTCACCAAGCTTCTTAGACTCCTGCTTAAACTGAGACTAGACTGCATTATTTTTCAACCTGTACATGTTAAAACCAAAGATATAATTCCATGTTCTTTGCAGAACTCTTGGAATATCTGTGCCTAAAATTCTGGGAAATGACATCTCAGGATCTCAGGAAAAAATCTGTATAGGGTGAATGGTGTAAGTAATTTACAGCAATTTGGTCATGATAGTGATCTTACACTGGCATGGCAACCTGGAGTAATTCTCAGTTTTATTTTATTTTAATATAAATTGTATTTTTTAAATTGACTTGTTTCCCTTCTGCACATGCCTGCTTAAATAGTTGTAGGTTTAGTCTGTAGATATACCCAGCTTTTCTCTAGTGGGACAAGTCTGTCTGGCAGATGGAATGCAATGATCATTATATTTAGATTCATAATTAATTTCTTTAGTTGAACCAGTTTCAGTTTAATTTTGCATTTTAATGGTTCAGATTACATAATTGGACAAGGTACATTAAAGACTTTAACTTTTACTGTGGCAATAGGTATATAAGACAATTAAAGACTCTAAGTACTAAATGAAATTCCCTTGATTCACTCGCTTGCTATGCTCCTATGATGGACGTTTTTGTCAGAAGGCAAATACTTCCAGGAACTTGAGACAAAAATAAGAAAAAACCCTAGTGATAGTTGGAAGTGTTATCTCAGTTCTTTGTCATTATTATAGCTAAGAACTGGAATATCTATTAGAAGTCCTACGATTTTATATGTAAGACTCCTGATGGCTCTGAAAGTCTTGACTAAGTGACTACAAAATATGGTGTCTGTCTCCTCCCACAATTCTTACAATTGCCAGTTGCATTACTCTATCTCGAACTCACATAATTCATTTGTTACAATAAGACAATTAAACATTCATTTTTCATTTTTAAATTAATATCTGGCTCTAAGATTTGAAAAAAAAAAAAAATTCTTTCAAGTGATAATATAGCAGGATCAGAAACATTTAAATATTACCCAAGTGATGTATTCTGAAGAGCCCTCTGAAGGTTGTCCAGGTGTCTTTGTTTTGTTTATGGATTACTAAATTAAGTAAGTGATAAGTTTCTCCATGATAATTAAGAACAGGGAAAGAGAGTGGTTTTGTCCCTATATATTAGACACATAATTCAGAAACTGTGACCTGTAAATAGTAGTTTTGATCAGTCTCCTCCAGTTGCTGAGAGCATTGCAAAATTAATGAGTTGCCTGATTATTGGAAGAATGTGGGTTCCAGGAATGTGAATGTGCAATTTCTACTGTATCATGTCAATCTTGTATTCTTTTAGCTGAGTTCTCACATCATTAATTCTTTAGCTCTATAATTAGATATTAGAGGAAATTGTGTTCATGAGGGTCAGAGGTGTTTATTTACTTTTGATATGAAATGGCATTTTGTCTATATTTTAATGTTTTAGTGAACTGGAAATCTTAATGCTGTGCATTAAAGTAAACTGCAGCCCCATCAGGCAGATATCTCATGTAGAGATGATTTTTATGTCCATTGAAATAGGAATGAAGCCATTCACTTTTTGTATCATGATGCATTTCACAGTAAATGAATATACATCTTACAGACATGCTGTCAAAGTATTTCTGATGTTATCACTCTGGTAAGTATTGGAATAGTAGGAAGTGGGAAATGTGAGTGAAATCTTAGGGAAATCTGAGGTATTTCACAATAGCACATCAAACTATCAGGCACTTTCCAAATTCAGAGAAGTTACTCAAAATTGAGATGATGTTTAAACCACTACTAATAATAGATACACAGCTAGGCTATCCCAGTCCAGCTGAGCTAGATGATGTCAGATACATTTTGCAATGAACTTTGCCTTGTAATATACTGTAGTGAACTGAAACTAGAAGATGTCACATGAAAATGAGGTGACAAAATAAGTCTTCCAGAAACCATGTTTACCCAAGGTGACTTAAGAATCTGAGACCTGCTCAGCTTTGGTAGGACCTGGGCAGTATAAAGAGTGTTGCAGACCCAGACATTTTAATCAGTAAGAGCTGAAGAGATGCAGAATTTAATCCTTTTTCAATGTCAAAGAACACCTTATTTTCTCTGCTGGTTCTTTTGTTTTGTTTTGTTTTTTGTTTTTTTGTTTTGTTTTTTGGTTGGTTTTTTTTTTTTTTTTGGGTTGGTTTTTTGTTTTTGGGGAGGGGTGTGGGTTTTGAGGGTTTATTTGTTTTGGTTTTTGGGTTTGTTTTTTTTTTTTTGTCTGACTTTGGCCTCTTTGACAGTTTCCTTGCCCCATGAGATTCTTCTTTAGAAATGTGTTCCTAAAGTTAAGATCCCCTGAAGTTAGTTTTGTAACATTTGAACTTCTGGATCACTTTAGGGCAAGTTTTCTGAAGTATTTATATTGTGAAAACTGCAGATGGAAATATAGTGGGATTTTCAAAAGCAGTTAAACAGACAAGGCACTTAACTCTCATTTAAATTAATTAGCTGTACTGAGCAAGTTCCCCTTGGCACTTCTGAAAGTTCCACTGCAAAGTGTTTATGTCTACATTAAAAAAATTATGGTTTTCAGAACAGGATGAGCATCCAGCAACTCCCTTTAAAGCTTGACTATTACAGATTTTCATTAGTTCTGGAAATTTTAAAAGTCTCTTGTTCTATGTTCTCAAATGCTCCTTTTTTGTTTTGTAGTTTCTTAACAGTTCCTGCTATCATTTAGTGTATAAAGTTAATCTCAGAAGTGGGATGAATAGTACTGTCTAATAAAGACAGAAAAGTAACAGGTAAATCTTCTGCACGAGCTCAAGAAACTGGACTCTTTGATACATACAATCAGTGAAAAAACTGATAGAGATGTAAGACTGCTGTAATTATGTCTTGTACTGCATTTACTTATTACTTTTATATTATGTGAAGTAATAGCTCAAAAATACATTACAGGCTGCAGGTTGATGACAGCTGGGAGTGAACCAGATGACCAGAATTAGCATGGCTGTTCAATTATTAAGGTCTGCATATACAGAAATACTTACCTGACCTGTTCAAGTGTAATAAAAGCACAGTGCTCACTCTGAGGTACAGTTTCCCCTGTCCTATCCTCTGCCTCTTCAGAGGTACAGTATTGTTTAAGTAGCAGTCTGAGGATATACACACATCAGCATTTTGGTTTCAACCAAGAGCTGGCTTGTGAAATGAATTACTAATTATTCCCACTTAGCACACTTGCTCATTTTGGAGTGGGTCTTGGGCTAAGTGAACTGGGTTACTTTTGGCTGAAATGAAAACAGAATACGCTTTCCAGAAGGACAGTTAATCTTCATTAATGATTACCACTGTTTAGTCCACTGAACTATGTCAAAATGAGGTCACTACAGCCTTCTTCTGCAGACTGATTTCAAATACAGACCAATGTTAACATCAAGTCCTCAGAATTAACAGCTTTGCTCTGCTGGTTGGTTCTTAATTGGCACGTTGCTTGTTAATGTAGCTATAAAGTGAGTTGTCAGAGGTTGTGTTCATGGGAGGATCCCACTTTCCCACAAACTTCCAGAGTTATCCTACAATGCCAGAATTTTCTCAGATATACAAGCATTTTGAAGGGATTTTCAATTTCAAATACTGGCCAATGTTCCTTGAGACTATATGTCCTCTTCCACCTTAAACAGAAAATGAAATACTAGTGAGCAGGAACTCAACATTTTAAAAAACTTTTTGATAAATCTAGGTCACCCTAAATGGGGGGTTTTTGCATAGAAAATTAATCCAGAAAATCCAGATTTTAAAACATAGGGTTCATACCTTGTAAAATGAATGCCCCAGCCAGTCATTCTGGTTGCTTTCTACATTGATTTAGAACTTTTCATTCTTAAAGATTTTGTGTTTGACTTTTTCCATCTCTAACCTGTCAATAGTGCTTATATTCATAATTAATTAGGGAAAAAATTCATTATCCAGTGAGTTTTTTCAACATTCATAACTTTTATATAACTTTAAGTGATGGAAATTATATATTTTTCCATTTGTGTCAGAAGTATCAGAGTGAAAAACATGCATGAATCTTTACCAGTTAGCTTCAGAAGCAGAAATTTTTTATTAGTCATTGCCAATGTGAAGTGTAACCTGAGGCACTTTAATGTTTTGCAAACCATGACGAGATTTTAGACATGTTTTTAGTGAATTAAAATACCATCAAGAAAAAAAGTATATAAAATCATAAACAGCTGTAAAATTAGTAGAATTAGTAAGATGGAAGCTCTAAAAGACAAAAGGGAATTCTCTGTACTTATCTGAGCCATTGATTCACAATACAATAAATGTGACCTTAGGATACCTAATGCGAGATAAGAACCACTGTAGCCTCATGGTATTAAATACTGATCTGGTGTAGACTCACCTTGCTAATTCAAATGTGTTTAAAAACTGGACACCTAAGCTTTATCCTGTCAGGATTTCTCCCAGATAAGAGATTGCTTGTCCATTCCAGTCTAAGTTTATGCTGGGTAAGGTGGTGTCCACTCTCCTGGTGATTCTGTATTGTGTGCTATAATCTAGCCAGTATATAGTACTGTTGCCTTCTGAGTCATCCCAAACTTATCCACAGTTTTGGATTAATGACCATGGCCTACTGTTGCCCCCATTTTTGTAGTATGTGAGTAAATCACAAGCTTTGTATTTATTCTCCTAGCAACAACGTGAATTGTCTTTACTATCGTGCTGATTTCATCATAGCATGGTTTTTCTCATGTCTAGTAGATGAAACAATAAGGGATTGTGTGAGTTTTTAGGATTTCAATGATTAAAACTAGGAGATTGTAATAGAGGTGAATTTTTTCTTAGTGTATCAGGTGCTCTGCTGGAGCTCTATCAAAGCTGTTTCATACAAATCTGAGTTATTCTTGTGCTTTTTAGGAAGCTAATTGCTTCAATGATTTTCTTCTCCATAGTCACCAGATGATGTATTTTGCACAGTCATCACAACCCTTGATATAAAATCTGGTTGACTTCTGAGGATTCAGAATTGCCTCCCACTGAAATCCTCGAGTGACTCTGAGGGTTTTCAGAGCTGGTTTTATCAGTGATTCTTGTTTCCTTGTTACTCCGTGGTCCCTTGGAGTGGAGAACATCATCCAAGTCCTGCACTGAAGGGACACAGAAGAGAGGAGGAGTCTGGCTGCTTGTTGCTGCTTTAGTTGCTGCTTTATTCACCCTGTGCAGTGCTGTAACTGGTGCTCTGGATCTCTGGGCAAGGCAAATAAGGCCAGCAGTGCTACTTCGTGATTTCCTCTCAGGTCTGTTAAAAAATTGCTGGAAAAATAATCTTTAAAGGCCAAAATTACCCCTTTTTATAAGCTGTCCTCATTCTGTCCTCCTCCAGAAGGAACTGAAAACATTTCCTGACGCCTGAAGTTTTGTTACTGCTGTTTAGCTTATGAATAAAGCTTCCAAATGAAACAAGTGCTAAGTACTTAATAGGCGAGAACAAGGGAAGTGCTTTGTCCTTAAGTGCTCACCACCTCACAGAGGAATGAAAGGTGGGGCCTGGAGCAACAAGGAGTGGTTCTTGTGACCAGAAGGGCTCTGCTCTACTCACACCTCTGGTGCCTTCACTCTCAGGGACCTCTGCAGAACAGGGCTTTAACAGGTGTGGGCTAAGGACAGCTGGCACCAAGCTCAGTGAGAATTTAAAGTAGGAAATTCTTTAAATCCAGGAATTCGCTATTCAGATTTCATTTGCAGGGAATGCAGGAAGAATACATAGGTGGATGAAAAAAGTGTATTTTGCTAATGTGCTGCTGTGGAGAAAGCTGAGATTTCTAAAGCAAGATTGCATTGTTTTGCGTTACAAAAGGATCCCTGGACTTATTATATGAGGAGAACTAAAGCAGTAGTCAAGACATCTTTTCCCATTATTATTCAGAAAGCAGTATATACTTATTTTCATCTTCTAGAAATATAAACAAAACACTTTTGAGCACTTCAAGGCTTTGAAGGTGGAAAAGTATAAAATACCCACATTTGTGGAAGGGGTGGCATCACAGACCTTTCTTTTCTGACACTCTTTGTTCTGCCAGGGCTGATGCATTAAGATTTTAATCTGTTTCTTTACTGTACCAGAAATTGCTCTGAAGCTCACTCTGAAAATATACTTACTGTGTAATTAAATGTTTGAGAACTACTATAAATACTTATATTTGCACGTGATTAACGTTTTACAGCACTGTGTATGGGGCTTTTTGCTTTTAAAGTAGCCTGTAGTCAATAAATATCTTTACAGATGTCAATTTGGTCAGCAGTAAAGAGGTAAATAGAAACTAATGACACTCATCAAGCCTGTGGCATGAATGATTTATTGGACACAATCATTTAACACTTTTTAAAAGTCAGTGCAAGGGAAAGAAGCAGGTTTCTTATTATGGTAAACTGTATTTGTGCTGTCAGCATGTAGTGATTTATGACAAACCTGTGGCCAGGATTAGGATATTATAAATGAAGGAAAATAGAAGTCTCATTAATTTTTTATACCCACAGGTAGAAGACATGCAGTGGGCTAACAGAGAGCACACTCATCCAGCATCTGTCTGCAGCCTGCCCTGTAAGGCTGGGGAAAGAAAGAAGACGGTGAAGGGCGTGCCGTGCTGCTGGCACTGCGAGCGCTGCGAGGGGTACCACTACCAGGTCGATGAATTCAACTGTGAGCTCTGCCCCATTAATAAAAGACCAAACGCCAACCGCACGGATTGCCAGCTTATCCCTATCATCAAGCTGGAGTGGCATTCTCCTTGGGCCATCGTGCCTGTCTTCATTGCTATTCTGGGTATAATTGCCACCACCTTTGTGATTGTGACATTTGTGCGCTACAACGACACGCCGATCGTCAGGGCCTCCGGGCGGGAGCTCAGCTATGTGCTCCTGACTGGCATTTTTCTCTGTTACTCCATTACTTTTTTAATGATTGCAGCTCCTGATACGGTGGTCTGCTCATTTCGAAGGATCTTTTTAGGACTTGGCATGTGTTTCAGCTATGCTGCGTTGCTTACCAAAACAAACAGGATTCACAGAATATTTGAACAAGGTAAAAAGTCTGTCACAGCTCCCAAATTTATTAGTCCAGCTTCTCAGCTGGTGATCACTTTCAGCCTCATATCCTTGCAGCTTATTGGAGTCTTCATCTGGTTTGCTATTGATCCACCACATACCATTGTAGACTATGGAGAGCAGAGGACACTTGAACCAGAAAACGCCAGAGGTGTTCTCAAATGTGACATTTCAGATCTTTCTCTCATTTGTTCCCTTGGATATAGTATTCTCTTGATGGTCACATGCACTGTTTATGCTATTAAAACAAGAGGGGTTCCAGAGACCTTCAATGAAGCAAAACCCATTGGATTTACTATGTACACAACCTGCATAATTTGGTTAGCTTTTATTCCAATCTTTTTTGGTACGGCCCAATCGGCAGAGAAGGTAAGTGATGATATGTTTACATGTCAGAGTACTACTCTTTTTGTATTTTCATCTCTCAGTAATTACATCCCTAAAACATTTTTATTCTTAGAAAAAGTAATTCTGAATGGCAAACAAACCATCAGAATTCAGAGACAATAAAGTACATGTTTCAAAAGGTAGGTTTCCTATGTGTTAACACAATAAACTGATTGTGATTGTTGTGTGACTGGCATAAAAATGTTGACAATTTCTCAACATAACCTTAAATGACTGTTTCTTCTAACTTGTTATTGCCCTTCAGTGATGCTGTGGCCTGTTACATGAAGCACTATCAATCTTTGTTATCATCCACAGATCTGATAGAACTGGTTGCATTCTACAAGTCTAAGAAGAACAACTTACATTTGTCAAAAATAATGAAGAAAAATGCTGGGGAAGAATGAAAATAATTACTTTTGTCTCTAGTTGACACACAAAACTTGAAAAAAATTTAAAAAAAATAAAAATAGAATAGGAGGAAATGAATGGTAAATGAAGTTTGTGTAAATTCATATAAGGCATAATTCACTAATTATTATATCAATGCAAAAAGAACAATTTCCTGATAATTTAATAAGAAATGAAATGGTTCCTTCTCGGAAGCCAAACACATCAGATGTGTAACTCTCCTTCTCAATTTTAATGGGAAAGCAGAGGTAAATGTCAACTGTGTAAGTATTTATTGAGGTGACAGTGGTGAAAATGGTGAGTTAGGCAGGGAAAAGCAATAATACTAGCATCAATCTTCAAAACTGCAAATATTTGATAAATGGAAAATATAAGAAATTAAAGTCAACAGTCTTTCACATAAATTCTTGTCTTCTAGTAGGTGTTTTGTATAATGTTTTCAAATACTCATTTTAGCTTAACTGGAGAAGTCAGCATGTGTTCACTTACAATTGTGCAAAGGTTTGGCATGTCACTGGTTTAGAGGGCACCCTCGTCTGTTGAATTAGAGGACAGTTCTGTATACCTTAATGAAACACTTTCTAATTCAAACAGACGAAATGTACAGTGCAGAGAGCGTGGCAGGAAAAAAAAAAACCAACCACATTTTCCTCACTAAAAATTGAAGCAGGCTTACTGAATTGGATCAGGCTTATTTTCATGGCTTTTTGGATTAAGCCGGGGAAGTGAGTACCAAGGTAATGGCTTATCACAGAGTAAGTTAAAAAATCCCATTTGACACAGGAAAACATGTTTAGGTAAATTGTTTTTAAATTCTGCCTTTTTTTATAGTTGTAGGCTTAAGTCACAAAAATGCTTTGTTGTATAAATGTGTGTTACTTTTAACAGCTTGGTCAAATCAGGTTTATGGCAAGGACTTGAACCAGAAAAATTGAGTCTTGAAATAGGAAATATTTCTCTGCTGGCACCCATGCTGTGACTTCGATTTATGCCATTGGTTCACCTTGGCTTGTAGTAAAGGATGATTTGGTTTCTACCTTTAAAGACAAAATTAATGAACGTCTCTTTTGCATTTCTTCCTTGAAACCTAAGACTGAGCACACAAATGATGCTAAATCACACAGCTTCTAACACTAAATTCCACTTGTTAATTGTCATTTTTTCTTTCTAAATTACTTGTTTTTCTCCCCTCTTCTCTGTAGAGGGAAAAAATGCTAATAGAGTAGCTCTGTAATTCAAACAATGATTTTCAAAGTGCGTCTTCTTTTTGCTGCAAATAAAAATGTGCTTCCACAGAGAGTGTTACAGATGTCTTCATAACAGTTTACGTATTCCATACAATTAAGATCTTCTCTGAATGGGATAAAAATATAGTATCTTACTGCACACATATGTACAGTCTGAATAAACTTACAGTTTCTTAGTTAATGCATAACACCATAAGAAGCATTTTAAAAACAAGTAGAAAATTTTATTTGGCATTTGATATTGTGATTTTTTTGGAGGATGAAACAAGTGAAAAACTTACACGGACTTCTTTTGGTGCTTACTCACATTGCAGTTATTTTGGAATCCTGAAATTATTTTTTTTATGGCTTGAGCTTACTCAGAGAGAATGGAGCAATAAAAGCTGGGGATTTTAAAGTGCTATTTTAAAGCAATGTTTCCCTAATGAAATGTTGACAGTAAAAAATTTATCATGACATTGATTACTTGCCAGGGGTACTTCCAAGTACTAACTTTAGATGCACTTTTGTTTGAATAACAAGTAGTTTAAAGTTTTCCAAAATGTTTTGAGGAATTTCAGTTTTCCTAGACCTTAGCAGTGCTTACAGTAACAGCAGAAGTTACTAAGAGTTTATTGAAAAAGAGGTTGTACTTACTTAAGTATTCAATTAACAGTAATTAAATAACAAACCTACTGAGCAGCTCTTATTTCGCTGTCAATACCACTGATAAACAAAAACAAGTACCACCAATGCTGAAAAGGGATGTCTGGATCCAAAACAGATCCAAACCTCAAAGCTCATGGTAGAAAAGTTAGCCTTATGTTTAGTAGCCTTGGTGATCAATTCCCAAAAGTATAAACTTCCTAAGAGATTCTGTATAAAGTCTGGAGGAGTGTAAACCTGTAGAGTCGGCACAAGTCCATAAATTGAGTGTTGGCATCCAATCAAACTTCAAATATACATGAGGAAGGTAATTTAAATAAGCATAAGTATTTATCTGCAGACAGACTAGGAATCTTGATGATATGTTCTTGCTGTGAAGCACAGAATGGGAAAAAGCTCTCTCTTTTCTGTGCTCATGAAGACTCTTGGGTCTCTAGCTGGTGAATGCAGCTGAGTTAAATGCCTGAATTTGCATGCAGACTTATCAGTAGTTGCATGCAGAATAACATAGTAAAAGCTAAGGTAACTTGACAAGATGCAATGGGAATATGTTGATTTATACTCTTGACATTTGTAACAGTCCTTTATAACAATTGCTGTTTCTTTTAATTTTTATTATCTCAGTTATTTGAAATTAATAAAATTGAGAAAACTAATGTATTGAAAAAATTAAATTTATGTATATGTATATATATATATATATGGATAATTTAAAAAAATGTTAAAGTACCAATCCAAAATAACCTGGCATAATTCAAGCTTGGTGGCTTGTATTGATCTCCACATTTACTAATTTGTCCTTATTTTTGAGCAGCAGAATATAAACTCCCTATGCTATTAAACATGCAATTTTGAGATTGTAATTCTTACAGATGTCCTACAAAGAAAACATGAACATTGACTTTAGGTTCTGTGTGATTTTTTTTTTTTTTTTTTCTGTTTGGTTCATAACTTTGTCCCTTCATGTTCATGCCTGTTTTCTTTATGAAAGGAACCTACTACAAAAAATTAAAATATTTCAGTATTTCATTAAACTGAATGAAAATTGGTCCCCTAAGACATAAACCACTAATTTTCAAACACATTAATGTCATTAAGGTGCTTTAGAGGCAAAGGGGAGAAATTCTGTGAGAAAGCATTCTGTGAATATAACTTTCCTCTGTTTCATGCACATGTATATGACAAAATACTGGAATCATCTGGGATAGAGATGTCTGAAATGTCATAATGACCAGAATGCTACCAAAAAATATATTGAATAGTTGAGTGATTAAAACAGATGTTTGAATTCTGGTGTAAAATTAAAATGGCAGATTGCACTAAAACCTTCTGAGGATAGATAGCTGTCTGAAGTACAGCTCTGTTTAATAAACTGAACTTTGTAAATTTTGTTCCTTTTAGCATTTTTGACAGGTGGATAAATCATGTTTATTCACAGATTATTATCACATCATTATTATCAGATATAATTTATTCTATTAACCTGGAAAGGCTTTGCTTGAATGAGAAGATGGATACTTGTTCCCCATACTGTGAAAGAAGAGAATGTTTCACGTTCTGCTTAGGAAAGACCATAAAAAACACTGAATAACTTCTTCCTTCTCCTCCAACTGGAAGCAGTTGCAAGGTGTAATCTAACAAGGCAGATACATTTTAATGTATTTCCAATTATTCTGACAAATCTGACCTCTTTTTTTTCATAACAGCAATATAGACAAATTGTAATTTTATAATAGAAATTTTCCCATAAATTATTATGCTTATGATCTTACTATTCCAGCTGTTTTCATGCTGGATTGATTGTTCAGTGGATCTTATGCTTATATCCATCTGTTAGTAACAGTAAAAGAAGTTAGAAACAATACTAAAAGTATTCCACTATTAATTTGACTTGTAAATTACTGCTGTAATTGTCAAGATAAAGAAATTCAATTCTCAGTGGAAGAGGTAGTTCTGTCAGTGTAGTAATATATGTTCATTACCTTAAAGAACAACTGCTGATGATAGTTCAGGTAGAGACTTCTTACTTTTCCCATATTAAAAAAATTATGCAGATCATCTTTTGTGTATGTGTTTACATTATGAATTCTTGACTGAATGTATTCCTGTCACTGCAAGAAAACAGCATCTTAACAATTCCTCAGACTGTGTTAATGAACAGCACTGAGTTTGTTCTTCACCTCAAAGCATTCTTTTCTAATCCTTATCATATTTGGAAATCTAGCTCTGCAGGCAGTCCATGCAGTTCACATCATAGGAAAAAAATCCAGAAAGGCAACTTAAAAATTCAGATTTCTTTCATTTTATGAATAATGTTTGGCTTGATTAAACTAGAATTTCTGTTGCCAACACTGTGCATAGCATGAGGATTAATCTGAGGGGTATTTGAAACAGTTTCTCATTTTCATTATTACAGGAGCAGAAGACTGCTGGAGTGATACATTCCAGATTCAGCAGTTTATCATTGCTCAAAATTCCATTTCTGTGCTCCCAATGGCTTTTCATTCAGAATCTTTAAAATATGGGAGTACTTTACTTGCAAGATTATAAAAACACTATCAGTGCTTGAATTTTTGCATGTCTGAAGTAGAAGATTTATAAGGAGCAGCTCAGAAAACTGCACTTTTTTAGCTTGTTTCTATAACCTTTAGCAAGGAGGGTGTTGTATTTTCTCCCAGGTAGCAAGTGATAGGACAAGAGAAAATTGCCTCAGGTTGTGGCTGGGCAGGTTTAGGTTGGATGTTAGGAAAAAGTTCTTCACTGAAAGGATGGTCAAGCATTGAACAGGGAAGTGGTAGAGTCATTGTCCCTGGAGGTGTTTAAAAGACATAGATGTGGCACTTGGGGACATGGTTTAGTGGTGGACTTGGCAGTGTTAGGTCAGTGATTGGATTTGATGATGTTAGAGGTCTTTTCCAACCTAAATGACTGTATTATTCTATGTCTTGGAACAGAAAATTAGTTAAAATTCATCCTGTAGAAATATCCCTCCCTCTCATTGGAAATCATGTTAAAAATGGAGAAACTTTTCATCCTTCTCATTGCATGTTTTTTCAAATGTAAAATTTATGAGCTAAATTATTTCTATGCTTCATAATTTGCTCCAACGTTTGACCTAATCCTTGGTAGAAATTAGGACTTTGTTGTTCTACTGTAGAAGCAGAGCATTAAAAAAGATGTTAACCAGAGTGTGACCAAATTGCAATTTATTGCCCAATCCTCCTCTGCCCCCTTTCTGTCTCCTTGTTTATCACTGAGGCAGCATGTTCCCCTCTAAGATATTCAGTGCTCTGCAGGCCATGGTCATTGCTGGGTCCACCCACTGGCTTAACAAACGTTTTCAGCAGCCCCCAAATCTGTTTTCCCTCCCAGCCTCCCATGAGCTGGTGTTAGAAAACAAAGCAGTAGTCATGCTTCTCCTGGGTGGCAGTGTAATCTGCAAAAGATACCTGTAATGAGAAACCAGTTAAATATAGAGATCCTCTTTTCTTACAAAAGTTGCTTTTTGGGAACCCATTCCAAAAGTTATTTCTTAGGAAAAGAATGTGATTATATTTTTCTTTTAAAAAAAGTTTATTGGCTGATAAGTGAGACAAAACTGATGGCTTGGGTAATTTAAAATATTGTAGGCATTTTCAAAGTTTTTTTTCAGTTTCAACCTTTTCTATCCTTGTAAGTTTAAATTGAAATTTGGAAGCAGAGCAGTTCTGGTATTTTAAAGAGCATTATTTCACAAGTTTTTAACCATTTCCACTTTCTTAAGCTGAAAAATTCCTGGACTGTTGACTGTAACACCAGCCTTACATTTAAAAAAAACCACCACTTATTGAAAGATTTTTGATGAGTTTTCAGGCCAAGTACTTTTTTAGAAAATACAACTTTTAAAAATTTCTAGGCCCTGTTTAGATTTTTTTCAGTTATTCAGCATAGTGTGTACCTGAATTTCAGCAGGTTTTCTTGCTGAATGACTGACTCTGCAAAGTTAATGCATGCATAATTTTAAAGACTGGGCTTTATTGTTTTAAGATATGCCTGTTGCCTTTAGAGCTAGATTTCATTTCCCTGTTTACTTGTATATTAATGAAGCTACAAGGATTTTGAGTCTGTACGCTGAGCAGTGATTTTAGTTACACAATCACAGAACAAACTTGGTTGGAAAAGTCCTTTAAGATTATCTAGTCCAATCTATGATGAGTTTTCTAGGGTGTATCACAAAGAGAGACAATGCCAGCTCCTCCAAGACAGAAGTGGAGTATTTAGTAAAATACATCTTTAGTTTTTTAGCCCATTGAGGCACTCATGTGCACCTGAGGGTTGCAAACCCTTTTCATTTCTGCATAGCTGCATGTCTGTTCCAGCATGAGCATTGAGCTGGCATACCTGGCTGTAGACATTGAAAAGATGTGCACCTGCCACAAAATGGAAACACTGGCCTTTTGCTTGTCTGACATGTTTGCTTCTGGCCCCATCATGAATGATGGCTTTTCTCCCAAAGTCACGAATGAGCTGCCAGAAAAAATTATTTTTGCCTGTGATCAGCGTCCTGCCACGTCCTGGGGAATGTCAGAGAGTTGGTAACATGTAGATGAAGATGGAATTGCATGCTAAAGAACTTTAAATAGATCTGTTTGGCTACTTGCTGGCTTCTAATCCTGAGAAGCAGAAAAAATTTTGTGAAGCAAAGATAGCTAAATAACTCATAATATTTTTTGTAAAAAAAGAATAATCATGGAAAGCAGTTTGTGACAGACCAGGAATGTTTCATAAAGATAATATTGAATATTTATACTTTAGCTACTGTATATTTAGGAATCAGATTCACCTCACAAAAATACAGATCTTTTGGCTCTGATTTCTTCAGTGCCAAAAATCCAGTTGTCTTCACCAAGTGCAAGTTTAGGATAAATCCTTCCAGCATTTAAAAAAATCTCAGGTTTTTGGGGCACTGTAAGGGCTGGTTTAATTTGCATGGAGTAAAACCAGTGATAACACAAACCATACAGAAAACATCTTTAAGCAAATTTATCATTTACTGAAAAATGTTTGTAAGTAGACAGGAAGAGGGACTTTTTTTCAGCTAAGAATTATTTGATAAACACACATCCTGGGGAGAAAAAGCTTTGGGTAAGAGAAAGTTAATTGGAACTATCTTTAACACTTATAGTCTTGTTAAGACAAATAGAAAATCTTTAAATAGAACACTGTCTAGAAATTGTGTTGGAACTATTTCTGGGATGCTCTTGGGAAACTTTATTTTCTTGCTAGCTCTTGCCAAGTTGGAAGCAGTACATCAGTAGCCTTTGTTGTAGCTTTAACAAGGCTTGCACATTACTGAAAACAAGTAAACACATGTATGAAAGAGAGAAGAAACAAACTAAGAAGACTTTTAGCTTGGCTCTGAGTAGATATTCAGCTTCTTGTCTTTCTTATTTCCTCCTGCAAGAATTGTAGTTTCCGTAGGATTCATACCAGTATCAGTATTTTGATCTTACAGATAGGATAAAATGCTGTGGATTGGTAAGTTGTCATGTATAGGCTTAGCTTAAACAGCAGTGCTTATACAAGCTCATCACATACCACATCTTGAACTTGACACCAATTCCCCACCACACTGGTGAACTTGATCCCCATTAGGTGATCAGCACCTAATGAAAGTCATGTTGCCCTGTATTTCCTTTAGACAAATAACATTTTGAAGCACAATTATGGTGACTTACCTGAAGTGTTTGCTAGGCACGGTAGGTTGATGTATGTTTCAGCCCCTTGTGACCATTCTGTTAAAGAATTGTCATAATATATACAGGTTGGAAGATGACAGTAAATTGGACATCCTATCAAAATACAAGGTCCAGACAAAAAAATCTGATGAGATATAAGCACAGTAAATCTCATAACAGAATTCATAAGTTCAATAAAATACTAAAATTTCATGTAAGGGACAGTTAATTTAAAATTCATCTCTCATATAGATCAAAATATAACTAACAAGAAATTATGGAAGTCTGCTTTCACCAATACTAGTTAGTTTTATGCTTACTCTTAAAATACAAAACTAAGTCTATTATGGGATAACTATTTCATTAGATTGTTGATACTGAACATGAATGGAGTGTATGCACCAGTATTTGTTTTCACATAACTGGAAGCTCTCTATTGCATGAAATGAGAATAGCTAGTATAGAAAGCTCAGCAAAAGCAATAATTTTAATACATATATGAGAAATTTCTATTTTAAAAAGAGAAGTTTTTAATTGGTCATATAAACCTAATTTTTTAAGTTTATCTTTCAGTTTACAGTGAATCTTCCTGACAGGGAATGAAATTACAATAGAGAGATCCATGTAAGCTCATCCAAAATTGAACCATAGCAGAACAGTCGTGTTTTTTTTTTTTTTTTTAATAATCCAAATAAAAATAGATTAATTATTAAATATCATCTTAAATTTAGACATTTATTTTCAGTATGTACATAGATTTTGAATTTTTATTTTCCTAACATGGTGCTTTCCAGACTTGAGAGTGCCTGGAAATAACAATAATAATAATCATCATCATCATCATCAGTCAATTTATCAGAAACATGACACCAGTAGAATGGTCAAATGATTCTTTTCATGGTGATTACCGAGGTTGTGTTTATTTGATATTGTGAAGCATATGGATGGGATTGAAGTGATGCTATCAGGCTCATTGATAGAACTGATGACACAGCAACTGCATAAATCTATTTTGTACAGAAAACATCTTTATTTCTACAATTGTACAGTAAGAATAACTAAACAATGAAGGGAAGAAAGGAGAAGTACTTGATTTTCTTTTTTTTTAACTCCACTGAACTCAGATGGAATAGATTAAGAGCAGGTATTCACAGGTGTTGTGAATGCCATTTATTCAGGCACTGCAAAACGCTTCCCAGTTACAAAACAACAAGGTCAGAATGAGATTAGAAGAGAAGAGGGAAACAAGAGGATGTTCAATGGAAAATGAAGGAAAAGATTTTTAGCTCTGATGCTGAGGAACACAGTACATTTTGCAAATGTCTTTCTAGAAAGCTAGAAGTCATAATTGAATGAGGTATAGCAGAAGAGCTCACAGCAGGCAAAGCATCTATCTCCTAATTCAGTCATCTAAAAGACACAGGCAAACCAATGTGGCATGATGCTGAAATTGGTCCCAAAGCCCAAAATTGCTTTACAAACAGTCTCTTTAAGGGAATTGTTTCCACCATATGTTTTTCTTAAGAACTGATCTACTGAAAGGGTGCTTTAGATTATGGTACAAACTGAAGCAGCTTCCTCCAGAACACATCACCTCCTATCCTTTTGTACCATCACACTGCATAAAATTTTATTGATCTACAAAGATCACATGCCTCCATCAAGGCTTCCAGATTCCAAGTTGGAAATTTCTCCAAACTATTTGCCTTGTCAATGAGGCTCGTAATTTCTTTGTTTCCAGCCACCACCAAAGATATAACCTTTGTCCTTTTCAACCTTCAGGTTTTTGCTGTTTAAATTCTCTTGTTTCCCTGCTTGCTTACTTGATAGTTTATCCAAGATACTCAGTCATTGCAGCCAGTGGTGCTTTTCTTTCTATAACCCAATATTTTATATCCTTAGCATCTTATATCCAAATTCCTTGTTCTTTTCTGTGTGACTTAGGACTTAAACTCTCAATTGATCTCTGTGTCTCCTCCTCCCCCTCACTGACATCGATGATGGCATTTTCTTACTGGTGTTTGCTACTTCCACTCTTAAATTTAGATGATTTTACAAACATTTCCTCCTTCCCCTTTGCTCCCCTCCCTTCAACATTCTCAATTTTGTCCAAGTTCTAGTTTTTTGTTAGTGCTCTACTCCTGAAAGGTTCTGGTAAAGCCACAATCAAGTGAGTGAGGGTTTTGCCAGTGATGTCAAGAAACATTGATGCCTGTGTGTTCCTTTAAAACTTCATCTGTACACATCCCATCTGTGTTTCAAGCCACTAAAAGCTTTTCTAAAGGGACCTGTGTAAGTTGGAATTTTGTGCAACTGTGTTATATAAGAATATAACTGTGGAATTTGACATTGTATTTTTCATCTAAAATGTAGGTCATATTTGACTTGGCTTAAAATTGAGCTGGCTATCCTGTACTTTTGTGTAGTTTTAATAAACAGCCCGTGTGTGTTTGAATTCTCCTGCACACAAGGAGAAGGCATAAAAAATACATTACAGACAGTTATGGTTTTCTAAGCATTCAAAACAGGGAAAGTGTTAAGTACATTATGTCCTTAAAAATTGCTTCAGGGAAGAAGCTTTTAAGCACAAGGGAGGCATAACAGGAGGAGAGAGAAATGTGTGTTGTGCTTCCTCCCATCTCCTAGGCAGGGATGTAAGTTTTTTTTGGCTTTTCTCTTTGCACCCATGTAGCTCTGTAAGGTAGTTGGGCAGGTATTTGCCAGACTGGGGGCTAAAGGGAAGTGCTGTCAGCTGGCATTGCTCCAACTGCACTTGCTTTGAGAAGGTGGTTCAGAGCCAGACATTTTAGGGTTTTACTATATTCATTTCCTCTCAAGGTCACCAGAATATACAAGGAAATGTCAAAACTGCAGTTGAGCAAACCTCTTCTGTATGACATAAGTTAATGTGGTTTCTGCACCTCACTGCTGGAAAAAGTTATTTGTGTTTCAAAACAGTGGCAGTAGGCTGAAGATCTACTTGATAGATTTTTTTTTTAATTGCGGTGAAGAGATTTTTAAGTGCTGTCAGTTTCATCTTATGGAATTCACTAATACCTTTCAGAGCACTGTTTGACTATAAGCCTAATTAGTAATTTCTGTCTCCTCTACGTGGGTGAAATAAAGGCTTTTGTAAAATTATACTAGACTTTTAACCTACTGAATGAAAGGATTAAGCCTGATTTTGTTTGTCATCTGAATATTAACACAAGCTCTTTGGGCCTCTTTGCCTGTGTGTGAGCACAGGCATTCCTCCTAAAGTTGTTGTGCACACATGTTGACAGAAGACTAGACCCCTAGAGTTGTAAAATGGAACCATCAGCACCTCTCCAGCACATGTAATGCCTAAGAGCCAGTGTGGAGACCTACTTTTTACTGCAGTTAACACTACCATGCTGTTTAAAATGACAGAGTGTAAGTAAGTTAGATCTAACTTGTCAGGTTAGCCAGCAGTGATGTGATTCTGATCAACAGAGTGCTTATTTTCTCAGTGATTTTTCCTTTTTTATTCTAGCTTTTTCAATGCTGGTAAACAATACTCTCTTCCTCCTACAAAGCCACCCATTTGTGTATATTTCACAGAGGCTCCAAACTCTATGCCTTATTGAATTTTTGTTGAAATCACTTTTTCAGCACATTCACGGCTCATGTCTGCTTTTTCTTCCCTTAACCAAGGCCTTTTTCACTTTGAAGAATCACACTCTCTTTCCTTACGAAGTTTAAGTGTGCATGTTTTCTTATTTAGGTGATGACTGTATTTTGCTCACAATATAATTGTTATATTAAGAATTATATCTATGTTAAAGAAGAAAAAGAAAAGAAAGCCCTCTGTTATATCCTAGAAGCTTCAAGTACTTAGATTTGTCTAAGAACATTAAGGATACTAGAGTACATGTAATTTCCAAAGATGGGCCCTTGTTGTCCTGTTTCTTCACTTACACAAGTGATGCAGTCTATTAAAAATATACTTGTCTGCAGTTTCAGATATCATGTTTGTTTATTTCAGATGACTAAACATCTGTCTAACAGGAAATATTGCTATTTCACAGATAAAGAACAGTTGCTGAGGAAATATTTTAACAAACAGGTTGTGTTTAGGGAGCCATTGTGGCTGCAGAGAACCTTAACAAGAGGAGCTAGTTTTCTTGGAAAGGCTAGAAGTCTAATATTTTAATATGCTCAAGATATTCTGCTATAAATTCAGCCATCTAGCACTTGATTTCCTAATTCTGACAATTTTGTATCTACTATATATACACAGTTAGTGCAAAGTCTGACTCCTTGATATCGTTTGCTTATCTGTGCTCAATATGCAAAAATGACATATTTCCTTGTCTTTGTTTTGTTATATTCAATTGTCTTCTAAGATTACCTAACAATTTTGAGAGGAAACAAAGTATCCAGTAGCTGTTCTGGAAGGTTTACGGAGGGAGTAGATTTCTATTTTCACTGAACAACCTTCCTGGACTTTTTTCAAATGAGTGACTAGCTGAAGATTGTTATGAGAAATCTCCTTAGGACTGCACAGGGAGCATGTTTTAGTAATGGCTTTCTTTTTTATTCTGATTTGGTTATGCAAATGAGGAGAAAGTAGCTGCCAGTAGATGGAAAATTACATGTGGGAATATTGAATTAATTCTTAGCAAATGGTGTTTGGATCACTTATAACGTTAATTAAGGTGGGCAAGACATTTGGTGGAGCCATTGCCCTGAAAGTTTGCCATTTGGACAGACTTTCACATGATCACTGTACAGAAAATGTTGCTGCCTGGTACATAGAGCCCAATTTTTTCACAGCCTGAGAATGCCAGGTCAGTGGTCTTCACCCCTGTTGCCAGTATTCCTACAAGTCCAGGCATGAAGCTCCACTTTTAAATTTCAGTTTAATTAACAGTTTTGCATGTTGGTTTAAGGTATGTTAAGCCACTTTTTTGAGTTTCTATGGAAAAATATAATTCCATGATGCTCTCTAGCAAGTTTTGCTACTGTTCTGGGAAATACTAGACCAAGTCTCTCCATTCTAAAGAATGGTTATGAGGTAAAACAACAAAATCGTAACAACATTTATGATGTAAAAGGATGCCACCACCTCTTCTGTCTCTCATAGCTCTATTTGATTTAATTTGTTTTTCTTTCAAGGCACTGAAAAGAAAATAAATTATGCAGTGAGAAATAAAATACTTGCTAATTAAAAATGGTTAACATTATTAAGTTTGATTTTATTTGAACAAAACCAGAATAAATGCATCTGATTAAATCCCAACCAATTTTTAAATGATAGTTTATTTGCCAAATCAGAGGTTAAAAAAAATTTTCATTGACTTAAGTTCATTATCTTGCATCCTTCCTTCATGGAGTGCTGTATACAATATTCTACCCCAGCCCTAGGGGAAACACAGCCTTCAGCTACAGCTGCTTGTAAATGGGAACTGATGACTAACGTAGAAAAATTACACAGCTCCTTTCCCAGGAGATAAAGGATATCTCAGGATATCTCTGCTGAAATGATTGCTGCCCTTGAATCTGTTAGTGACAAGAAGAAGTGTGACTAGTTAGTGGTGATTCCAGGCAGAATTGAGCACAGTCCTCTCTAAATCCCTGGCACCCAAGGCAGGGCTCGTTCACCTCTGCCTGGTGTTCACAGACAGTCACTTCAGTGCCTGCATTCCTCAATAATTTGATAAAGCTTAATGAGCAAAAATCCAGATGTACCTGAGTATAAAAATACAGAATGGGTCCTCAGCTGTGGTGAACTCTGAAGGGATTCTACTGTGGTAGGAGTTTGTCTATACAATGGATAAGTGTTTTACTTTTATAATGAGTACAGGACCTGAATGCAGAGAGTTAGAGGCCAGACTCTTGAGTGCCAATGCACATCACCATGGTATGTTATACACTCATAAAAGTGTAGTGGTAGATCCCAAAACAACAGGTTTTTTTTTTAATTCTGCAGATACACAGTTAAGCCTTCACACATCTGTTAGAAACCAAGAATCTAATGATTTTTTGAAAAATAATAATGATAAAAATAGTGCATAGTATAATTTTTTAGTGCTATAAGAAATTTTAAGGGATAAGTGTAGTCTCTAATGATTAGTAATGAAGATAAGGACTTAAGAGAGTAGCTTTTTCTATAACTAGGTCACTTTTATACCTTCCTGTAAAGCATCTTGCTTTGGCCATTCTTTAAGTCGTGGTATTTGACCACATGGATCACGCCTAATCTATTCTGGTAGCTTCTACATACTTTAACATTAAAAAAAAACAAAAACAAAAGAAAACAAGGTATGTTTCATTTTTTTAGTGTATATTTCTAAAAATAAAAAAGGTATTTGTTGTAGAATAGAGCTGTAGGGGCTTTTTGTGTCACAATTTTCCCCTTCTTATTGGTTTCCCATTATAAGGCATTGTTGTTAGTGTTTATGAGCTCCTGAAGGTCTTTTATGAGCTTTTGAATTTTTGTTCCCCATCTGTTTTTTGCAGCCCTACTTCATGTGAGAGATCAGATCAAACATTCCGTGCAAAAAAAAAAAAAAATCTAGTAACACTAAACACAATCACCTTGCCACAATCATTAGGTAGCTGAGGTTATAAAAATATCTTTCATATAAGATCATGTCTTCATTTCTTCAGATCTTCATCCTGAAGTTTGAAATTTGTATTCTCTGCAGTTAAAAAATATGCATCTGTAAACAGCATCATATGCTTTGATTTTCCACTTGCATAGACACAGTATACTTCTTACTTTTTTTTTTTTTTTAAGTGGAGACAACAAATGCTCAATTATTTGTGATTACTCCAAGATGCTTTCATCTGATAATGCAAACCACTGTGTTTAATACCTTTCAAATGCATAATGTATGACTTTTTATCCTAGTGGAAGCTTTTAGGTTTTATGCAGTTCATTAAATTTCCTAATCTGACATAATTGTTGTGGCACCAACGGTTTAAAAAGTACCTCTTCTTTTAGAGGAGTCTCCTAATCTACAGGGGGCCTGTTCTGACAGAAAAGTGCTGTGTGGCTGGTGGATATCCTGCCTAGTTACTGCCTTGGAGGTGAGATGGGGACAGTTAGCCTTCCTCACTTGGCCTTTCTCCTGGCTCTGTCTGTCTCACAGAGATTCATTTCTTAAAGGGCTTGTCCTGGTTTTAGCTGGGGTAGAGTTAATTTCTTAGTAGCTGTTACAGCACTGTGGTTTCTAAAAATATTAAAAATGTATGATTACTGTAGGAAAACCAGTTTGCAGTCTATTTCAACAAAAAAGGAACATGAGATAACCCCCACTGTGCTTAATGGTCACACGGTATTTGTACAGAGTTGGTGAATAGAGTGCAGTGAGTAAAGGAATACAAGATCACAGTGACCCCCTTGCAAGGGAGCTGGATAATGCAGTTTCCTCATGGCAATACTTGTTCTCCAGACAGATAAACTGGGACTTATTTGACAGTATACACACATGTGAGGTGTGTGAACACAGTCACCCTAGGGTTCTAGTCAGTGTGCTGAGTTCCAAGTCCAGGTTGTTACTAGAAATTGCTTTTAGACTGACCACAGAAATATCAGTGTCCGCCTGTCAATGCCTTGTCTGTCATTGCATTTTACAAGTGCAGTACTTAGCAAACATTGTGTCTGTGAACATGCTCTGTATGGAAGCTTTCAAATATAAAAATTAATGTTCCAATAGCACAGAAGCTACTCTTTTAAATCTGCTAAAATGTTTAATATATAGTAATTACCTAGCATTTTAAAAAATATGTAATAATTTGAGTCCTTAAACTCATAGGACTGCAGTGGTCTGAAATAGTGACCTTTAGGCAAACAAACACTTACTAAATTGTACAATAATTTTGCTAAATATCTTAACTATGTCAGTTTTTTAACATTTGCATAAGTCATGAGCTATAAGCATCAACTCTGTAGCTTCTGTTTTTAATAAAGAACATTGCAGTCTTTGTGGAATTCTTTCTCAGGAAACATTAGCTTTAAGGAATATTTTTTTTTTTTTTTCCTTTTTGATTATCATGAGACATAGGATTTGATGTGATGTCCAGAAGACATTATTATGTCTCTGCATGTCTCTGATATTCTGTATTACTTTGCTGTGATAAGATTTTTGGTAGTTTATTCCACACACAGTTTCAGTCAGTCATATTTGCACACATATAATCTGTCCCTTTAAAATCCTGTTTTGATTGCCAAATCCTTTAACAACCTGTAACTTCTGATAGTTTGTAGCTCTGAGTTATCTGACTTTTTAGTATTGACAAGAAAGAAAAATAAAAGTTAAAAAGAAAATGAAATAATGGAAGAACTCTGGTGGCAGAAATATGAGCTAGCTTTGGCAGAACACTGGGAAGATATTTTGTTGTCAGATGGTGATGGTGGAAGTAAACTCCCAGTTTTGTTACCTGTGTATTCAGAAAGGCCTGACTGCTGCAGAGTCACAGGGTTTTGAAAGAATGAAAATTAGGATACTTTTCATCCCCCAAAGGCATTGTCAGAAAACCCTCACAGTGTGGTACTCATAGGAAAATAAAAACTTCAAATGATGGCTGACTTGAAAGGTTTTCCCTGAGAAGAAAGGGAGACAGTTTTGATTTTAAAGTACACTGAGAGCCATGATTGAGAGTTTAAAGAGTTTTATGATAACTAATAGCACCACTATTCTGTTGAAACTTTGAGATTCAGAATGTTCTAAGATAAACTTTTTCTTTATTGCTTTATTTAAATTGATTTCAATGTTCAGTTAATTGATGCAAATAAAAACTTTTATATTCACACTCCCTTCAGTCATGCAATCAGTACCATCAAAATCTTTAGTGTTTTTCAAAATTACAAATAAGAAATTTCAGAATCTTTATATATAATTTTAGAATCCCTGATTAAAGTGGTATATGTAGTTAGCTCAGCAGTTATGTGAGCATATGTAGCTAGTTAAGCCTTACTTTGTACTTCTGTTTGTCAGAATTTTAGTTTTTCTGAATAGAAGTGACAATATGAGTAAACATAGATTATTTATTTGGGGGAGGAGTTATTGTTTGTGGGATAATTTATAAAGTATTAGTAGCCTAAAGCATAAAACGACAAATATAATGTGTAAATTCCTTTACTCTGAACAGAATTGTACTTTTATTTCTGTTTCATGGACCTCTTTGTAAGTAATAAAGATCATCTGACGTAACATGATCTAAATTTTGGAAGAAAGCCCTAAGTCTATTATGAAGAAATCAAATTTCTGAATCAACTCTGCACAGAGATTAAGAACAAAGACTTTTTCAAACATTTGATTGCTTTATAAATTGTGTTGATAAAATATGAAAGAAAACTCTTTTGGTCCACTTAAAAATACATTTCTCTTTTTAAGAATTAAGTGGTACAAGAGAGAAATTAAGGTAAAAATACCTATAGAAAACATTTTAAACTATGTATTCCCTTAGATCTCTTCTGTTCTCAGAAACTTTCTTTACCCACTTCTCAAAATGGTACGAAGGAGTTTTACTGTTTCCTCAGAAATCAGAGGTAAGGTTTACAGGCTTCATCATCTGCTATGGCAGGTTGATTTGTCCTGAATCAGGATACAAATGTATCCCATTGTCTCACTAGTGTTCCAGTTATTTTTGTAGAAGGCAAATGCACAGCATGTAGTTTTCAGGGCATTGGCTGAGTTGCATTGACTTCACAGCTGACAGCAAAACTACATCTATTTCCTCATCTCATCTCTCCTGATATCAATACTGTATATACTCTTGTAATGGGGACCATCAATAATCAATATGATGAAGTCAAGAAAGGAGGATGACTGTGACTTGGTTTGTGCTTCTTTCAAAGCTGTTCATCATGCAATGTGGTGTAAACAGTGTAGATATGAACTTCCAGTGAGATTACAACATGAGAGTCTACCATTTAAAAAAGATTCAGGACTGTCTGGTTCATGTGTTGCAAACTTGCACAGACAGGATGCTTGCTGAAGAATCCACTTATTGGCCGAAATGTACTGCAGAGGGTGATGCTCATGTGAAGATGCAGTCTTTCAAACAGAATGATCTGTCATTGACTAGGTCCTTGTAATGCATGAAATTCTCACATTTTGCAAAGCTGATTTTGTACTACTTGGGAACTGATAACTAAGTATGCTGCATTTCTACAAAAACAGAGCCCTGCTTACTGAACTACATCATGAGTATATGTAAAGTACTAACCTGAATTTCACCCTCATGTAACAAATTAATTTGAATTCCACAGATCTTTCCACACTTAAATCTTTTCCAGTTTCTGAGCTTAGTCACTCTCTGTGAAATGTGTGTGAATGAGGCACTGAAAGCAAAAATGGAGCAAAGCACTGCAGCTAAATGTTACATAATACGTTGTGTTAAAAATCCTCAAATTCATTTTCCTGCCCTGTTGGGCCGAGATGAGGAAGCACATATGGTGAGGAAAGCCACTTGCTGTTGGGAGATCTCTTCATTCCCTCTGCACAGGGAGGAACAGTTTAGCTCATCCCTCATGCTCTTCTGTTAATCTGGCACAAATCAAATGCAAGAGACAGAGCGTGAATGTGGATAAGTGAGAGGATTCAATTTCCTGTCTCATGTGGCTAAATGTTTCTTGTTAAGTGTCAGGTTTAGAGCTGAGCAAACAGTGGAATAATATATTTATGGTTCTGTTTATACTATTTGACTTGTGATTCAGTAAGCATTCTCCCTATTTTCTTACATTTCTGTTACATCTACAAAAACTGCAGTTTTGCTTGGAGTTTATACACGGAGACTAAATGGGCTTTCAACCCCTCTTTAGCATTACTGCTGTTTTGTAGATTTTGTATTTTCATACGAGTGGTGGAAAATTATGAGTAATATGGATAAAAATGGATTAATGCAAAATATCTGCAACACAACATCAAATAAAAGAAGGTTAATGTATGTACAAGCAATAGAAAAATTACTTTTGAAGATAAAAAATGTATACCACCTCTTTCCTCAATATTATAGTGCAAGATCAGATCATTTGAAGGCCAATGTCCCATGGACACTTTTGATTAGCCTTTAAACATGCCTTGGAAATATTCAAGGAGTAAAAGCCAGATGCTGCCAGTAATTAGGGTGAACAGCACTGGAAAAGGAAGGATGAGAATGGTGGCAGAAATAGCAACTGATTGCTAAGAAAATGACAAGAGAAAGGGTCTGCAAAATTTGCTAAATATTGTATCTGGTTTAGATTTCACTCCTTTTTGCCTTTTAAAGGTAGGAACACAGCTGGTGTTCAGCCCAAAAGAAGCAAAAAATGTGTTGTTGCAGGGGTGGGGAGAGAGGCTGTGGGGAAGGACAGGAAATTATTTTTAATCTTCTAAGTGTTCCCATACTTCCTGTCTCCTATTATATCCTCCATTCTAAAGTACTCTTAGCCTTCACCTGAACAGTGTCAGGGCATTAATAATGATTTCATTCATCAGTCCTGTTGGCAAAAATTAGGCCAGCCAATCAGGGAAGGCAGTGAAGGCAGGATACTGTCAGTGATGCAGGCAACCTATCAGAAAATAGCCATCTAAAAATGCCTTCAGAGATAAAAGCAGAAGAGGTTACAAGGTAGGATGCAGGAACCAAAGTAAGTGTCCTGAGCTAGGGGTTCATTCTGAAAGGTTCACGAGGGAGACAGTGGCTGGATCACTTGTGGCTATTAGAGGATTTGTGTAGCTGGTAAATAATAGGGCTTTCTTTTTCAGGGATATTTTATCATGCACTATAAATTATTTTACCTTTTAGTGAAGCTCAGTAGATTGAATATGATGGGCTTATTAGCTATGTAACAGCAGCAAAAATATATTTTAGTTAGAGTTGTCATGGGTCATCTGTTACTTCCATACAAAATATTGCCTAGTACTATAATAGTCTGTCACAAACACAATTTACACAAACTACTACTGCATAAAAACAATGGTGTGCTAAATTTGACTGGACTGTTCCTACTCCAGGCCAGATTATTTATACAGTTGTAAAACTAAATAATGATAATAAACAATGAATAAAATAACAACATTCATCTTGCTGCATCATGTTTATCTTTGTTTGGTATTCATGGTGATTTCCAAAGCATGAAAAAAACCCTCCATTCCTTTTGGAAAATTGATATTGGAGATGCCTGAAATACAGGCCAGGTTTACTAACCATTGATATAACAACAGCAGCAACTAGTTGGTTCTCCAGATTTATATCAATGATTGAAGGAAATAAAATAAAATAGTGAGTCTAACATAGGGATTGGTGAGGTTCTGCCAGATAGAATAAAGTATAGAAAGTATATACAGTTGTATATCAACAATATGTAGAGTGTACATATGACCAGCCCTAGTCGTATGTGTCATTTCCACCACAAATATATAATTTTAAAAAAGTTAGTTCAGCCAACTTTCATATGTAAAAGTGGAGTTCCTAAACTGACGTCTAAGGAGACAAACAAGCTGTGGTGTGAGCTACACCTGACAAGATATTATGGGATATTATCCCTCCTCTGCAGAAAAAAAAAAAACCAAACTATGACTAGTCCAATAAAGGAAAATCTTCAGATAAAGACCATGGCATTTCTCATCAAACAGCTAGAAGAAACATTGCAACATTCAGTGAGCTGTTTGTTTTTGAACAGATCAAACACAGGACTGTGGTCCTTAAGTTCATTTTTTTAATCTTCCGGGACATTTTAGCAAGTTAAGCACCTTATAGATGGAAGTTGTTGTTAGCTGTCATTTTGATCATTAATAGTAGTATTCTTAGGCCATGTCTACAAAGAATTCCTAATGTATCTGGAGAGCAGAAAATAAAGTTAACCAACCCACATGCGCATACCAAACCTGACTAATATAGTTACACTGGCAAAATCCCAATGTGTGGTTATGCCCAAAGAGGAAAGCTAATGTTAGTTTTGCATCTGTCGCTCAGTGAGGTGATGTAACTGTGCTGGCATGAGAGTATCTCTTTTTGGCATACATTGGGGGGATTTGACAGCACAGCCCCAGCAGGCTAGCTAGTGGCGGAGGCTTTTTAGTTTAGACAAGCTTTAAATTTTGCATTGGAAAATGGGTGATCTGGCAAGATAAAGTATTTAAGTCAGAATAGTCCAAGAGAGCAGTAAAGAGAACCAACAAGGTTGGGTCTTTTCTCTGGCCACCATTTTGTAGGCTGCAGGCTGTATTCCAGCCCATTGAATCAGGTTCACTGAAAGCAAAGCAAATTGATCATATCATTAGTTTAAAAGAAAAAGGAGTGTTGATCCCTGTATTTATTGAAACCATAACTGACAAATCTAGTGATGGTCCTTTTTTTCTTTAATGACAGAAAATCCCTATCCAGTGACTGGCAATTGAATAGTTATGTTCCAATTGGCATGCAGCTGATCTTTGTAATTTTGATACAATGGCCGATATTAATTGTAGTTTAAGAGTAGAAAAAGCAAGAACTGCCTTTTAAAAATTATTTTAAGGAAGAGGAAGGAAAACTTGCACTTAATCGAGTTGGTTTTCCTCCAGAGATGGATTGTCCTATTTAATCATTACAGCAGCTGGGCAACAACAATCTGGATATATAGAAATATAAACCAAAGGGATTTTCTGTTTAAAACATTGGCAACATCTTGAAACATACAATCTGTTGAATTCTGAGTTGGCTTTGAGCAATGGATATGCAGTACTGAACAAAAGACTTCATATTAATAAGTAACGTCTATAAAATTCTTTGAGGACTTGAAACCTTTAATTTATGTAAAATATCCAATTAAGATACACCATAAAAATAAAGATAATTAATTGAACTGATCAGAATACCATGTACTTTACACAGGTTTCACCATACTTCATTGTCTTACTTTGAATGTTAATTTATAATAACAATTATTGAGATAATTGTTATTTAGGTTACTTAAATATCCATAATTAGCAAATTGAATACAATTAAAGCAAATTAAAATATGGCCCTTATCTCAGTCTTTTTATTTGTTCAAGAAGACAGAAGGAAGGTCAAAATGTCAAGCATATACCACAGAGACAAAGAAAGAAAAGTATTAATAAAGTCATTAGATTGTTCAGTTACACCACTCATCTTTTTATTTTAGATAGTTCAGCAGCATGTCTTAATTACTACTCCTACTACTACAGGACTTGTGAAGCAACACTTAATTATAACTACTACTATTATCTAATTTGTGGTGACATCTTTTCCTAATTTCAGAAAAGTAACTAGGTAGTACTAAATTTTAAGGGCTCTTTTGAAAGCTAGAAACATTTAGCTATATAAGCAAGTCAATTTGTATCACTTTGGTACCTGGAAAAATCATTGAGCAAGCCCTCTCACAACAAATTTCTGGTCACATGAAGGAGAAGAAATTTACTGAAAATAGTCAGCATACCTAACCAACCTGATTGCCTTCTTCAGTGGGACATGAGTGTTTGTGGATGAGAGGAATGTCGCTTATCTTAATTTTAGCAAGACTTGTTACACTGTGTCCTGCAATACTTTGGTACCTAAGTTTAGGATGCTATAGTCTTGGTGGATGTGCATCAGATAGGTGAGAGTCAGTTTGGATAAAAGGGATCAGAGGGTCATGGATCCATGTCATTTTATATTTGAAGGCCACAAGAGGTCTGTTCTGGGACCTGTTTAACATCTTTAACAATGGCCAAATAGTAGATGGTAACAAATTGGGGTATAATTTCTGATTTGCTGAAGGAAAGGGTCGTCATACAAAGACACCTGGATGGGGGAATGAACCAACAGAAAACCACATAAAATTAACAAGGCATGGTGCAAAGTTTGGCCCATGGAAAGCTACAGACCTTGGAATGCTGCAGGGTGAAAATGGCTGACTGGGTAGAAATTCTCTAGAAAAGGCCACAAAAGCCTCACAGACATCAAACTGAGCATGAGTTAAGAGACTCATGGTCACAACAATCCTCCTGGGCTTTGTTAACTGAATCAGATGGGTAAATTGAGGGAAAGGATTACCTCTCTCTACCTAGTCCTCATTAGGAGACATCTGAAATACTGACATCCCAGCACCTCCTAAGACACGTAGAAATAGAGCTAGAGCAAGTTCAGCACAAGGACCATCATGATTATTGGTGGCTGGAGCCCTTGGTCTGTGAGGAGAGACTGATGAAGCTGGGCTTGTTCAGCCTGGAGCAGAGACAGCTTTGGACAGACTGAGCAGCAACCCCTGTGCCTGTATCTTGGTTTCTGAGAGAATGGAGCCTGTCCCTTCACAGCAGGGGTGGTAGGAGAGCAGAAATCATGGACATAAATTGAATTAAAAGTAATTCAGTCTGACTAAAAAGAAAAAATGTTTTTTTGCCTCTGAAGGCAGTGCAGTTCAAGAGGTTGCCCAGAGAGTCTGGGTAGTCTCTCTTCTTCCTTGGGGAAGAGTTTGAGAGATCTGACTGGATAAAGACCTGAGACATCATGTCTGAGTGCCAGGCTGACCCTGCTTTGAGGAGAATGTTGGACTAGAGACCCAAGGTTCCTTCCACCCTGAGCAAGCTATATCTATAAACAAAACAAAGTCTTTTTTGAAATCAAATTATTCAGTTAAACTTATTTGGATTCTTGTAATGTTTTATGGATTTTCAGCTTGAGGGAAAAAACAGGCCTTGATTTGGTACAAAGCTTCTTTTTAGCACTCAGAAGTCTCACACAAGGAATGAGCCATTTCCCTCCCAGCAGTAATGCTGACACCATCATATAACACAGTAGATCAGAGTATGGCAGATGTTAAAAAGCTAAGAGGTGATTTTACACCAATTTCTCATGGCTCAGGCCAACATATTCCCATGTTTAGAGTTCAAATTTGAACAGCTGGAATATGATTTCAGGAAACTGAAACCTCTTGGTAGCTATACTTCACATTCTGCTTGAATCTAGGTCTGTTCTGCCCTTGTAGACAACATCTTTTCAGGCTGACAACAAATCTCTCCTAGTCTTGTGGCAGATGATAATAGTGACTACACAGGAAGTATTTCAGATCTCTAAAGGGAAACACACTGGCTTATCTTCTCTGTACATGTAACCATAGCAAGAATAGATGGAGTCTGAATATCCCAGTGTGCCAGATTCACCTTGTATGAATAACTGAATTTGTGAGAGTTAATAAATATTTGGGTCACTCATATTTCCCCTGAGTATACTACAGCCAAGGCATACTAGAGTCAGCTCTGAATCAGTCACAAGCCCACCTATTGTTGGTTCTGCAGTGCAATTTATACCCACCTACTGCTGCATATCTTATAGACGTAAGTTTCTACCTCCTGGCATTGCTCCCAGAAAAGTTAAAATGTTACGGTTTTTATTTCAGGGTTAATATTCTTGACAGGTAGGAATGACAGAGAAAAAGTAAATGTTGGATGCTGTTGGAAGTCTTTTACAGTGGTCTTTGAAAGGGCTTTGGGTTAGATATAGCACAGAACTGAAAGGGTTATGGGTTACTTGAAGCACAGAATGTATCATGTTTAGCATGCCACATGCCTACCCTCTGCACTGAAGCTAAGAACCTTGTGCCTGCTTCTAAAATCCAGTTCAGGTGAGTGGCTGTTTTTTCCTGCTCCAGAGTGTGTTAGAGAATTCACAAGGGTCTTCTGCAGTGAATAAATCTAACAGAAAGTCTTTACTGGAGTAATGTCACAATCAATTGTGGAACAAAATAAATCAGAATGACACCAAGGCAAGTAAACACTCAAGTGAGACCTTTAGAGATTAGTAGCAGCAGAGAGGAAGTGGTTTTATAATATGCAGATTTTTAAGTCTAATTTATACTGCAGTTTAGTTGATTTATTTTTGCTGAAATATCAGAGAGAAAATAAAGGAAAAAATATTTTTATTAGTTTTTAAGTTTTGGTCAGTTCATCACTTGGAGTAATCTGGTGTAAATTCATTGAAGCCAAGGCAGCAGCCATCATTGGATTCATCTGGCTGCCATTGAATTTATTCTGACATAAGGAATAAACACAGCAAACATTTCTAGATAAGACTAATACTTGAGTACAGCCGTTGTAAGATTTCTGTTCACAAATTGCAATTGAAATGCTTGCTAAGGGCTGCAGGGACATGTTTGATTGTTTGTTTTTCTTTTTGTCATTCTGTTTTAGCTGCTTCCTTGCTCATTACATTGTTCCCATTAGCATAATGTATTGATTGTGTTTGCACAGCTTTTCCTGCCAAAGGCTGCCCTTCAGTTGTACAGCCATTGGGGTAACCAGCTGTTACTTACTTAAGCCTCCATCATTTTGTATGACAGAGTAACTTAATTATGTCCTGCTTGAAGATGCTAAATAAAATTATCTTCTGAGCAAGTGTACTTCACTTAATATTTGTCTTTATCAGGTACTTTAACTCTGACATTTAAGCTACGTGTGCTAAATAAGCAAACATATTTTAACACAAAACCTGGTCACAAATTAATTATTACAGATTTAAAGGCTGTTTTACAGTATTTCTAGACATAGCTCTCTCTTTAGCTCAGGTATTATTAATATTTAAAAGACTTCAGAAAAAAGAATAAACTAAATGTAGTTAATAGTGTAATAAACCACCACTTAGGGTTAACCTTTTTCTATGCTTTATGAGCATACATAATAGATCTTTAGGGAGCATTGGGAATTTTAAGAGGACAGAACTGTAATACTCTATGTATTTCAAACTTGGACAAGAAAAAATTTCTGCTCAGTGATATAACCTAGTTATAAGAATGTGTCAGTCAACATCATTGGCCTTTATGTGATACAAAACATATATTTACTTCTTTTTTTAATCCTGGTATTTGAATTAGATTCAGGCAATATGTTTTTATTTTTCTTGGCAACATCATTCCTTAGTTCACTATAAGGCATTTTTCTTGCTTTCCCTTTTTTCATCACTATACAATTATGCATATGAAAGTGACAATTTTGGGGTTGCCAACTGCGTCCTTGAATGTTAAATGTTCTGAAATGCAGCACCCATGTTTTCAAAGGGATTATAATTGAAATGTTTGAATCGACATGTGAATTTATTTTAAATAGTCTACCTGCCACATTTGCTAGTTTTTTGGCTTTAGGGTAAATTCAATCTGCATTCAAAGTAGATACCTGAAGACCTAATTAATAATAAACCGCTTATATAAAATAAATTTTTGTAAAAGTGATAAAAGTTCAAAAGTAAAATTATTCTCTAAATTCTGCTGCATGTTATCTAGATAGATTATGCAAGTTAGAATGTATTTGACAAAAGAGAATTTTAATTTCGATGTATTTGAAAGTAATATGAAAGTAATTTGAAGAGTCTTTAGAAATCCTATAATAAGGGAGTATTTTTTATCAAATAAAGTTGGAAATAAGGTTTTACAGAGCACCCAGCTCCCTAAATATGTATGAGGGGTTCTGTTGTTACCAGAAAAAGGCTGCAGACTATATTGCCGTGTCAGTGTGGGCTTTTGGAATATATTTTTTAATATCCAGAGCTCATAATGGCTGTGATAACAATTGTCCAGCAGAGGGGAGAGTACTGCCCAACTTGTTTCAGCTTAGGTCTCTGAACACTGTACATGGTAATGATCCAACAAAGCTGCAAAACCACTCAGTTACAAAGTAGCTGGGACTTAATTTCAATCAATAGGCAGTTAATGGGTGCAGATAGACTGAGTTTAGAGAACTCGTTTTTAAAAAGAGGAAATAAGGACACAGTATTAGAAAATGTGTGAATACAACCTCAGCCAGATCCAAGACTAAGGGAGAAGGAATAACAGACATCAACATCAAGAGCTTGGGATACTGGCTTTTCCCTCTTCTTTCTGTTTATCTGGTGGAGGGCTAAATCTGTTTGCCTTAGGAACCAGAGGAGCAGGGACCAGGTGTGTAAAGGAGAGAAAAGGGATTGATACACAAAGTTTATGTGCATGTAGATTTAGCTAAATTATTAATGAGATTTTACTGTAATAATAACATAATATGAAAAGAAAAGCTGGTATAATTGTAACTGGATTAATAATAAGATTTGCTATGGTTTTCAGTAGGCTTTTAAGATTTTAATTAGGCAAACAATAAATTCTTTGTTTAGCATTTTGTCAATAAAAAGATCTTAAGTGGAACACAATATACCATGAAATCCTAGTTGTACATTATGTTCAAGATTCAATTAATTTACAAATAAGAATTTGTTTAATTAATCTCATTTCTCAGTTTTTCCATGAAGCACAGTCTTTTTCCACTATGTTTTTACATTTTTGGGTTCTTTTTAGTTGTATTTGGAAGTTCTTTTAGCTTAGCTTTACACAACATCCAAGTAGTAAATCCCAATTTGATTTTTGGAGCTCAGTATTTCTGAATATCAGGACTGATACACATTACTACAGACATAATAGAGATTAGTCTTTGGTCAATTACTGTGACTCTAAGTTATGGATTGCATGTACTTTAAAAACCATAATACTGCAACAAATTGTGTGCTGTGGTATATGCAAGCTATATGATAGTGTGATATATGAGAAGCAAAATTAGTTGTATTACAAGAACCTAGGAGAAGAAAAAAAATCAATTTACATACTGATACTTTGAATTATTTTGAAAATCTGCAAGGCAGTACTTAGGATTTTCCATGACATGCATATCCTGAGGATGGACCACAGTGAAGAATCAGACTTTAGTTTATTAGTGGTATAATATAACATTGTAATAAATGCTGCAGATGAAGCAAAGCTGAACATTCCTGTCCCTTCAAAAATGTTGCTTATTTCCAATGAGCAGAATGTTTGATAATGCAACATTTCTTTGTCTAATCTTCTCCAACTTTTGCCAAAAACTAGCATAATTTTTGATGCCAGTGTTCTTTGATGTTATCTGTAAAACTGTCTACAGGGGTTACACATCAACAGAAAACTTTTGAAATTAGCAAATTTGGAGGAGCTAAAGCATCTGAAACTGGCATATTGAAACAAGAAAAGGGAAAAAAAATCTGGTTTTCTAGAATGTTATGCTAAGAGATAACATTTGCCAGTAGAAATGACAATGGGCATTATTGTCTGCCATGTTAAGAAAGTGCCATGTAACTATGATTCTTGGAATCATGGAAGGCACCTTTAAAGATCATCTAGCTCCAACTCCCCTGCCATGGGCAGGGACACATTTCACTGGGCCAGGTTCCACCCAGCCTGGTGGGAATGGGACTTCCAGGAATGGGACAGTCACAGCTTCTCTGGGCAGCCTGTGCCAGTGTCTCACCCTTACTGCAAAAAGTATCTTCCTAATATTCAGTCCAAATTTGTCTTCTTTCAGGATGAGACACTTTCCATGTCCTGTCACTATGGGCCTTGTTAAAAAGCCTCTCTCTGTCTCTTACAACCACCCCCCACCCCACTCCCCCTTTACACATTGAAAAGCCACAAAAAAATCTCCTTGGACCCTCCCCTCCTCCTCTCCTCCCTCCCCCTCTCCCTACCTTTATAAATATTGCAGGTAAGGTCAAAAGTAGACTTAAGTGGAAAATCTGAAGTGAAATATTTACCGTAATTCAGTTTCTGAAATGGAAGTACATACATGTTCCACCAAGACTCCTCCAAACCTTTATAGCTCCTCTCACATCCAAGCCTTAATGGAAGTTCATACTTCTTAAATGTGGCACACATTTAATTTTAAATCAGTTATCAGAGATTTTCTTTCTCATTGCTTTCTGAAAGCAGCAGAAATTTAATAACAAAAATAAAGATTATATGTTTTTTCAGGATTTGTTTTCTTCTGCTGTGTGCCTACATTTACTTCTTGAGATAATCAACTTATGAATATTGTGCATTCATGTTTGTGAGAAGGCTTTCACTTCTCTTCTTTAAGCCTCATTTTAATTGCTAGTTTGGTATGGAATGTTTTTAAAAGGCTAAAAGATACATAAGTACTGTAGCTTTCCATGTTTTCTAACTGAACAAATGTCTGAAGAAGACTCATTCAGTGAAGTTTCTCTTATACCTGGAAAATAATCTTGTTATATGAGCAAAACAATAACTGACTTGTACCTGTTATATTTTCCTTCAAAAAAAATTCTCCCCACAAGTCAAAATAGAAAAGCATGTTTTGCAGTGAAAGCAATAAAAACCTGTAGGTGTCAGCTTACGGGATTCTGCAGAGAAGCATGAATCCTTTGGTTAGTTTTTGGCACCTTACCAGTATTGTTACCTCTTGCTTACATTCTCCTGGTTTCCAATGTATTTCATAAACATTTGTCTGTATCCAGTCTTTTCCTCACTGCTTTTCACATAGAATCCATTGCATGGGATTTCTTTCTAATTTGTGAACAGGACTGTGAAACATAATTTTTGCCAGACAGTCAACTCTTCAGCAAGCAGCAGCACGTAAGAAAGTAATTGTAGTGTGTGGCATATGCATTGCTTTAAGAGAAGAAAACAGGCTGTCTTTTTCTAATCATTCTATGTTTTGCAGCACGGGGAAAATGGCTATGAATGCTTTCAGTGTTTTCCTGGAAATAAAAAGAATCATGCTGTCTTCACCAAAAGAAAGAAGACCCATTTTGCTGTCTTTCCCAGTATGAGGGATGCCTGTAGATAGATGATATGTATCTTCATTTTATGATGTATCATTTATCTCCTGGATAGAAATGATCTGGTAAAGGTTTCTAGCAGCTGAGAAGGAAGGGAAGAGTGAAAGGAGGGAATGATATCAAAAAAACCTATTGGGAAACAAAGCTTGCTGCAGTTCTGTCCTTATAATATGAAACTGGCTGAAGCAGCTGAGGAGATTCACATAGGAGGCATAGAGAATTTGCTAACAAGGATAAAGGAAAAATTAAATCATAATTCAATCTTCTGCTCTATTACTAGCAATGTGGGACATCTTCAAGAGTGCCTGTATTTATCTGTCTCAGCAGGATGGTTCATACTCTAGTGTTTGATACCAAGGCTATTGCTCTAGCCTGTGGAGAAAGAGGCTTCTAAAGGCCAAATTGTATAGAATTAGCCAATGAGGGTCATTAGACCAGTTGTGTCTTTTTAAATATCCACTTTTCTTTGGACTGCAAGTAGGCGAGTTGAGTCTTTGCTAGGCGCGCTCGTAGTTTGAGATGTACCAAGACTTCCTCAGTGGTTTAGAACTTCACTCCCTGCTGGACTTTCTCAATCTATGTTACAGCTACAAGGAGTTAGAGAGCTTGTGACAAAGTGGAAAACAGATCAAATTTACTCACAATATATTGTATCACAATAGCCACATGTCCTGCCTTTCCAGGATATACTTCTAAAACCAGATTAGGGAACCAACGGAGTAAGAGCCTGTTATCTATTTGGCTTACTAAAACTGAGTAGAATAAAAAAATAAACAGCATGAGAAAATCAACAGTTCTGGAGAGACTCTGAATATTATCTTGCATGTAAAAATAGGAGAAGACTCAAAACAAGGAGGCAGTCTGGACAAGGTTGTGACATTATTATTATTTTTTCCTGTAGTGAAAATAGTTGGTTTGTGTTGAACTTTGCCTCAGCAAGCACCAAATTGATGGGACACTACTGGGATCTTGGGGGATATTTTATTTCCAAGCAGTGAAGCCTAGCTGAGAGGCAGTTGTTAAACTACCTGCACTGGGACAATTCAGTGCACACATCTGCTTCGATACACAGAAATTTTTTCAACAGGCAATTCAGTTTCAACTACTTTCAAACTGGAGATACTCATTAGAGTATCTGTGTTTTACTAAAATAGCATGTTTCATTGGCCCGATGTAAGGTTTTAGCTTTCAAAGTGGAAACAGTTAAATAGCCCTACAGTCAGTGGCTGCTACCTATTTTAGCTGCAGAGTTAGGATAATCTGAAGGCTGTGCTACCAAGCTTGTAGGACCCTTCTGATGAGGAAAGGGCCCAGGTGACTTGTGGAATAGAGAAATAATGCATCTGAGCAGGGATCTAAATCTTTTACACCAGGGGCTGTCCATTGTGACGAATCCTCTGTGAATTATGGAGGTTAAAATTACACATAAAAAGTCGTGTATCAGTTCTGGGGTGGGGTTGGGGGGGAGGATGGAGACATGAAGGTATTTAGGGTCAGATATTTCCCATAGTTTAAAGGGTGTTCTTCCTTGCACTACAGTGATTTTAGTTTTCTGACATGCCCTCTGACTGGCAAGAACAAGGAGAATAGATATAGAGGCTTTGTAACATTTGTGAAAGGCATTATTGGGCAAAAAGTTTGTAGTTCAGAAGGGATTTTGGTGTGAGGAGTGCTGAAATTCATTTCTGTGTAACTATGAATCATTGTGAAAAAGGGACCTTTTTTCTCCTGTAACTTTGAGTGAGCTACCACTGCGAGGCACATGAAAAATTATTCAGACCTTATATCTTATTAAACTGAACTACTTTTGTTACTCCTTGATTTTTAGAGCATCTAATTCTGTAAAAGTTGCAGGTAGTTACATTCCCAGAATAATAAAAGTACCCAGAATGCACAGCCACAAAACATCATTGTCCTCTTGTCAGGAATAAAACAAGATAAGAGTCAGACAAAAGTCAAACCAAGTGTGTGTGGTATCCTGTTTGCTAGACTTGGGCTTCATTGGGCTGCATGAATGGGGATTCCAAAGACAGGAAGGATTAAATGCAGGAGATATTCATGTCCTATAAACAGACTCTCATCCTGCAAATGATCATTTAAAAAAGTAGTAGGGCTTGTTGAGATAGGACAAGGGGATAATGGTTTTAAAATAAAAGAGGGTTACTCCAGACTAGTACTAAGGATTTTTTATGATGAAGGTGGTGAAACACTGAGACAGTTTAGCCAGAGAGGTGGTAAATGTCCCGTGCCTGGAAACATTCAAGGTCAGGTGCTCTGAGCAACCTGATCTAGTAGAAGATATCCCTGCTCACTGCAGGGAGGCTGAACTAGAGGACCTTTAAAAGTCACTTCCAACCCAAACTATTCTATAATTACAGTAGGAAAAGGAATCAGATTCAGGCTGTCATGGACAACTCAGCCTCCAGCTGAGTATGCAATTGCATTAGCCTGTGAAGTCAGATGGATGTACACAGGCACACAATGTGTACATGCAAGGATATGTTCAAAGCCTTTCCCTCAAGGTCTAGCAAGTGTCTTGAAACCCTTCTTTCTCACTGGCTTTATTAAAGGGTGAGTAGTAAGGGGGATCCATGAAAAACAGGATCCCTGAGTCTGAAACTCTATTTATAGACTATATTCACTATTTGAAAACTGTCCTGTCAGAAAACTCCCAGTTCACCCTAGTGTTGATATGTCAATAATTACAGTGGCTGATTCGAAAACACAACAATCATTAGAAATAAACCCCACTGCATGTGAACCATTATCAGCAATATGAAACTGATCTGGATTTTTAAAATAGGCTCTTGGTGCTGGTCATCAGTTAAGTCCACAGAAAATAGATTAGATGTAGTGATATATGTCATGAAAAATACCTGTGCTGAAACCCATGGGATCTTAATTTTTCAGTGTATGATGAGATTCAGAGTTGTTTCACTTATGTGGCTTTAGAATGTAAACCTTCAAGCTGACATTGACACACTAAGAGAAACCTTTTTAGTATTTGAAGGTCTTGGCACTGTGGCACCTCTTATTCCTAGAAAGATCATTGAGATCTACTATAATGTATGGATTCGTTAATGTTACTAATAAAGTAATTCATGTATTTTTTTCTATAATATTTGGAGCTTTATCCTTTTTGTCATGTCACTCAATACTGAACCATGAGAGGAAGACAAGTCTTAGAACTTGAGTGCTTGATAATAAATAAAAACCCCAAAATATATTTAAATGCCGGGCATTGCTACAGAATGCATAGGTGAGGTTAGGTAGCCATGGATAGCCACATGGTAGCCATTAGGTAGCCACTTGATTGCCGTGACCTGAATTTAAAATACGATAAGGCTTCAAAAAGCATTTTTATGTTTGATGGAATTTCAAACACAATACAGTTTTAAAATGTATTGCTTACTATGATTTCAGTTTTGAAAATCCCATTAGGAAATATATTCATGTTTAGGAACCAAAATACTTTGGCTTTGGGGTGCCACTTAATTCAGTGCTTAACCCTAAAAGCCACTGCTGTACCAATTTGTTTGGAGATCAGTCCATTTGATTCAGGGAGAAACAGATGTGTGTTGGTGCTGTCTGCATGTGAACATGCATCTGCACAGAGGTTCTTCCACAGAAGTCTGAAAAAACCTGTATATTAATGTGACCATTTAATGTTTTAATTAGAAATATTCATACACAATAGAGCTCTGCTTTCAGGCACACCCCTGTCATTTTGGAGATTGAAAGGAATGGAATTATTTCACTGGTGTGAGAAAAGAGTATGTTATTTCCTCAAGCAGTGGATGATGTATGATTGAAATGAAGCAAGGTGTTGCTGTAACTTTCCTCAGCACAACGGAAAGACAGTCCTGTCCCTTAAAGTGGGTTGAGCTTTTTACAGGTTTTGGAGAATTGTTAGTGTTTTCTTGAAGAGTAGATTGGGCTATCCTTCTTTTTATGGTAGTATTTGGTATAGTATTTGTATTTCTTTACAATTATACAGTTACTTTATAAGGTCGTTCAGAATCCATGTTTTTTCTTACTGAAGATTGCTTTAAGTGAGAGAGAACATTTTATTTGTGATCTCTAAGGACAAAGTATCTAATGGAAAAACTTTGTAGGGTGAAAGACATTAAAATGTTTGACTATAATAGTGCACAACAGTTTATTATATCTCTACTTTTCTGCCAAGGGCCAAGTCACCCAAGGGCACTTCATAAAAAATGATGGTCTGAAGCTGACATTGCAGACAGACTTACCACCTTATCTTCAGGTTAATGTGATAGTGTTGGCCAGTGCTTAAAATCATGCCTGACAATGTCACTGAATCATCTGCCAAGGCACTGAGCATGTTTTACTTCAGTATCTCCTTTCAGTATAACGAGGATTATTGAGAGATTTCCTACTTAACACAGCACTGTAAAGTAATTCTTTGTTCATAATATGGCTAATAAAAATAATTCCCTAAGAAAAAATAAATGTTGAGCAGAACTACAATTAATATTGCTAATATATTACCTGAATACTTCTTCAAATAGAAATTTTGTCTGCAGTTCTTATGGAGTGATCATTGTAATTTTCTTTTATGGTATGATGGAAGACCAGAATTACCTTCTTTTTGTAGCTGATAGCAAAAAATAGACTTGCTCTGAAATGCCAGATTTTTTGTTTGTATCTATAGGGAACTGAGGTCTTCTGTGAGGTAATTTCATGGTTCCTCAATTTTCTGATTTCTTAGTTAGGACCATGACATATTAATAACTTTATTGTGTGCCAACAGAGCATTGTGATTAGAATTCAAAAGTAGGATGGATTACAAACAAAAAAACCAACTGCCCCAACACACTCAGCATCACTATGGAAAGCTAATTTTTTTTCCAGCTTAAAATCGCAGACTATATAAAAGATTCCATTAGATTCTGCATTATGCTGCTGTCAGTTGAGCCATGCTGTATACACTGTTGAATCACCATGTGGCATATTGGTGTAGAGGCTTGTCTGTTAAAATAGATGACATAAGGCCACCTTTATTGTCATTCCTATTTTCTTCTCCAGACATCCTGTTTTTCTTTCTAAAAATGTGTTTGCTGCAGCACCTTTGTTACTTTTATGAGAATGAAGTTTCATAAATATTATGTTGCTTATACCACCTACTCTTAAGTTTATAAACCCAATAGGAAACAGCCATAGTTGGCTATAATTAAAAACAACCAAAGCCAAGGGTCCTTTTGATGTTCCCTTTCCACCTAATACTTTTAAGATAACTACTTTGTTTTCCTTCTTATATTAAATCAGTATAACAATTATCTTTGTGTTGTTTCTTTCCTTCCCCAGATGTACATCCAGACAACAACACTTACTATTTCCATGAGTTTAAGTGCTTCTGTGTCTCTGGGCATGCTCTACATGCCCAAGGTTTATATTATCATCTTTCATCCAGAGCAGAATGTTCAAAAGCGGAAGCGGAGCTTCAAGGCTGTGGTGACAGCTGCTACAATGCAGAGCAAACTGACACAAAAAGGAAATGACAGACCAAATGGAGAAGTCAAGACTGAACTGTGTGAAAGTCTTGAAACCAACAGTAAGTCATCTGTAGACTTGGTCAAGAGTGGCAGCACATCTTAATAGATGTACGTTCACAAGAATGCACTTTCTTTTAATAATAAACTTAATTATTTTTGTTGCTTGTCCTGCATGAATCCAGAGATGTGTCAGAATTCATGTGCTGCTGAATGCAGGAATGTCTAGACTTGTTTCAAAGAAAAATTGATTTTCACAGGAGGCTAGTAGAGAAAAAAAAAAGCACAAGCAGATTTTGAAATGCCACATCTTTTAAAAATTGTTTGTTTTAGCTAGTGCTATTTTGATGTGTTGTACATTGCTGTGCCAGTGGTATGTCCTGACAGTTCATGAGATGTATTTATGGTCATCATTGTATATTCAAAACTCAAAGGCTGTTGAAAAAAATTGTAATGAAAACAGCTAACATTGTTTTTATTTTGCAGTCAGATATGGAAGTGAAAATAATGCTTTTTACCTTTCTACCTTAATATTTGTTGGACTGTTCATTTATCATGATTCATGAGTAACACTTCCCAGCATAATGCTTCCCATCCAGGTTTTTGTTCTGGTCTTACTCACCTTGCTAGAAAATCATGATAATTCATATGAAGCTTAATCATTACATGTTCTTATATATTGTAGGTTTTTTATGGGGAAAAAAAACCATGTCAGTAAAGTTCTTGCATCTTGCTACATCTCTAAGTTGCTCTGGTATAGAAGAAAACAGAGGTTGCAGCTCCCATTCCACCACATGACATGTCATCTTATAAACTGGACTTCATAATAACAGTAATAATCAAATATGAGCAAAGACAACCTTATACCCAGTGCTTAGAAATGGAGAATTGTTTTCTATTGAGAAGTTAGATGTCACATTAAATGGGCAGCAGTTGTGGCAGCTAAGCTTTTCAGTCATTTTACTGCAAATGACATGGTTTTGTTTTAATTTTTATTGCTTTTGGATGATATAGGTTAGGCACTGTTTTGGTTAAGCACATTGAGACAAGGCAGTACCAAGTTTGCATTAAAATATTGTACTTATTTTTAAAAAATGAACCCCCCACTGAAATCCATCAGAGTTTGCCAAATTGAAGACTATATAAAAAACTCCACCATACTATTGTTGCTGATGCGTGGAGGATACTGAGTACAAACTGTTTCACTGGAAAATCTCATGACCCTTCAAAATATATAAAACTGCTAGAGGGAGCTATGGACTTGTACAGCTTCAGATTGTGACGTAAAAAAGGAAAAACAAGAAATAGAAATTCTTTGTGGATCAAATAATGGAATAGGAATATGAAAGCCTCGGTAATTTTGCAACTTTTCAGAAGTCACCAGAAGAAAACTCAGAAGGAAAAGAGACATGGATTTTGCTGATTGTGAAAAATTATAGACTTCCCAGGAGAGGATAAAGCAGAGTTTTCACAGTAGGGTTAGAAAGAGTGTTAATAAGAAAGTCTTGCGTATCTGATATTTATCTACTGTACCTAATTAAGAAATGCTGTGACTGGTATTCTTTAAACTATGATTATGCATAATTCATAGAACCAGATGCTATTGGAAGCAAGTCTGCTTCTCCAGTAGTGCAGGGTAATGCTTATTTACTGTGCTCTAAACATGACTTTAACACATTGTTAAAATTCTGAGCTCACTAGGAGTATATCCTGACTAGTTCTCATAGGCAAAAATTCAGTCAGGTCATTTGCACTCCAGATAGCTCTCCCTATGTAATGGAGTTCTAGGTCTCAAGATGAGTTTCTCTGTTCCCTGAAACAGTTATTGTCAAAGCTTTTGAAGGTTCCTGTGAATTTTAAGTGCTCAATGCAGCATGAGTCCTTTTCACTGTGTTACTTGTAGCAACCTCTCAAAATTTCTTCTTACACTGACTCTGTGTGAGATAGATCTTTCTTTTTAGTGATAGCATCTAAAAGTGATTGCAAAATATGAGTCTACTCCTAGTAAACCAGAAACAGGCAGTGAGTGTTTCCCCCTATTTACCAAGCACAAATACTAGTAGTGATAGCAGTGCTCATAGCTAGGTGAGAGACGGGATGAGATAGTCACATAATCCCTCTTGCTTCCTATCCAGAGACAACTCTGCTTTATCAGTTTGTCCTGTTCCATGTTACACACATTATTCTATCTTGCCATCCACATGAACGTTTTCATGGGTTTATTTGTGGGAATAGGTCCATATCCAGTGGAAAACAAATTGTTTCTGGGAAACAGGATTAAAAAAAAACAAACATTCGGGTGTGGTTACAGAAGGCAATGATGAGTACATTAAATGAATATTGGTCAGATCATAATAATCATTCTACATTGCTTTAGATCCTCTTTTATTTTCTTCTTCTTCCTCCATTCCAACAGTAAAGTAGTAACTGGAGCTGTAAAAGAGTGTTTATTCTCAGAAATATTTTGAGCCAAGTCCATTATTTTTTCTAGCCATCTAGACTTGCCAAATGTGGTTCATGTTATTATTATGAAATGCTAACAGACTTAAAGGGCAGGACACCAGCTGCTGAAGCTTTCAGGTCCCCAAACGTGAACTCTAGACTTATTCCACAGAACTATAAAGACACATAAAATATTTATAAAGTAAAAACCCACAAGCATTGTTTGGAGATGAGATTAGTTTTAATATATTTCCAACTATTGTCTATATTAAATTCCTGTGCTATAATTTTTTTAAAACAACAACACTCAGAACTCGGCTGGATAATTTTTGTTTCTTGATCAACTCTAGATTAATTATATCAATATTTTTTAATTCTCAATTAAATGCACAAAAAAGTTACAACAAATTAACAAATTACTCTGTATCATTTGAGGTATGGTAGCTACAATTTTTGTTTTTTGTATTGTATTCTTGCAAATGTCCTCACATAATTCAGCTTACTGAGTTGTGATGAATCTGATTATGTTTTATAGCTGTGGGCTAAAAACATGCACATGTACATGAGTTATCACAGAACTCAGCTCATACAGGGTAATGTGGTAATCTAACTTAATCTGATCAGGTATCTGAGTCTACTTTCAGGGAAAGGCAAAAAAACAAGCTCTGATCTTTCTGTCCTTTTGTTCCCAAGTGTGCAGAGTTTGCAGATGTGTGAGTTGTTTTCTGTTATTTATTAGCTGGGGGAAAAAAAAATCCTTCTATGTTTGTAGTTCTTGGTGCCATTTCATCACTCCTGCATTATTTTGAGTAGGAACTCAGCAGGCCAAAAGAAAAAATAGAATCCTCTCAGAAATCCAGCTGTGGGAACATGGAAGAGATCAGACGGGAGAAGTACATCCCATCTGAAAGATCTGAAAGATGTAAATGAGGCTATAATTGCTTCAAGTAACCCAATACATGCGAATAAAGCTGTTTCACATTGGTGCTCAAATATTGTGATCAGCTGTGAGAAAGACTTGCTTTGTGTGCCAAAAGCATTCCTTTAAAGAGTTAGCTTTTTCTAGACACAAAGTACTGGAACTACCTGTGCAAGTGAAAGTAAAAAAGGTTACATTTTGGAGCTTCTATTTGATTATTCATTCTTATATATACATTCTTTGGGAAAAAGATTATAGTAATTTGTGAATTAAAGGGTCTGGTTTTGTTGTGTCTTAAAAAAATGGCAAATGCAGTATTAGATTCAATTAGATTCAGAAAATCTTATAAAACATGACAAAAAGCAAGAAGTAAACTTATTTATACTAATCGCTATTAATTTGCATCAATTTTAGTAATCCTTTATTTAGTTCAATCTATGACACAGAAGAGAGAAACTGTCATTTCTCAGTTTCAGTCTGTTCTTCACAAATCATCAGATTGTTGGGCTGAATTTAGGAGTTACCATGAAAAATGCCTTTCCTATCTATCTCAGCTGTTCTCACCAGACTCTATACTGAAAAAAGAAAGAAATTAAAGAAAGGTATGGAAATAGAAAATTTGAATCTATAGACCAGGCAACTTTTTTGCCATCCTGTTATTTTCATCTTGCCAGCTGCAATCTTTACTATCACAAGCAGAACATGTCTGTATTAGATGGAATATAAAAAATAGTTAGAAAGTCAAATTCCTCTTTATCCAGTGTAACATAGACCTTATTATAGAGAAAAAGAGAGACTCAGTCCCCCAGCACTCTGATTCTCCATGTACCAAATTGATTTAAAATTAGAGAACTAACTACAAGACCTTATATAACCACTTTCCCCCTCCAACCAATACATTAACCTTGAGTGATATGACTTGAGTCATATTTTTATAGCATATTTTTTATATTTTTTAATAGCAAAGGGCTAGAACTTGAAACAAACTTTCATAAAAAATTCCTAGTTCAGTTTTGCAGTAATAGAGCTGTTTCTCTTAACATACTGCCTCATTCTGAGCAAGGAGTATCAGCTTTGATCAAAAGAAGACATGATCAGCTGACCATCAACATAAGGAGACCATAATTTTATCCAGATAATATGTTCTGTAGGGACTATCTGCTCAGTTTCTCTAATTTGGAGAGGGTTAGGCTTTGTTCCTTTCAAGGAGCATGTCTCCTTCTAGATGGACAAACCACCACTAGCTGAAAAGTTGTCTTCAAACATTAGAAGAGAAGGAAAAAGCCAATCTCTAAAGTAAAAAATGTCTATATGGAATTCAGACAAAATAATACCAGATGTTGAAATTCTGTTGTGGGCATACTGAAACCACTCATTGGTTTTCCTTTCTATTGACCTCTGCTTTCTCAAGGCATAAAATAAGTCATCATGAATACCAAAATTGCAATCCAGTTTATACATCCTTAAACATTCTTTATTCCATGAACATGGACCATATTGTTTGGAAATATAATAGGGCATTGACTGAGTTCAAATGCTAAATATGTTTTTTTTTCCTCCTCTCTTGATTCTAAAAATCCTGAACTTTGTTTTTGTTTTTTGTTGTTGTTGTTTGTTTTTGGTTTTTTTTAATTTACAGCCTCCTCTACCAAGACAACTTATGTCAGTTACAGCAATCAGGGAGACTGAGCAGGGATGAAATTCACTGGAAGATCTGCAGGACTGGATCTTGCAAACATAGACTTTACCATCACCAAAATTCAGTCTTGAAAATATCAGTAGACTACATTCAAATCGATAGTCAGTCTCCTAAAGAACAAGGATTAAACAAAAGCAAAAGGCAAAAAGAGACAGGGGAAGGAAAAGTCCAGTTTTATAACATAGAGACAGAGTGTCAAGCTTCTGAACTGTTCACTCACAAAAGGAAGCAAATCACAAAAGGAAAACAAATGTTAGCTTGTGAAAAAAATGCTGTTGAAATAAATCATGTCTGATGTTATATTTGTAAGTACTTTTTTGTGATTGTGACAATTTCCTTTCCTGTCCTACATTGTTCAACTCGTAAAAGAAGATGAGTTTATTTCTTGTGACGGCTGACTGAATTAAGTCCTGGGTTATGCTAAAATAAATGCAATGGTCAATGCATGCTAATTTTTATACAAAATAATTTATTTCTAATAATAAAGGAATGTTTTGCAAATGTTGAGACTTGTTTTGTTGCAGTTTTAAGGAAAACAGTCCTTACACTGTTGTCTATTGTTTGTTTAGAATGTGAAGTAAAGGTGGGTGTACAAATAAAATAATAATCATGGCATCAGAAGAATGCAGTGTAAACTCTAAGCATGTGTGTATGTATGCGTGTATGTGTGCACTGTGTGTGTACATACGTGCATGCCTGCCTGCATGCGTGTGTGTGTTCTCTGCAGTGTGTGAATTTACTTGTTCAAAGCTTTGTGACTATATTTTCTAATGGAAGGATTTTTTCCCTCTTCTCACCCTCAAAGTAAGTTCATTTTATATGTTTGTAAAGTAAAGGAGTCCTGATAATAATTATTTTGTATGATTGTATTATATTTTTGAGTCTCCACTAATAGTTTTGATCCTTTTCATTTCTGGAACTTACAGTTTGTAAGACTTTATGACAGCTAGACTGGATTAAGCTGAAAGTCTATTCAGCCTAGCATCCTGTCTCTGACAGGAGAATGTAGCAGATGCATATCTCAATAAAGGTGACTTTGAAATAACAGAAGAGAAATCAATGGAGAATTTGGAAAGCAGCAGCCTAGTGAATATATGTACTATTGCCTTATAAACAGTTACAATCAAAGAAATAAATGCCAATCTACGAGCTAGTCTTCTTCACATCTTCTAATTCCCATTGTGTGAGGTTAGAAACAACTATGCAAAGAGAAAGAGAAAATCACATTTATATCTATTGTATAATAGATATAACGATCTATATATCTATATCCTCCAAATAATTAAAAAATACAGATAGGAAGTGTCCCCTTTGTTTCTATACCTGTGATGGATGTTCTGTAAGACTTTTTAGCTCTATACAGTGCTTACTATTCATCAAGTCAATGGGTCTTCACATGCAGCTGATTATTAAATGTTATGTCTCCTGACTTAGCCTGGGTGGCTCCTTGTGATTTTACCCTCACAGCAGATGTATTTTTATAACATATCTTAAGGGACCTGTGGTGGATCCTAAATTACATGAATAAAAGTTGAAGTATCTGAAACTAAATCTCTTTCTATTACAATGTTGATATTTAAACTTCAGTGTAGCTGGCAACTGTGTGACAGTGAGTTTCCATTTTCAAAGTATTTGATAAAACATAGTTAGTGTTTCCCAGAAATTGCATGTCTGAAGTATTATCTGATGATTGCTTTGGTATAGTATGGTATTGTGGGCTTGATATGAGTGATATTTTGTGTGAAATTTCCTTTTTTGACTATGCCACAAGCACATCAAAGTCAAAACTATAAACTAACATATGCTTACTTTTAAGCATCTATATGCTTCAGGTAATGCAGTGAAACCTGCAAAGAAAATCATAAATAAAACAGTTTTAGTTCTGTTTTGTTAGCCAATATCTCATAAAATTGAAGTTTCCTTGTGAAAATCGGTTGATTAGATCAATTTTTAACAAGACAGACTTTCATGTCTAGGATGGATTTCCTAAAAGAGAAAGAAACTCTGTTTTATCTGAAAAGCAATATTTGGACAGAATTTCCTTTCAAGAAGCCTTTGAAAAGTTTAATTTTCAATACACCACAAAAAAAGTTTCAAATACTTTGAAATATCTGTACCTATTAACTTGGACATAATTTTATGCATTTGAAAAAGAAGTACATGGGAGTTGTGTTTAAAGCACATTTCATATACATGTAAACATATGTTGCATATACATAAAGATTAGTATATGATACATAAATATCTTCCAGTTTTACAGTAGTCTAAAGAAAATGTTATTGTGAAAAGATTTTCTAGAATCAATACACATTTTCTTTTGGTTGAACAGTGGGTTAAAAATGGAATGTAAATTAGTTTGTGCATTTTTCTGTGTAATCCTGTCTGAAACATGGAGTATATTAAGGCTAGAAGTCCTACTGAAATTAATGTAACTAATCAGATAAATGAGCACACACTGTGAATTACTGAACAGCACTGGTCTACAGATTTCTCCTCAATAGGGTGGTTATGTACAGTTCATGAAAATGCACAGAATAGTTCACTCAGATTTCACAGTCATTCAGTAGCTGAAATCTTGAAGTTTAATAAGTAAACATTTGTGTAGGTACAGTAATTTTTTTCCATCTAAAATTATAAAAAGTCTTTATTCCACGAAGGTAGGGTTTAGGTCTGCTCATGGAGAAGCAGGCTATTCAATTGCTATTACTGATAATTTGTGTGTGATTATGCTGAAGGAACTGCATCAGGGCACACAACTTTGTTTTACTGACACCAGAAACAAGTCCTTAATGTTGTTTTGTGACTGCAAGATAGATACAATGAGATCTGAATGACTCTATATGTCTGGTCAATGAACCGGGAATCAAACAGAACTAATAGACCATACTTCAACTGTTCTATAAATCCCCTTTTTCAGAAATGCCCAAATAACAATTTCCACAGAAGGGTTTTTATCTAATCACATTACCTCTCTTCCAATTAATAGATAATTTTTATTACTAAACAATAGATTTGTAAATCTGTTTTATTGGAAGACAACTTATTCATTTATGCATCTACTTCAAGGCAGAATGTGAAGGCAGAAGACATAAAATGGTGTAGGGAGCAGTAGGCTTTAGTTTGAAAAGGTACATAAATGATCCAGTATATTTCACCATCACATCAGCCTTAAAATAAAATGATAGCTTATTAAGCTTTCAATTAACTTCTGTACCATATGGCACAATTTGGAAATTCCATATTCTGGTTGAAATTTGAAGAGCAAAATTCAATGTCAGAAGAGTGAAACATTACTTTTCCCAGTTGTGGTAGTATCTAATCTAATGACACCTTTAGCACTTGTGACACTGCAATTATTTGCATCCAGAAAACACCATTTTACATGAGTGTTTCATTTCCTGTGGATTATTACTTCTTGCAGTCTAAATGTGAAAAGGTCTTTTTCTCAGCAAGATGTCATTTATTTCAGACTTTCTCCTGAAGTTTCAGTAGCTAATAGCAGAAAAAGGTATGTGTATCACAAATCCTTATTCTGCTTCCTGAGAAAGTAAATTATTGTTATTAATGGGTTACAGCAAATACAAGAAGGAACAGATCTTATCTGTGGACTGCATCCTGTATTTCTGAATATATGCAAATTGCATTGTCTCCTACTTAGCTTAAAGTTCAGATTCTTTCTTGGCTTAAATTTACTAATAAGATCATGAGAACTGAAAAATATTTTGGTGGAAGTAATCTGTTGCATCTGTGCAATGGAAATAAGCTAGCTGATGTGAAAGAGAAATTAATGTGGAAGCATTTTGGTTATAATAACCTAAAGGAAATTGGAAACCTTAGTAATGAGTATATTAAAAGTTTTATCAGGAAATGAACTACAAATTAGGAGTGTGCTTAGCTTGTTTCAGCAGAATCTTATGAAGATTTTCAAAGCCTGTCTTAAAAGGTTGCTGTAGAAGTCTTTCCGCATTTCATATATTTTGATAACTGCAAATTCCTCTGTCACATTGAAACACGAAAATAATGGAGAGCAATACTTTTTCTCATTTGACATTAAAGTGTGACAGCAGGTCATTAGCTGCTAGGAACTTAATATTTTGTGGTACAGCAGCAGGGAAGGGAAAGTAGCATTGTTCCCCAATGCTGAAATGATGGAAGTACAGTAATATGCACAGTATTCTTAATGACAAACCAAGCTCCTGTTTGTATTAAAAAAATACCTTGTCTCTTGGTAGAAGTGGAGTAATATGACATGCAGAGGAGTATGGACATGAAAGAAGAAAAAAAAGAGCAGTGAGTGAGTCACAGTGTCTAAAACCCTTCCATAAGCAGCACAAAATGTTGAAAAGTTCCCCTGCTGAAAGAGTGTATCAGCTCCAGACACTGACCTCTGTAAAGGGCACACTCCGTCTCCAGAGTGGGCATTCATTTACACACTCCACAGAACTGCAGTGAGAAAACATGACAAAATAATCAATGGAAACCATCAGAGTTAATGTTGGATGAGGTAACAAATAACAATATAGACTCATTTTTCTTTAAAATTCAAGCAAGTATTGTGATGGTGCCCAAGGAATATGCACAACTTCTGCAAAGATCTGCAAATACAAGTATTTTAGCATTTTTTTTCACAAGGTGTAAGCTGTGATCAAAGGTTGCAACATAAGTAAGACAGCACCTGTCTTTCCACCAATGAATTAACTCATTCTGTTTTGTCAATGACTAATTCAGTACCAGGATTGCAGAAAAACTCTGGAGATTTGCTGGTTCATCATAACCTAGTCTGAGAAGGAACTGGATGATATTTTCCAAATTGAAGGGAAAATTTATCTGTAAAACTGGCATTTTTTAACTTAACTTTAAATTTCCAGGTCACCTATATATTGAACAGCACTGCAAGTGCACTAAATTCATCCTCATCTCAGAGGAAGGAAAATATAAATTGCATGGCTGGTTTCACTTCCTGCTTCATGCACAGGTATCTTCGATGTTCTTTGAATAAGTGAAAAGCCAAAGTTAAGCGTTATTCTGAATTTTTTTTTTTTGCAAGATTGATGTAATTAAGAAGTGCTAAATACAATGCTACTTTGAAAGCCTTTTATTGCTTCCTGTTTACCTGATACAGCATTTGCTCTATCTATTTGCATTGTTTCTGGAAGCCTACTGTACTCCCCAAGTTAGCTGCAGTGTTTTTACTGTCTTTGTGGTCACTATCACATTAATAAGTATGACCTTTAATAAAATAAACTATATTTATTTAACTTACAAGTTTTATTTTTTCCTAATCTTGCTTGAAAATTGATGAACTTTTCAACAGATATGGTTTGATTTATGCCTGGTTGTCATCTTTCTTCAATACAGCTTCTAGTAGTTCTGTCTTACTCTATTTAGAGCTTTTTATTCAAATACTGGCCTTGGTATCATGGAAGAAAACATATCCATAGAGCAAATGTCAAGAAAAGGAGCAATATGAGGAATAAGAGGGTGAAAACTGCTTAAAGGAGGTAACACAACTCTGGACAACTGATTTCTTTCTTTTGAGAACAGAATTACCATCCATATATAAAGACAGTTTCCACAGGCTACAGCTGGAAGTCTTTCTCGTGGTTGTTTTTTTAGAAAATCTTACCAACTGCATTAGACTGTGAATGGGGTTTTTTGGATGTAATTTTAGTAAAATAAAAAGAGAGTCAACAGTGAAAATGAATGTTGGAGATGCATAAGATATAAGATAACTGCCAAATTTTGGAGAGCTTGTCTGCTACAAGAAGAGTAAAAATTACATAATTAAAATAGTAAATCAGAGATGAACCTATCAATATTTCTATTTATCTATCCATTTCTTTACATCTCTTATATATTTCAGGCTGTAAAGTGTACCTCAATATTACTTGTCTACTCTTTTTAAATCAGAATTTCAGTTCTTACTGTGTGCATAATTCTGGGAGGATACAGAGTAGTAAATATAACTGTATCCATATATTCTGTCCTAGCTCCACATAGTTTTTCATCAGAAGTGCTAAACATTTCTGAAAAAAAAAAAAAAAAAAGGTTATTTATTTCTTCATTTCTATGGTTCATACACTTACCTGAAAATACAGGAGGAGTTGCAATCATTTTGATATAGAGGTTATCATTTCTGGTGAGAGCTTCCATTCTTTGTCATTGTTTGCAGTGTGACACTGAACAAGGAATGACAGAAATATTAGTTTTATACAAAATTCAGGATATTCTTCACTGAATGACAGCTATGGAGCACACAATTTGCCAGATAAAATAACAATAATGTGATTATTTCAAATGCCAGACTGAGGGTACTTTATAAATTACTGTCTAAAGCACTGAAAGTTTAGGATAGATGTCTGAAAGTGTGTTCTAGAGATAGTTTCAAATGTCTGTGTTTCAGAAGCTGTTGTTTCACTTAAGAAAAATGAGGTTACTTCAAGAGACAGACCACACACAAAACCAGAAAAGGGAGAAACAACAGCACTGGCAGCACCATAAACATTACAGATGAAGGAAAGGAGCCACTTGTTTTTTAGAAAGTCTGATTAATTCAATGGATTCTGTAGTTATGTATATTTTTGCCACAAAACCAGAAATGAGATAGTATAGATAATATGATCATGAAAAATAATCACACCATGCTTTCTGCTTGTTCTACACACAGAGCAGAGCTACACATACTTAAAGTCCAGTGACTTCCTCCATGGCTTTTTTTCTTGAAGAATCATGTTCATGACCCCCTTGTAATAAGTTTCATTAACATAAACCATACTTTCCTTTAAAGAACAAGGGGGCACAGCTGTTTTCATGCAGACAACCATGTGTGTCCATTTGAGGGAGGTAATTTTGTTGAGGCAGGTGCTTGCACTTTTTCATCACTGCCTCCTACTGTGTCCTATCTCTCAGCACCAAGACACCTGACACAGCTCACGACCTGTGTTTGATGAGGCTGTGCTTGAAAGCCAGGTTTTCCCTAAGCACCACTAATGACAGTAGAATGTTTTTTTGTGGTAGGAAAATATCACTGAAACTATTTCCCACGTGGGTGAATTTCCCATAGATATGGAGCCAGGGATCAAAACAAGATTTTTTCTGGAGAGTAAAAGTGTAATGTCAGCTTTCCTGCCTGGTACAGTGGAGTTGACCTACCAGCTGCCAGGGCAAAGGGCTGGTGTGCTACTGATGCAAATGAGACTCACAGCTCTCTGGTGTGGGGAAACCACACAAGTCATCTGAAAAACATCTGCATAATGTGGGACTTGCAGCACATCCTGACCCAGGATGTAGATGCTACTGTTTATCAGGTAAAGTGACAATCATGGGTTTTCTTTCAGTAAGATAATGAAATTTCCAAAAGATAAGCCCTTCTAACCTCACAGGACATCTTACAATAGTTGATCTTACAATAAATGAACTCACAATTACTTGTAGACACTAAACTGAAGAGACTGGTATCAAGTTCAACGTCTTCACTCATCTGTTTTCCACTGAAAGCTGAATTTGGACACAATCAGTTTTGTATTGAACAGCCAGGATTGCAAATTTTACATTGGCTAGACTGAGTCAGACTTTCATAAAGGAAGTAAAAAATATAAAAATGTAGGTTGACTGACATATCAGGTGTCCCTGGTTTCTATTCTGATATAAAATGCAACTAGCAATGTGCTGACATGCAAGGAGATCAAAGCATTCAATAATCCAGGTCTTCACTTAAAAATTAAATGAATCTACAGAGGTACTATCCTGAAAAAAAAAAAAAAAAAAGGCATAAAGTCTCCTGCAGTAAGATAAAACAAATTATCTAACATTCTGAGAAATAATTAGAATATCCTACAAAGAATTGCTGGCTGTTGGCATTTTGTGCATGGTAATTTCCATATTTAATTTAAAATACTGCTGAACCTGATGAATATTTTAATCACAATAAAATAGCAACTTTTTTCCTACTATAGTTCTACTCCTTACTTACAAACTTTTAGCTTATATCAGCAAGTGGCAGTACTTAGACTAACAGAAGCCCAGGACACAGGCAGAATGGAGCTGAAAAATTTCAGGCAGCTGAATGTATGTAAGCATCAAGATAAATCAGCATGTGCAAGTCAGCCCTCAGAGACCTCCAAGATGAGCTTAGAGATATCAGAAGCTGTTTCTTGCTTTCTGTGGAAGAGTCTCCATTACCACTTCAAAATGTCTTGTTCTGGCAACAAGTCCCCAGTCTGCATGCTCAGAAGCTGATCAAAGCACATAAATACATAGAATTTGTTCTAGAAAATAGTCTATAAGAAGGTGAAGAGGAGCTTCAAATGAAGCATGTACTGTTCATACCACTGAAAAATATCTTCTAACTTTTTGATGTAAGTGCTCATGGTTGGAATACTTTGGCAGTATGATACATTCTTATTATTAGAATTCATCATCATCATTATTATTATTAGTATTAGTAGTATTATTAGTATTAGTATTCAGCACTTTATATACATTAATCTGTATTTCATCACCAGTATCTACAGAAGGCACTTGGACTTACAGAAAGTGCATCCAGAGAAGCACTGCTGGTGAATTATTCTTAAAGATAATTGTAGCAGTACTGAGACTCTCAGATAATTCCCCGTTATTCATCACTGCTCTAGTGTGTTGCTTTTGATTCACTTTCTGAGGCTAATCTGTGATTTCACTTGAATTTGGAAGCATTCTAGCCTGCAACTGAGACACAACAGATTTGCAAAACTCCCTGTAAGTGATTTGTAGGAAACAGAAGAGAAGTGATTGGTGAACGTCAGCTCCATTCTGTAACAGTGCTATCTGTTTAGCTTGTCTGGGATCACAAACTCCAAGACAATCTAAGACTAAGGAATTTCTCCAAAGAAATCCTATATGGTTGGGCTAGAGGTGTCTGTCTGTCTGCCAGAACAACCTGGGCTTTCCAGGCCACAGTGATCTATCTGCAGCAGACTTTTATTAACTGACATAGTAGCCTGTATTTTGATAATGTAAACCACTAACTTTTAACTACAATATGCAACATGAAACTTAGGGACTGAAGACTTTTCATCCTTCAGGAACTTATTCCTATTCAGAGCTCCAGTCTCCCCCAGGGAGCCATTCAATGTAATTGTTTTTTGGACAGCTTCAGTGATTTTACTTTAATAGAAATGCCTGCTAGGATGCTCCATGTACTTATAATTTTTTCCATGAAAAATTCTTCATAGTTTCTGCTTGGAGTTTGCTTTTTTTTTTTTTTTTTTTTTTTCAGAAGCTTATTTCTAGAAGCTAAGAAAAATTGAAACTTTTGATTCTATGTATATGTCACTTTTTTTTTGGATTTACTGAGAATTCTTCTATAGATGAGAATATGTTTTCCAGAATGCAACTAGCTTTATCCTTTATGGACAACTGAAATCTTCTCTCTGTGGAACTAATCCAAGGCTTTCTGTAAGATACTGATGTGTCCTGAGAGATGAGGGCATCTAGTTTTCCCCGAACTGACCAGGATACAATTTTAATAGGATGAGTATAATTTCCAGGTCACTAAATTATCAGTGTCCAAAAAAAAAAAAAAAAAAAAAAAAAAAAAAAAACAAACAAAAAAACCCCCAAAAATCCCCAAACCTGGCTGTTACAATAGCTTGCCTCCCACATCCAGATCCTGAAGTGTTATTTTCTGAAGAGCTGGGAAATAGAAAGCTGGTGAATACCTGAGAGCTGTGATGGAGGTTATGACTTGGGCAGAGTGCCTGGTACCTGTAGCAGTGCCACAGTTGCTGTTGCTTTGAGGTAAATGCACAAGGCATTTCAGGTGTTACAGATTCCAATCAAGGAATCACACTGAAAATTAAAAACCACTAAAGCCCTGGTCAAACCTGCCTAAATCTTGTTTCTAAATGGCTCTGAACTAGAGTGAAGCTCTTCACTGAACACAGACTGAAGCTAAACCTGCAGTAATTCTCCAGTATTACAGTTTAGCTGGAAACATGATGATTCCAAGGGCAGATGGAATGATTTCTCTGTGTGCATGTGCACTTCTGTTCCATAAGGTAAACCTTTCTCATAAGCAAAAATTTGCATAGATGTTCCTTTATCATCCCTGTGGTTTTAGTATGCAATAAATTAGCTAGTTCAGCAATTCAAATCTTCAAATACTAAGAAACTGTAAAATAGTGTTCAACTCTCAAATAGTTGCAGTTTTTCAGTTATACTGGTAAAATTGAAATATCTTTTGTTCAATAAAAATAGATACTTGTAGACTGTGAGGCATCCAGAGAACAAATCTGGTGCAGACAGATATTTCTATTGTTAATATAGTTATCTTTAATTTATATAGAACTTGGCAGAGTAAAAAAAATCTATTTGGAAGAGAATAAGATATTCTTTCAGTAAGTGGAGCAGCTCAAGGATAAGAAAATGATATTATAATTAAGCTGAATGATAAAATGAAGGCTAAGAGTATAAAGCTTGTGAAACATAGATAAGAAAGTCTTAAATTTTACAAGAATGTTGATTATAAAAAAAAATCAAAAAATTAGTTCAATTTGCAGGCCTACAATGCGTGTTGATGTATCACAACTGTGTTTATAATAACAACTTAAAAGTACCATTGGACATAAAAGTTACACAAAATGTGTAAATTACAAAAAAGCATAATGAACTAAAAAAACCCCAAACTGTGTATAGAGGTTTTCTTTATGGAAGTGATTATCTGCAATTAGATCTGAAATGTCACATCTGTTGCAAAGTGAATTACCCAGCTTTTCAACCACCTCTTTGTAATAATTTTGTTTAAAATGGTGATAAAAGTTCTGTCTAAATGTTTCTTTAACAATAATGGTGAAAGCAATCATATCAAATAATGATAATTGTAATAGCACAACCTCAAACTTGTTAGTAATCTACATTTACTTAGAGGTATTTGCTGCTAAATATTTTCTTAAAAGCTTAGTTTTAACATTTTTTTTTCTGTTCAGTTATATTAAAATTCATGGTAAAATGGAATACTCTATTTGTTTTCCAACATCATGTAATCCACTTTTCTGAATTATCTCAGAAAACTGGGGAACTAGAAGTTCTGGAAAGCACCAATTTGAGCACAAGGCAAAGAGGACAGAACCAGGATCATTTCAGTGGTGAGCAGTGAAAGAAGCAGAAACAATGAGCACAAACTGAAACACAGCAGCTCCCTCTGAGCACCAGGAAACACTTTTTTACCAAGCACTGGTGCAAGTTGCCCAGGGAGGCTGTGAAGCCTCCTTCCTTGGAGACCATTTGTACCATGTTCCTGGCCAGCTGGCCAAGGGTGGCCTTCCTTAAGCTAAGGGGTGAATCAGATCATCTCCAGAGGCACCTGCTAACCACAGCTATTCTGTGATTCTGGCAACATTACCCATTACATTTTTACAGATCTGTTTCAACACAAAAACAACCTTTTAAAAGCCAAACAACTTACTGCATAGACAGCTACTTGGAAAAATCAGTGTAGTTTCAGGTGTGCAGATGTGATGGGCTTATTTCTGGGAACAAAATCTTGTAAATATCTTTAAAGCTTAGAAAATATTTTTAAAATTTTGGCAAGTCTCCTGTTAAAGACTCTTTTTTTTTCTTTCTTTGACTGATATAAACAGAAAAACAGACATCTGGCAGCTTAAGATTGGTTTAAGTCTCTGGATGTCACCTCAGTTTTTACTTTAAGATTTTGCTAGGGAATGTTGTGATGAAAAAATAAATTGAAATATGGAAGAGAATTTTTCTTAAAAGATAGGAAAGCATCATATGAATTATTTCTTTCTATAGAATTCATGTCTAAAAACAATATTAAAATCCCACCAATAAAAGCACATATCAACAATATTTCTGACTGTTGATAAGTGTCATGCACAAGGGTGTATACAGCTAAGATCAGTAACAAACTGACTTCAAATTGTTCAGGTTAAAAGCTGGGATTGTGCTAGACTTTGATCCTGTGGTGTTTTATACTGAAATCAAATGGAGTACCCAATGAAAGTTTATTCTTCATATGCCAATTTTATTTATTTATTTATTTATTTATTTACTCATTCATCTGAAGTAACCATAAAATCATTAGAAACCTTGAAGGATCACAATCTGAATAACTTTCATATGTGGAACAAAAGCCTTTAAGAATGAAATCAGCTAACTGGCTGATAGTGGATAAAAGTGACCATGAAAAGCAGTAAGTGTGTTAAGGAAAATAAATGGTGTCAACTAGTTATATCTGTTTGTACGTAACTTCAAGGAGGCAAGCTGTTCCACTGAAGGTGTTAGGAGCTGCACAGTTACCTGTATGCTTGTACATTTTACTGTACTGCACAGATACCTCAAGAAGAACATGCTCATGTGTTTGAGATGTCCACAATGCCAGAGGGAAGAAAGGCACAGTGCAACAGGATCTTGGACACACCACAGAGATTAGAATACTACCTTGGGACTTTAAAGACTTATGCTGACTTTTCTTTATGGAAGATGCCATCAGTTGTAAAGACCTAGAAACCCTTGTGGAACTATCTGAATTTTTGCCATAGAATGGGCTGAGTAATATTTCTTTATTCTCTGTGGATGCAACCAAGGCAAAACCATAAAAGCTGTCAGACATTCTAATACTACAGCAAGTGGGGCTGTATAAATATGCCTCTAACTGGGCAAGGGAACTCACCTAAAAGAGGCAGCAGAATTATTTAACTATTGAGTATAACAGCTGAAGTCACAAGCTTGCCCAAAACAGCAGAAATTGCATTATGTTTTCCACTACCATAGAAGATAAGTTTAAGTTCTCAAATTATATGTGAAGACTTGAGCTTGACAGAAATTAAATTATTTATTGCAGATCCTTTATTAAATTGGGTTGCACTGATAATGCCTATTTCTCTACTGAATAGCAATGCCTCTCTCCTTTCTCTTCTAGGAAGGTAGGTATTTTAATTTTTTCTTTGGTGATAAGAAATGGGTCAGGTTTATTTCTAAGCTTTTTAATGTGTTCTGCAAACATTTAAGAAGGTGTTCTCTATTACAGCTAATGTTCTGAAACTAAGAAACATTAATATGTTCATTAAAAAACCCAAACAGCTGGTTGCCTGTCTAGCTGGCATACAACATACAGCTGAATTTGTACATTTTAATGTCTCAAACAATACTTTAAGAGTAATAAATAAATAAATTTAAATGAGAAACAGTAATAAGTGTGTCATCTGTTTTAAAATTATTAGGTTAAAATCCTGTATAAGATGTTAAAGGAACCAGTCATTTCCTATGACTTCAAGACTATTGAGCTGATATAACTTTAACTTGCTTGTTCTATAATATGTCACCTTTTAATTACTCTGTTCCTAATTCAATTCTTATTTTGGCAGAAGAGCTGAACATCTGGGAATACAAGAGGTTTCTTTTTCTTGTAAACCTAAGTAGCTGTCTATGAAACTAAAAGGGTGTGGGAGATAATTTATCCAAATCAAACACCAACAAAGTTCTATGTAGAATCTTTTTTACATGAGCAAGACATTACATAATCTTGATTATAATTACAGCTAGGAAATAAAGGTAAAAAACTCCACATTATTATTTGCTATTAACGGTATTCGTGCAACTCTGTAAGCATTGATGAACCATGCAATGAAATGAAAGATAATAGGAATCACTTTAGGCTTTTGTCTCTGCAGAAGAGTCTAGAAACCTAAACCAGCTGCACAGATTCCTCAAGAACAGAACTGGGAGAGTGTCAGTGAATGGGTCCTGTAAAAAAAAGGGTCCTGTGGGGGAACATGACTAGTAGGAAATGCATAAGACAAGAGGGTCGCCAAAATCCTTATTGTAGCTGCATGGGACCTTTCAGCTGCCAGGGATTTACAGCTCTGGCCTCTAATCAGACACACTTTCTTAGGAATCTGAGATATGGAAATCTAGTTAACATTAATCTTTCTGGGAGACATGAGAGGAAGATGTCAGTGCTGAGGCAGTCACACTTCTCAGGGAGGTGAGGATCTTGTTTTTGGAAGTAGTGCATTCCACAGTTCCTCTTCACACAGTGTAACAATTCCTGGGCTATGGAGAGCTGTGAACATGAGGGGAGGGAGGAGAGAGAAGGCAGCATGATAAACTTCTCAAGTGCTTCACTATGAAGAAAATAATGATAGGTTTGTTGGGTTTCAGAGAGGAAACACTCTGTGGAATGCCTCAAGTCAAACAAAAGCAGCCACAGATGTAACCAAATGGCAGCTGTGTGGAGCACCCCTTTGCACCCCTACTGGGATACTGAGACAATCAAATGCTCCTGCAAAGTGCCTGTGCACCGGTGTGTGCAGTGTGGGGAACAAACGGGAGGAGCCAGAGGTCTGTGTGCAGTCACAGGGCTTGGATCCCATTGTGTTTACAGACACATGGTGGAACAGCTCCCGTACCTGGAATGCTGCCATGGACTGCAGCATGTTTAGAAGAGACAGACTAGGAAGGCAGAGTGGTGGACTTGCCCTCTATGTGAGACAACACTTGAAATATCAAGCTCTGTCTTGGGACGAATGAGCTGAGATGTGACATATTAGGATAAAAGGGCAGATTTAGGGTGACTTTGTTATGGATGTATTCTACAGGCTGCCTGAGCAGGAGGAGGACATGGGTGAGGCCTTCTGAGGCAGCCTCACAGCAACACTGTACCCTTGTGGGGGACTTCAACTACCCTGGCATCTGCTGGAGACTCTGCACAGCAAGGCACTAACCATCCAGGAGGATGCTGGAAAGCATTGTGGCTGCTTTCTGACACAGGTGGTGGAGTATCAACAGGTAATGGTGGCAACAGGGAGGGCTCTGCTTGAGATGTAAAGGCTGGGGGAACACCAGGTTGTAATGACCATGAGGTTGTGGAGTTCAGCACTGGGCAAGGAGGGAGCAAGGTAGCAAGGAAGATTGTAACCATGAACTTCAGGACAGTTGGTGTCATCAGGGATCTTCTTGGAAGAATCCACTGGGAAGAGGCAGTGTAGGGAAGCTACATCCAAGAGAATTGGTTAGTATTGATTGATAAGGTCACTTTCTCCAAGCTCATGAATAAAGCATTCTGATAATCAAAAAGTCAGGAGTCATGAGCATACAGTAATGACTAACCCAGCAGTTAATCTTCTCTGGGGCACATGGTGTGACTGTTGGGGATGGTCCTGTGCAAGGACAGGAGCTGGACACAATGATCCTTGTCAGACCTTTCCAAATCAGCATGTTCTGTAATCTGGTATCTAGGTGCTAGAGTAAGTGATTGTTTTTTACTAATGAATTGTTTTATACAATGAAGAACAGTGATTTCATGCAGAGGAACCTTGAAAGTGTAAATATTTTCATCTCAAAATTATTTTCTCAATATATCCTGTATTGTCTTCTGCTTCCTATTCAGCTTGTTAACTGTTTTGGGATAGAGAATCTTTCTTCCACACTTGCCCAATATCACCATACTTTACATTTTAGCTCAGGTTCAGTTCCTCAGTACTATTCAATACCAAAAAGAAATGGATACTATTAAATCCCTACAAGGGATCCCTAAATAGTATAAATCCCTACAAGGTCTTTGTCTCCATCTTCCAGAGCTAGTATTGGAACACAGATGAAGGCCAAGCCAGAGCCATTTGAATTGGTATCAATCCAAAACTAATATAGGAATCAAAGCAAGACATCACTGATCCAAAATACATCTGATGAGAAGTATATATCAAGGGAAGGAAAGAGTACAGTTCACAACATATAATATATATAATATTCTTTGGTGAAATGCAATACAAAGTCTCTGAATATGAATCTTGCAAGAGAAATCTATTAAAGATGTGCATCTGAGGAAAAAAATGTTTTATTCTAATGTGAAAAGGGTAGTTAGGTCATGGAATATGTAATATCTGTATCCTGTAGGTCATGCTTTGTCAGAATTACAGAGAATTTAATTAATTTTAAAAAATAACATTTTAATCAGCATCTTAGATAAAGCTCATCTAAATGTGCTAGACTGATAACTGAAAAATCTGAGAGGTGTGGATCCTTCGCATATGTTAAGAGAAAAAAGAGAAGTTCTATAAAAACAAAAATAATATAAATTATATTTAATTTTCATTATGAAAAAATTGACAAAAATAATGTCACTGAAAACTAATCAGAAACTCAAAGACTGTATATGCACTGAATCCCTGCTACAGAATTGAACTCTTCCTGAAAAAAATTAGATTCCTTTTTCCTTGGTTATTTCAAAAGAACAATGTGAAATAGGAAAAACAAATATCAAAATCCGGTCACTCCATTCCAATTTCTGAAGTGTCAAGTCTGATTGCTATATTTATAAAAGAAACTGAAGGGGATTTTCAAGTTAGCCAGACAAAACTTATTTCGGTTTTCCCTGATATCTGTAAATGGCAAAGCTAATGTATCTTGTTGAGAAAATAGCAAATCCATGTACAGAATAATAATTCACATATGTCCTTTATATAGAGGGTTATGAGATATGGCAGATGAAAACAAAGACCTGTGTAAAGAGATTTCTGAAACTGATTTGTTGTAGTCACAACATGTTATGAAATGAAAGTTGGAGGATAACAATGTGTTTGTATCAGTTCAACATATGCCCTTCTAAATAATGTAAACTAAACTTTTCATGCTTTAATTTTTTCTTGCTGAAAATTCAGACATACATCTTCTTTAACTTTTCCCTGAGAGATGAGTAGTTGTTAATAAAGACATATATAAATATATACATATATACACATATACATATATACATTTATACAAATGAAAATCTTGTTTTCACATGCCAGATGAAGTAGTAATCTGATGTTGACATCAATTCTTCTGTTTCTATGCAATAGAATGATTCTCATTCATGCAGGAACAATCTGTAATTAGCAAGCTGGGAGGAAAATGTGAAAGGAAGAGAAAATATGTATTCTATGTGTGCTAGATTAGATCTACACAGAAGTGATTAAAAGGGAGTTATTGAATGGAAAGCATAACTAGTACAAGATAGTAGGCTAGAAACTTGAATTGAAGCAGGATGGCATGTTGAAGGTGATAAGTACAGTCAATTGAGCTAAAAATAACAAAGTAGAAAAGTATTAAAACAGATTTAATATTGTAATTATATCCCAAGTCTCAGTAACAGTATGGAATTAAATATGGATTGTGCGTAGGAACAACTAGAACTAGAATGCTACTATTTTGTGGATTATACAATAAAAAGATGGTTTGTCAGCCCAATAAGAAGAATCTTAGTGATTAAAATTAAATGTTGTTCTATCATCATAAGTCTGAATGTAATAGAGGATGGATCCTATCAACAGGACAAATGGCTGGTTGAGTTCTGTCGTCAGCATTATTTGCTGTTATAATAACAGATTAATAGATTACCCATCAAGAAAGGGTCATGTAGTCTGACCTTCTGTGAAGGGAAGGACTTTTCTAAATTAATTCCAGTTTGAGCTAGGACAAGTCCTCTGGAAAAATGAAATAAAATCTTATTTCAGTTTAAAAAATCTGAGTGATGATACATCTAGCACCCCTCTCAGTAATATGTTCCAAAGGTTAATATCTTCACCATTTAAAAAAAAAAAAAAAAAAAAAAAAAAAAAAAAAAGGTGTTTTTTTTTCTCCTAACTTGAATATATCTATATTCTACTTTCTGCTTAGATGTGCTGGCACACTGACATCTCTGGTCTCTTTGTGACTCCTTATAGGCTGTTGTCTTTTAACCTCCTTCTTGTTAAGCTAAAGAGATAGAATTTCTGGGGTCTTTCACAATGTGACTTTTAGTTACTCTTAATCATTCCTGCAATTCTGCCATGAACAGAGTACCATCCTGACTATTCTTGAATGGAGGCATCAGATACAGACCAAAGCTGTGGAAGTTATTGTCTCAGTGACAAACACACAAACAAACAAGCTGCTAAAGATGTGCTGTCCAGAAGGGATTCCAGGCCTCCAAGACAAGAGTTGCAGATTCTCCTGTGTCTGTGCTGAACCATTCATCACAGAGTGCTGTTACACTGCACTGTATTGGACAAAAGTATCTTCTGGATTTCCTGTGATATACCCTTAACCTTAGGATGAAACTGCAGTACTTGATAATTAGTATTGTTTCATCAGCTTTCTGAAGTGATATTTTTTGTTTCATTAACATTAAGATTATGTAGAATATAAGTACCTATTTTCCCTTCATAAGGGAAATCTGAGGAATAAGATTAGGCAGTATAGGCTAAGGCAGGGTGAATTAGGCAGAAATTTGTGCAGTTCCATTCCTTTTTTCCTACACAGAATAGCCCCTGCCACAAAGTAATGAGGATTCTACATCTAGAATATATCCAAAAGCAACCAGTTGGTTTGCTTCAAAAGAGAATTCAGGAATGAATGAAGTTACATATAAAGTGGACCAAGGAATCAGACCCCTGGGAACTAAGCCATTTGACAAGGAAAACACATTCCCAACCTCCTATCATTCATGCCAGTTCTTGTGTGTGCAATTTGCCCAGACAGAAGCTCCACTAAAAGTTTAAAATGCTACTGCTTCTTTAACCAGCATCTCACACACTGCCAGTAGACCCTAGAGAACAGTTTACAGTCTTCTATTGAGAAAACTGATATTTTGTGTTAAAGCCTATAGCTATTTGTCTAATGGAAAAATAGGGCTAGAACACTTTGCAGCTGTTGTTAAATGGGTGAGTCCAGAGTGTTAGCCTTGTTTTTTTGAAGTAAGGTAATATAGAAGAGCAGCTACATTATACTTTTTCTCATTTTATTCCCAAAAATGAGCACAAATATTACTTCTGAGCTGAAAACTGTCTACCTCATTCAGAATTAATATTCTTAAGCCTTCCTGTTTAAAGGTAGACCATGCTAAAAGCAAAGTCAAATCCTTGAGCTCTGTATATTTTAAGAATATATAATAAAAGCATTTATTTAGCTTTTATCACAGAATATTTTATTATCATTATTATTTATTATTATTATTATATTATTATTATTAATACAATACAATACAATGGTAGTAATTTATAATAATATAATAAAATAATAATAATTATTATTTTATTGTCATTTAGCATAACATTTCCAATCCTCTAAGCAGTTCAGTCATGTTATTAGGTCTTCTGGTAAATAGTTGGATACTCAAGGCTATAAGAGTCTACTATGGTTCATTGAGATATCAAATAACAAACACAGAAAATACTGGTTTATGGCAGTAAAATACTCTATCCACTAAAAATTGAAGCACATGGAGTTCTTTGTTAACTTATATGACAAGAGCTGATGTATATGCCAAGGATGCCACAATCCAGCTGTGTTGATGAGGGGTCAGAAAGTTGCTTTTCCTTCAGTTTCATCAAAGGCTAAAATATTTTGTGATGAACTTTCCACCTGCTCCCTATCTGATGAATTCAGAAGCGAAGCATTCAGAGGAGGTCTTGTCTCTCAAACAATGGAAAAAATTGACAGCTACATGTCCCTACCATAGCTGCAGGATTCTGGGTTGCAAGAAAACCATTAACTATGCACATCAAATAAATACACTATCATTTTGAACATCTAAAATGAAATTACCTCCAGCATGACTGTCTGTCTCCAGAGAATAATTTTTTTCCTTCTGTGTGAGCTTTCATACATCCCCTCACCTTTACAGTAATGAAAGTAGAAATCTGAGGTTTGAATTTGGATTCAGACCATTTACAGATGTCTGCTTGTTTACTTTTAAACCTGATGTTCATCACGTCGGTGTAAATTGCCTCATCTGCTTGTTTAATACTGCTTTTTAATTCTGTTTACTAAAAACCTGTGCTGTCAGTTTTAAGGACCTCTGCATTATCAGCAGGTTTGGTTTGTTTCCTGTAGTACTTCTCTGTTAGTCCACATTCCAGTTTGGAAGTGGTTTAACTGCAAAGCAATAAGGTAACACAAGAGGGAGCAGGTCTCCCTTCCACCTGTTGAAATGAGGACACTGATGCTCAGAGCCCGGGAGAGAGCCTGCAGGAGGAACCTACAGTAAAGTGACCAGCTCTAGGCTATATACTGTTGCCCAAACTCTGTAATACAGATGAAGTAATTGATTCTGTGGTTCTGTGGTTTGTGGTTCATGTGCCAGTCATCTTCTGTCTTCCTCTCTACTCCTGGACTCCCCCCCATCACTCAAGATGACATGCAAAACTTATTCTTCACATCCACCTGGGACAGCCAACTTTCCCTTCTGTTTTTCCTGCTCCTTGCAGCCTTCCCACCCCTCAGAATAGTTTGCATAATAATGTGGCTTAAATGAAATGAAGTTATTTTTACAAGGTAAGTTCTCTGTTTTGTACCTTGCTGCTCTGTGGCCTGTTTCAGATTCTACAACACAGTCTGAATAATACTATTTCCTGCTGATTAGGTGGGATTGTGATGTATTGTAAAGGCTCTTGGAGATTACAAGTCTACAAGCAGAATCTTAGGAAAACTGATAAGCAGCATGGACATGTTGGACTGAGCAGAAGTTAATGTTTTTAGAGGAACCTGTAGTTGAAGAATCAATGTCTTATACAAAACATTCAGCAGGAGTGGCCAACAGGACCTATAAACCCCTTTAGAGCTCATATTCAGCACACAATGTAAGGCAAGTATAGCCTAATTCCCTCCCCTGTTCCCTGCAAGTGGGAAAATGAATCTGCTGACTGAATATCCTATTTCCCTGCAGATTGTAAACCTATTTTGGTTGATTTTTTTTTGTTTGTTTTGCTTTTGTTTTTTGTTTTTGGCTATAAACTTCTTAGCACCTGTCTCATAGGCAGCTCTGTTAACAAAAGGACCAAAGAAATCCAGTACCAACTTGATGCAAATAAGCAGATACTTCTTTACTGGGGACACTGGGGATATGGGTGTAGGTCCTCTGAAACGTGTCCCTCTCAACAAACAAAACCCACCCCTTTCATTTACTTTTTCTGCTAAATCATGGTTACATAAGTTCCTTTACTTACTATGCATACTATGAACATTCTTTACATTGATTGGTTCCAATAGTTAATAACTTCATCAATGGCCCATTGTACTCCAGGGCCAGTTTGGCTTTGAAGCATATAACATTTAACTTGTTTTTTTTTGGTGGCTCTGACCTTGACAATGCTGCAATTTCTAATTACATTTGATTTCTTTTCAGATACCCTTGTCTTTTTTTATATGGTGAAAATTGCTCTGACATGAGTGACTGCATGAAACTGTGCTACACAGTTTTGATCAGGGTCCCAACCCAAATTAATACACATAAAATAATAAAAATAATGACCTTTATTAATTTGGGTCACCTCTAATTACATTTTGACTCTATTTTATGAAAGAAAATGTAAACTTTTTATTTTCTTAACAAATTGTATGAATTGTATACATTTTAGGAGAAGAATATGTAAAGCTTCAGCTTTTTATACTTCTTCTTTCTTCTGAATGCTAGCTTTTACACAATTTCATAAGGTACCAAAATATTTGTAGCATGAATGATTAGGTCTTGTCAGAAGGCTCATAAAAACATCAATCCCATGTTTCCTCTTTTTTTTCCCAGTTCACATTTTGAAGGGTAGTGCTAATGATATTTTTATTTAGAAAATAAATAGTTCCTAAACAAACACAATGGGTAAAATCTACAAACATAGGAAATATGCAGAGTCAGTTTAAAAACAAACACATAAATATTTGCAATCGTTTCAATAAAAGTTTTAAGTATTTTAAATTATACAAGGATCTGAGATTGTAACATTGTTTGAGACTGCTGAAAGTGTTTGGAATTTGTGTTCCTAACTAGGCTTTTTGTTTCATCACAGTAGCTACCTATTGCACTCTAGCAGATATTTAGTTCCTGTGAGGTTATATAGGTCACTGTTAATTTCATAGTAGTAACTGATCAAAAATTTATTATAATCACACATATTTTTAAGTATATTTGTGCCCATTGAGTGAGAAAGTGTGGCTATTTTTAGCATAAAAAATCTGCTAGTTGAACTTTTACAATTTTTAATTTTGTTGAAACGGAAGTTGTTAAGCTGAAAAGAAGTATCAGAGTTCACAAGAGAGAGTTAAAAAAAAAAAAAAAATATGGTCACTGACCTCAATTTTTGTACAAAAAAAATTACTTGTGTGTTTTCCATTGCACTTTTTTTTTTTTTTTTTTTTTTTTTTTTAAATGAGGAAATGGACTATGCAGTCAGCTAAAAACATGATTGCTTGTGAGCTGTATCTGGAAATGCCAGGGTCAGTGTTCATTGTCCCAAGTGACCAGATATAGTCCCTGACCACGGAAACGATGGGATGGGAGAAAAAGCTGAAGGCTCTACCCCAAGGGCTCTGCTCTTCCCTGTGTGTCAGCAAACACAGCATCCAGAATCAAAGGTCATTGTTTTCAAAGGAAGAACCAGACAACCCTGAAAAGGTGAACAGATGATGGAAGTGAGCTATTTATGAAACTGGAGTTCTCCTAGTGGCACAAAGGGGCTGAAGGTTGCTCTGCCCCCTGTGCTGCCCAGGGTAATTACTTGTGCCTGGGACTCAGTGAGCCCATGTCTGTTGCACTGCTAACTGTGGAGCCAAGTGTGAAATGTCGAAGGATGGGAGGCTGGAGGAGTTCATTAAATTACCTCCCAGTTTATCATCTGCTCTACAGCTCTGTGAGGCAGTTTAGTTTCTTTGACAATCTGACCTTTCTGTTTAAATAGGTTGGCCTGCCATGGAGATGGTCTTCTGGGGCTTTTGAGGCCAGAAATATTTTGTGCTTAGTAAGACCATTTAAGGTCCTTGAAGTTAAAACTTCCATTTCTAGTCAGTCAGATTACTTTTGAGCTGTCATTCACCTCTTGCACTTATCTTGCTTGTCCAGCCTTGCTGATATCATTCTTGATTTTTTAAAAATTCATTTCTTGTCCAGATAACTCACTGAAGAACAGTCAGGATCAGCCATGGAAAAGTGCAATGCCTTTAGGCAGTTTCTCTTTTTAGTTTTTTTTCCCAGTTATCTGAGAATCAATCAAGATGTGCACTCCCTCCCTAGCCTTTCAATAGAGTGTTCAGTAACACCTCCAGTACCTTCCCCAAAAGGATAATTCACCATTTTCAAGCTCAAGAGTAAGACCTTACATGTGTAATTTATATCTGGTTTCTGAGGTAAATAGATCTATATACATATACATACCCAATTTTTTTAGGCTCCATCTGTTGCTTCATCTTTAAAACAAATTACTTCATCAGGAAAGGCAGAAAAAAAAAAAAAACCACAAAAACTTGCAAAATAAGCAGCATAGAGTACAGCACATAAAAAATAAGAGTAACATTAATTAAAATGTAGTCCACATCATTCCTAACTGCATCAGATGTCAGAAATAGCAAGCAGTCCAATCACATTTAGAAATAATTAATGGGAACTCTGCAGTAAATTAACATAGTAAATAACAGTATAATTACAGGAATTATACATACAATTACTAAGAAACAATCAATATTAGCAAGAGACATTTGTTACTGCATTTGTGTTTACATAATTCACAGTTGCATCACTCACTGAAAGTTATTCTAAGACAAATTGGCAGCTAACCAGTATTAGAAAATATCAAATCAGTATTCTTGGGATACTAGGCAGCCCCAGTGGTGTTGAATGATTGTTTTTTTATTAGTGAATTCACCAAAAGTCACCCTATCAAACACAGAGTTTGGCTCGTCTTAAAGTTGCTGGAATTAAAGCTATAGTACTTCATGCTTCTTAGACATCATTTCAGGGGGCAGAACATTTGCTCAATTTAGGATAAAAAATGTTACATTTTTAATCAATACTTCAACCAACCCTATCTGCCTCACCCAAATGTGTCCCACCTTGTCTTGTTCTTTTCTGTGCAGAGATTGTTAGTGACCCCAACATCTCTGTTGGATCTATGAAGGCATTGCTTTTCTGCTTACTATAAATAATTTGAATGTATAAAAATTAGAACTCAGCTTTTCTACTTGTGTGTTCTAATCTCTAGGATACTTTACTGCTCCATATGAGACATCTTACCTGTACCTAATTTGAAATTTTCTAAAAGGAAAGACTGTTAAGCCTTTCCCTTGAAGCAAAGGATCTCAGTTCAAATTTGTTCTTCCTCTAATGCAGGAGAAGGAGTAGAATATATATTTTTTTTACATTCTCTATATTCTAGTAAAATTGGTTGAGTATTATGATACATAATACCCTTAATAATCTCTTCATGGAGTTTTATCTGTTCTGGGAAATACTTAAATAGTCATTCTGATACCTGTGGGAAGCTGGCTGGACCCTTGTATATATTACTGGCATTTAAATAAAATCCTCATTTCCCATCTCTTAACAACATATTTTATTTACTCAGGGCTTATGAATCTTCAATTTTCATTCAATTCTCTAGTTATGTTGAAATTGTTATGCTTTCAAAACATTAAATCTTAAAGAATATACTGGAATTCAGCAGAGGCAAACACAGAGTCACTTGTAAGCTGTTTACTTCTATAATGAAGTTCTAGAGATGTATAGAACTCCATGCCAAAACCTGTAAAAATAAGATTAGGTTTTCAGTTCATTATGCATTTAAACTCATAATGAAAATTTTGTCCATATTTTAATTTGTAAAGAAAGAGTTGGGATTAGGAAGAAATAAAATGGTTGCATCCATGAAAAGATAACAAGCTTCCTTGTATTTTATATAAAACACAGTAACCCTATCGTCAACTCTGAATTTTCGCACAGGGGAATTTATATTAAATCTAAAATATATTAAATGTGAACAGAGAATACCAAGTTAGTGTTGATGGAATTGAAAATGAATTTTCTCACTTTCAGAGGAAGTCAAAATATGCTTTCAATTATATTAATGGGTAATATAATCCTCGTGTTCCTTAATAATTAAATCATGTATCAAAAATTACCATGCTATGCTGAATTGCTTTGCCTACAACTGGAAATTCTCAAGTGGTTTCTATTGTTACAGTAGCAGTCTTGTATTGTAAGCTAATAATTTAAAATATATATATTTTTATATATATATAAAAATATATATATAAATATTATATTATATTTATTATATATTATATTATTTTATATATAATATATATATATTATAATGTTTTATATATATATATATATATATATATATATAATAAATATATATAATATATATATTATAGGGTCTATTGGCTTTGTGGAACTTTCACTCCCTGCTTTAGCTAGGTGGGGTAGCCAGCCAGGATCCCAGCACTGAAAACAATCCACCCCAGGATCCCTTGAACCACCCTCTGCAGGAGCTTACTCCAACCTGCTGATGGCAAAAGCTGCAGAGAATGCCTTAGCAAATGGATAATTTGGACAGCCAGAACTGAATGGTGTCAATGCTTATCCCCATTTCAACACTGAACACTGGCTCCACATACAACAATTGTCAAGTAACCTTTGGAAAAAGCCTTGGGTTCCTGGTGTTTGTTTCTTCCTTGTTTCCTTCTTCCTTTTTCCTTGCAGTTTGCTAGAGGTGTAGACCAAGAAATTAAAATTAATTAAGTGCCTAAATTGTCAAACTGGTATATAAAGGTATTTTCAAAAGTGTTGAACTGCAGTTGGAATTAAAATATACATCTTCAAAGGAAGCTGTGAAGAGAATTTTCCTCTAAATGAGTGAAAATCAGAAAATTCTTAGAAATCCCATGTATCATCCGTGCTTTCTAGGTACCTAAACACTTTCTATATACCTGAACACTTCTACAAGTCTGTCCAATAGTCCTTTTTAAAGGTTCTCCTTTCATATTGATGTTTTCTGTAGATTTTGCCAGAAATCAACAAAGGTGTGTAAACTCCTTAGGATTATTTTTAATTTCAAAGATGTGTTTTCTGTGGCAGTATGAAGTATTTCATTATATTTTTGAGCAGTGGGAATGTGTCCTTGCAACTGGGACGCTTGAGATGTAATGAGGCAAAGAAGTCCTCTGCTGTTTGTGCAGAGTTTAGTTCTATATAACTGACACATTATTTGGTGAAAATACGTAAGAAAACTGAGTGTCTGAATTCTGCTCTTACCAACTAACACCATTCCGACTTCTGGGGTTTTTCCTTTCTTTTTCGTCTTTTCTCTCTTAAGTTATGCCTTGTGTTATAGCTCATTAGCTAAAGTCAACTCTTCACTGCAATTACTTCAGTCAGAGAACCCAAATATTTTCTATTTTTTTCATTCATTATGCTTTCTTATCTGTACAGAAGTGATTAGTCCAATGATGAAAAAAATACTTTATTTCTCCATATAATCATAATAGATAACAATTCTGCTTTAAGTTTTCTGACATACAAAGCTTTTGCTCGGGCTGGAAAGCAATTATCAGGGATGGATTTTTGTTAAAGGTAGTCTATTCTACTTGCACTATTAAAAGATTTGTTAATGAATTTTTTTTTTTGCATTCCTGTGTTGCTCCTAAACTCAAAACAACCTGAAGTTATTACTGTTTAGAGCAGGTTTACAGATTCTTGTAGACCTCTATTATCCTATTAAGCCTTGTACCAATAAATCATTCAGAGGAAATGGGGATGGAGGCAGGGAGTAAAGATCAAAAATAATAATGAGGGAGTAGGAAATTTAAGATCAATATATCTCAGAATTTCTGCATCAGACAAGGTGTGGAAATGTCTACTCTGGTGTCATTATTTCAGCAAAAGCTGGTGTGGAAGTCCTTGTTTTGGAGTAGGTATTTTGATCTATTTCCAGCAAACAATTGAGTGAGAGAATGCTCAGTTGCATTTTAGGACCATTGTATCTGATTGCATTTTCACCATGATGAGAGGACTATATACAGTAAATACTAAAAATGGCCTGCTACATCTGCATAGCTCAGAAATGAGATCAAGCATATGTGGCACAGAAATAGCACAGAGGAGATACATAAATCGTTCAAGATTCAAAATAATTAATAATCAATAATAAACAATAAATAATTAATAATTAATAATTAATAATTAATAATCGATAATTAATAATTAATAATTAATAATCAATATTCCACTGAATGTGCATTCTTACTGCAAGAATCTTGCTTACTCCTCTGTAATCATAATATGACCCACGACATTGTTAAAGTAATATTTTTTCATGCCTTTAAGTCAGCTAGGGCTCACCCAATGTGCTTGGTAAGGAAATAAAATGGGTTGCAAATTTGTGTTTCAATGTGTAGATATTATGCTTCTTTGTATAAAAAAGTTAATGCACTTTTTATTAAATAAAAATAGAGACAGGGGTTACAAAAAGCTTTAATCCTTCTTAAAAATGGGGAATAGAATATAGTTCATTCTCCAAAAAAATGCTTTTATCACTGGTTCAGAGAATTAATTATCCTTATGAGTGTTCATTCTTCTCTGATTCCAGTTAATCCTCTAATATGCCAAGCAAAGATGAACAACTGTTTTATCTCCTTTTAAAAATATATTATAGCTTAATGGTTTTAGATTGACCTTACTGAGTCAAAAAAGTGAACTTAATTCCTGTCAAGAGCAGAAAAAAATTGGATGCAAGTATACAACTGCCTATCTAAATTTCATAACTGTTGAAGTGTTGGCTAAAATCACTTGATTTGAAGGGAACCCTTGACCTCTGCTTTTGTCAGAGGAGACTTGGGCTGCTCCCTTCATGGGAGTATTGTAAGGGCTGAGTGAAGTGCAGAGTATTTACAGCTCAGAGATGCCCAGAGAGGGGGGATTTGTGTAGCCCCATAAGCCAAGAAGGTTAACTCAGACCTCCCTCATGCCACCTCAGCTTCTCCTGTCAAATGGATGCAACAGGAGCTGGTAGGATTCTGACCACACAGCAAAGCAGGTGGGGGGATAGGGCATTTTCTGCTGGGGAGCACATGCAATCTTTGCTGCTCTGCAGGAAGGCAGAGTGGAGTCACCCTGGCACAAGCATTACCAGGGTCCAGCTCAAGCCCCAAGCTGGACCATATTAGAACATGTTCTTCAGCTCTTGCTCACCATGTTGACTCTGCAGGATTATTTTTTTTTTTCCTAAAATACATGATTCTTTCTCTGTGTTGTATAAACTGTGTAGCTCAGGGCTCCGGATCTTGCTTCTGTATCCCCAGCTCATTTCCTTTCTAAATTTAAATTTTAGTTTTCTTCAGAAGATATGGGAGTTGGGCTTTTAAGTGTAATTGTTGCATGAGGTGTGCAACAGTGTGTTACCCATGAACAAAGTAAAGCTGCCATGAACACCTTTAAAGAGCAAGTATTGCTCATGGAATCATAGCCATAAATGATTTGAGTTGGAAAAGACTTTAACATCATCCAGTTCCAACTTTCTGCCATGGGAAGGAGCACTTTCTATGAGATAAGGTTCAAAGCCCCACCCAGCCTGGCCTTGAGCACTTCCAGAGATGAGGCATCCACTTCTGGAGCCTGCTCAGCTTCTCTGGTCAATGTAATTTCAATGTGATTCCTGCTGTGGTATATAAGGAACAAAGAAACAGATGGTAATTCTGTATAATTAGTGAGTCTAATGGCAATTGTTATGATACTACAGCATGACATAATATTACAACTCCATACTCTGCTGGTATGATTTACCATTTAATCTATACTAGCACTTTCTATATTTTGATATGCTAGACAGTGGTCTAAAGGTCTAGACAACTGATAAAAAAACCCATATAATTTCTTCCTTTCCTTCAGATTCTTACACAGCTTCAGATGAGTCTTACTTTTTTTATTTCTTATTTTTAATGAAGTCAGTTCTTGTCTCATTTTTTTGGAAATTTCTCTTATAACTTCAAACATAACATTTTCCTTATCCTTTTCTAAGCTCTGAGTGGGTTTTGATGTTCAAGAAATTTTATTTTCACTTCATAATGTGTAAAAGTGAGCACATCATTGTCAGCACAATTATCTATTATCATAATGGATATGCTAAAAAAATATATTAGTAGCTGACACTAAAAGAAATACTCTACATTGTTATCTTCTACTCTTCTACTACACAGAGAAGTCTTGACACTGAAATTTACTAGTTTGCTACTTATTCCACAAAAAAAAAAAAAAAAAAGGAAAGAGCCCATTCTTAAGTCTTTACATTCATGCCATGTGTCTCCAGCCATTTCTAAATCAGTGGGAGTCTTGAATATGGAAAGCTCCTACTGAATTTTAAAATGTTAAATCAGTGCTATTTCCATATTGGTCTTGCCTGAAACATTTACAGTAACATGTTATTTTCTCTGCCAGAAATCAAATGTATTCCATACAGCATAATAAAGGACTAAGTGTGTTGATTTCAAACTTAAAAGAAATTGTTCCATTTGACACTTTGAAATATTATTTTGTATGTATGAACCAGCAGAATATGGTATGCATAAACACAACAGTCTTTGCCAAAAGATAATCACAAGCTTTGAAACACCACTGCAATAACTCTTTCCAGGATGCTGTGATTAGAGGCCTCCTAAGTATTTATGGAAAAGAAAAACTATATTACAGTTTAGATGATAAATAATATTAGGTTCAATCTAGAATTGCTGAAAAGAAATAACCTTTTTATTTCCTGATATATATTTTAAATATTAGGAAGTTGATGTCTATTCAGCTGTACCTGAAAAAAAAATACTGCTATAGCACTTCTTCTGCAACTAACAATATGCCTTCATTAAAAATCAAGCTATTTTTTCTTTGGTTTAGAATTGTACAGGGAGATACAGATCCAAACTCTGTTGCAAAGCTACAGCCACACAGGCACTCACCATGTTGCTATTATATGTGGAAGGATGATTTCTTTCTGTGTACTAGCAAAGCTGTATGGACTGGGGACTTTGACAAGTTACTCTGTTTCTGTCCTTTCCTTTTTTAAATGAACTCTTGGAAATAATAAATTTGCATATAGGAAGGACATGGAGATGATACGGGGCATTAACATCAAGATTTTAACTTATGGATATTTTATTGATTTTTAGAGCTTATATGTTGATGTAAGACATACACATAGAAAAACAAGTGCCTTTAAAATATTGCTGATACTGACAGAAAAAACAGTAACATGGATAAATATTGATTATTTTCTGTTTTCTATCCAACTATAGTTAAGGAAATTTCCCTGGCTCCAAAATGACATATATATACATATAAATTAATAGTCATAACTTCTACAGAACTGCCTACACTGTATGCATTTTGTGTCACTACTATGGTTGCCGTAGCAAAATTCATGAAATAGTCAATATTCACTAAAATGTCTTTATGCTGGGTAATGGATGATTCTTCCTTTTAAGAATTCCAAGTTACATGTTAAAAGTACTTATTGTAAAATGATTTCCTATGAGAAATTAGTTTCTTTCTAGTGTTATCAAGGCTTTTCATGCTTGAAGCTTGTTCTGTCATAAATGAAATCCTGAAAATAGACAAATATTAAATCTATGATAGATATTAAATTATTGAATATTCAGAAACAACTTACCATTGCTAGAGGTGTATAAAATGACCTCATCCTTTATAAATAAGAAAAAAAGTGCACACATAATCTGCAGGTAGACTACAATATATCAAAACAATTAGGTTTTGTATGATTCAAACTGTAAATTAAAAAGGACAGTTGCTATGATTGCACTTCCACTTCACAACATCAGGTGACCAAGCAGCAATTGTAGGAATAGTCTCCACATGAGAAAACTGAGAAAGGGTTCATGTAAGGATGTGTGGTCTGTGAGACCATCTGCTTCAGTAAGATTGGCAGAATTTTTACTTTCAATGGGTTAATAAGTGAAAGGGAAAATAATAAACACAATCACAAGTGTCTCCAACCATAATGGAAACTGTTCAGCTGCTATTTGATGATGGAGCATAGGCTTGGAGAAGGCCAGCCTGGACTTTATAATTGATAAGAACCCAGGCTTTATGGCTGATAAGAAGGCAGAAATAAGATGAGCAAGAGAATTTGGATATTTGAGGGAGCCTGTGGCACTAGACAAAAACTATTGAGAAATAGTAAGGTGCAGTAACTAATAAGGAGCAACGGAGAGAAACAAATATTAAAGGACATGATCATGTAAACAGTTACCAGTCTGCTCAACAGCTGCAGCTATCAAATCTTCTTTCTGTACCCATTCTTAATGATCTTTCTGTGGTCATTTCTCAACCCATGTGTGAGTGGTGCAGGGTCTAAGAGGTTGGAACACTTGAGAAGTACCAGGAACAGTAACAGCCTGGACCCATGCATTCCAGCCAGCAACTGGAAGGAGTGAGGAGCTCAGTCAGCAGCTGGGAGGCACCTGGGTCATACAGCTCCATGTGCTGGCTGTGGAGCAGCTGGAGGTTTGCAGTGACTGGTGCAAGTGCCAGAAACAAGAGTCAAACCCTCAGCCACAGGAGCTTGGTGCCAGGGAGCTGGAGGAGCTGAGGATGCCAGCAGCAGGTGGAGTGCAGACAGGACCCATGTACCTGCAGGCAGCAGGCACAAGGAGCCCTGCCTACCCAGCTGCCTCTGGCTGTGTGGAGGTGAGCCAGATGGCAAGCAGTGGGGTCAGAACCATGCAGAGGGTCCGTGCTAGTACTGGAGGGGAAAATGAGAGTGGAGAGTGAGACAAGTGGGAGAGTTCATGTGTGTTTGCTAGACATCACCAGGCTGGACTAGCCAGTGGGTGGGAGGTCAGTGGAGCAGGTTAGAGTGTGTGGAAAGCAACAAGAGTAGCAATCAGACAGAGGATGGTGATGCTCAAGGCATCTGTGAGTGTGTGTGCATGTGTAAATCCAGAGCACAGGGGCATTTGTGTGAGCTTCAGGCCTGATTGACTGAAGGACTGAAGAGCAGAAATGGGCTGTGTAAGGCTATGTGTTACAGCAGTTCTGGTGACTGACATACCCCCAGTACCTGAGAGTGTTGTTAAATGCCATTGTTAGCTGGCAGAGAGCTCTGTCAGTGCTCTCTGCTCATGGCTGGGAGGGACACTCTGCCCTGCTGCTGGCTGGACTTGTGAATGGGAATGCAGCACCTGTGCCCATCACCCAGCTCTGGATACCCCTGAGCTTCAGGGCTGGGCCCCAGCACCTGGGCAGGAGAAATCCCTTGGCCCTCTGCTGGTCCTTACAGCATCCCTTGGCAGCTTCAGCATCCACAGAAATGCAAATGATCTGTAAGCATAACAACCATTTTCTCATCAAAGCACCTCAGCTGTCAATTTTGCAAGAAATTCCACTGATAAGAGGATCAGAAACTGATCTCATACCACCATTTGCAAAAGCACTTACCAGATAAAATACTGACACATATGCATGCAATGGATTATTACAGACTTGAAGGTATCAGATTGATTACACCAGATTTTGAAAATGCCGACTGGTTTTTTTACACATACCTATAGCAATAGCCAGGAAATTTTTACTGTATCTTTTTGTCCAAATCAACATCAAAGTGGCTATAATGTCTTGGCCCTTGTTGCATATGTGCAAAATTGAAATTTAGTCTGATATTATTGAAAGCAGGTTTTTTGCTTTATGAAGGAAGCCAGTTATAACAAATTACAGAATTGCAGAATTAAATAATTACATTTGGTTTCTTTGTTGCTGAGAAATTTGATGAGGTTAAAACTTAAAAGAGTTCATTTTTTAAAGGTAGAAAGTGTAGGCCAGACAAATTATTTGTGTCTAAAATAGAAATGATGGTCGTTTAGTATATATACTCAGATTGCAGGAGTGGACGTGTCAATTAATATGCACCATGAAGAGGAAATTGTTTCATTTTTAAAGTAAACATACATATGGGATAGTGATGGATATATTCAATCTCATGACAAAGCACCTTACTACATTATGAAAATCAAAATGCTTCACTCTTGTACTGTTTTAAAATGGTTGAATATTGCACTATTGGAAATTTGATTAAACAAAGAAGACGGATGCCAATTTATAGGTCTTGAGTCTACTGTACTGAGATCAATAAAATAATAGTGATATGTCAATAAATGATTTAAACACCCTGAGAGCGGGGTTTTTTGTGGTTTGAGCCAAGTAATAAGAGATTCATGCTATCACAGAAATAAGAGTAATTATTCATTTGAGATATTAAAAGCATATCTCTCTGCATTTCTGTATCAAGGCACCCAGCTCCACAGGTGTGGACTTTATTAAAATGCTAACAATAGCCTGCAGTAGCTCCACAATAAAATGTAGTGTTAGATTTCTTCTCTGTGTGAAATCAGAAGACAGATAGAGAGACTTCTAAAATGCATTTGTTTAAAAGTACTTTTTTTTATGTACCTCAGAATTAGAGTGGAACGCTGTAGATCTTCTCTGCACACCTTTGTAAAAATTAAAATTATTAAATCTATAAAGAAGAAATGCTCTTTAGAGGTGGGCATACCTATAGGAAACAGCCTTGGTAATGTGATGCATGTATATGGTTTATAGCAATGACATTGTAAAAAGCTGCAATATCCAAAATTTCTCATTTATGCTTTGTGTCTGTAACTTTGCATCAGAAAATGAAAAATGAAACATAGAAAACTATTTCCACTGAGAAAACAGTCATTTAAGTATCATAGGGAGCTTTGTGGCTCTTTGATATTGGTAATGTTTGAGCGTTTTTCGCTGTTTATGAAATTTATTTTCTTCAAGTAGATATATTTTTCTCCAATTATTGAGTCTTCTTTTAATTTTTTCATACTGTAATAAACATACCTGATGTGCAATTATATTTTTAGTTTTAGTCAAAGTAACAGTTGCTATGTCATAGATCTCTCTGATATAGGTGAAAGAGGAGAAAAGAAAAACCTTGGATACAACAAAATCAATAAATGATTTGCAGTACTGGCAGCTAGGTGACTCATGAGGGTCAAGAACAAAAAAATGAAGGTTTTACTGCAGGCATTCTAGTTTGTAATCACTTAGTGACTCTTTTTTTTATGCTGCCCTTTTGCCTTAAGGTATAGGTAGAACATGGACACTTGTCATCACATACTCAATTTTTTCTGACAATTAGAACAGTATATTTATGAAGTGGAAAAGGAAAATTTACTGTACCACACTTGAGGTCAGTTGTGAGATATTAACAGGTCTTCACTATTTGATGATCACTTGGAGAGAAACCAATCAGATAAAACAAAGGAAACCCCAACCAAAGAGAAAATCCTATTTGGATTTAATTTATGGCATGCAGTAGATAATTATATGTTACAAACTTTAATTAGGTCTCCTGTTGTTACCAAAAGAAGTAGAAAATTATGTTCTAGTAATTTTTAGTGCTATCTAGAAGTAAGTATAACTTGAATTTTAAGGCATGTTCAGAAGAAGTCTCAGTTGTGGTAGCACTGTGTTAATGATACTGTGCTGCCTGATTTTCCACCCAATCTATTCTGTGGGAGTTGTGTTACTACTTCAAATGCAAAACAGATTGGTCAAGAGTTTACGTTTCTGAATATATTTCAAGCACATATATAATACTGACTTTTGTGATTTTTAAGGTGAAACTAGGCAGAGAAGAAGAAAAAGTACAGCCAGATTAGTGTAATGTTTCATATGGTGATCTGGCCTCTGTCCTGTTCAAGGAAAACAGTTACAAAACCAATATTATATAGATATTTAAAATCACAGTATAAAGGATTGTAATATTAAAAAGCAATAGGATTCCTTGTTTCTAAAGCATTCTTGCTGTTCAGAGCTGTAGTTGTGACTACATTATACAGCATATCCCAAGTGCATAGTGAGAAGAGACTGTCCTGAGCATCACATCATGATGTCCCTGAATTCTCTCCCAAAGGAAACAGAGAATGGCAGCAGAGAAGGAGTGATGGTTTGCTGTGACATAGGATGGACAAAGGCTGGGGACTACAGAGGTGTTGACCAGGACATACAGCAGTCTACCATGGATGCAGCAAGGATTAACCTGGGAGATAAGGTTTCTGTTTTGGTTTGGTTTGTTTGATGGCTTATTTGGGATTCTTGTGGTTTTGGTTTTGTTTTCTTTTGTGTATGGCATTAATTAATTTTTCAATTAAAAAGTAAAAAAATTTTCAATATGTTGGAGAAATATATTTTTAAAAATAATGCCTACTTTATTTTTTTAACTTCGTCAGAATATTACAGTAAACCAATTACAGTCATCTAGCACTGTCAACAAGAAAAAAAAAGTAAGAGCTCTCTGTCACCTGAAACTGGCTTGATAATAATGCAAAGAAAAACCAAAAAAATAACAAAAAAAAAAACCCTCAAAAAAGTACAACAGCAAAACAGAAGAAAAAAATTCTCTGCATTGACGAAAGCAATAAATGCATGTGCTTTACATTCTTTTAAAAGTATGCTATGTTTATGCTTTCTTTACATTGTTGGACTTCTGTATCTATGATAAGTAATGAAAGAGCTACAGGGCTTGATGTTATATTCCAACTTATCCTATCACTATAAAATCAGAAGAGATGCAACTTCTGCTTTTTACATCCAGATACATTGGAAACCTTACATAGAGCTTTGATTTCACCTTGAAACCAAGGCTTTTTTTCAGACAAGATAGACAGACAGACAGACAGACAGATAGATAGATATTGTGTCCTAATGATTCAGCTCCTTCTGATGCTCCCAAATTTTGAATATATTGCTATATTGTCTAATGTGGGTTTAGGATTCTCTATCCATTAACATTGACATCCTTTTCATGCATCATACCGAATTAAATTTAAAGAGTTACTTCCATGAATGTTCAAAAAATTTTAACTTGGAATTTCTGATTTGGTTCTAATTTGTTGATTGCATACTGGTCTATAGATGGTGAGGACAGGTATCCTTTGTATTCATAAATCTTCTGAAAATAAATACCACTGCCTTCATAATCCATTTATATAGGTAAAGTTGATAACAATTTCATGATTTTCTGAAGAAGCCAAGGTCATCGAATAGATGAGGAATACAAATCATTACTTATGCTATTTAGAAAGTGGGTTCTAGTTTAGATATACCAAGTAAAGAGATTAATTACCTCCCCAGTGATTGTATGGCAAACTTTAATATTCTACAGAACCAAAACTAGACATGCAATTTTTAGAAGGTATTTAGAATTAACTGTTCTCAATCCCATTTTTAAAATATCACTCTTTGGACCACTATAACTTCTTCAGTTAAACATAAGACTGGTTATTTACAAGATCTAGGCACTAAAAATTATTTTAGGTATTTCATAGAAATTTTAATTTCTAAAATTAAAAAAATTTCATAGAAATTTTAACTCTATTTCATAGAGTTAAAAGCATAGGACACCTGGATATTTTAATTTCTGGTTATTTTAATTATTTCATAATTTCTGGTATGTTGCTAACTAAGAAGTGATGCAGCTTTTACCTTAATTAAAGCCTGTCTAGGCTCAAATTTTGGATTGCACCATAGAGAGAGAAAATCAAGGACATGAAATCATGGTTTGGAATAAGATGCAGGCAAAAAATTCAAGAAAATTATCCGAGTTTTGCCACTGAAACAGTGATTTCTCTGCCAATCTTAAAGAAAAGTTGTTTTCATTCCCAGATTAGGATTTCATTGTGATCATAATTTGCTGATTTAGTCAAGGGAATGAAATCCCTGAGACACTGGTTGTCTACTCTCTCAGTAACTTTAGGATAGTCTATTTAGTCTAAAACCTGCAATGTTTCACAGGAATTAGGAAAGAAAGAAAGAAAACCTGGTTATTTCAAGTCAGTTCTGAGAAAAGAAGATAAAAATAATCCTGATTCCTACAAGAACCATGCTGAAACCATGAAACACAAGATTGGATTATACCCATGTGTGGGTTATGTTTACTGACAACACAGGTGATCATTTACTGCCTGGGGGCCATGCAGAGAAACACCAAAGGGGACACAAATCCATTCACAGTGGTGAATGAGAGAAAGCTCTATCAGAAATACAAAAAACTATTCCAAACCAAATATTTTACAAATATTTTAACTCAAAATTTGTGTCCTCTCTTCCTTGGGTGGGAAAAAAAATGTATAAATACAATTTTAAATAATGCACTTCAGTGAGAGGCAGTACAATTATACATTGAGAGCAGAGTTATGACTTTAGGAAGGAGATGAATATACCAGTGAATCCAATGACCACAGACTATGCATTAGTAACTTTTCCTTCTTAGTGTTTTATATCCTTTAGTGTGTAACTTTCAAACTTCTTCAATTAAGATTTTCTATATTTATTTTAATCATAACAGGAAGTATTAAAGAATTAACCAAAATTCTGTCACTTAAGATTCCCCAGCAGAAATATCCCTGCTCATTATTATCTCATCTGTTATAATTATATTTTGAGATATATCAGTGAGAGAATTTTCAGTCCCTCTGATGTGTTACTGATTAATCCCCAGTATAATCTTAATAATAAAAATATTATGTAGAATTAAAATGCCTTGGAGGAGAAGGTGTGTCAAAGCAATAGAAATACTTTTATGAAGGTGCAATTTTGCAAAAAAAATCTTACCAAAAAAACAGAGACCTCCCTTTCATGAAACCATGCTGGCTTTAAATCTTTATTAGTACAGTGCAAAAATAACCACTTGGCTATTTTACACAGGAGTTACACCAAACTGCTGTCCTCTGGTTTATCCTGTTTTATCTTTTTATAGGATTAAGTATATGTTACTAGGCTTTTATTTCTTAGCATTGTTCTGGTTTTCTAAGACTTGTTAAAACTGAGTTGTACAAAGAGCTCCCAAGGTAATTGCCTTATGATTCTTGACTAAAATATCAGGGATTTTTGACTTAATGGGATGAAATCTTAATACTCTATCACTACTTCCTAATTTACATAAGCATATTGTATAAATATATCCTTTTTGTTTTGTCTGAAAACAGAAATCAACATTCAACTTGTGGGCTTTTCCCATACTGTTTTTCCAATGAGGAAAAGCTATTATTCTGCCAGTGAAAAACTTTGCTGTATTTGCCATTTTATTACTAAGAGAAACAGAAGGGAGAAAAAGGGTAAAAGGGCAAATCAGGGGAACTTCTGTTTTGAATTTTAATGTAACTAATACCACTTCTAAGTATTTAGGATTTGTAATAATAAGTTGGAGGCTGAAAACGTAGTTCAATAATCACAGCCATTATGACTTTAAGAAAGATAGGTTTGATCTTTAGATGTCAAGAACAGATATCAACACTGAGGAAGCATAGAAGGAAATTTAGGGGCTTGGACTTCAGAAGCTAAAGGGTGTTTAGACAGTGATTAATAAATCAGAGTCTTTAATTCAACTTTAATTCCCAGGAGGAGGCTGTACGTCTATTTATCTGGAGTGATGAAAAACCCTTATGCAGTTAGTTTTCTACTTTGGAGTTCCCATCCAGATGCTACTCCAGTTTGTATATAAATCCCAGCTGAAATACTTATTCTTATAAAGACATAAAGCAATTTTAAAAACCCTTTATAAATAAATATATATATTTGAAGAGCTTTTCCTATTGGGTCTTTCATATAATGTCATTAATCCTTTAATACATATTGAATTTCATGCAAATAGTTCCAGCAGGCAGATATTCATGAAAACCAATCCTAATATATCTTCTAAAGGAAGATTTCCCAGTACCTTACTTAATTAAAAATGTTATCCTAAGTGAATCTAATTCTATTAGTGCATATAAAATTTCCTACATATAGAATATTAAGTAATTCTGGTGTTTTAAGCAATCAATGAAAAAGGCAGAGGAAAGAAAGTGGATTTGTGTTAGTTCCTTTATCATAATGCTTCAGAACATGTATCTGCAAGTTTCTGCAGGACTTCACTTGCTGTTTTCCAAGGGTATCTGTGTTGCTGTGAGAGTTGATAAAAGGGTCTAATACTTTGTGTGTGGAATCCAGGCTAGCACCTGCTAATATTTGTACTAGAATAACTGAAGGTATATGCACATTGTAAGGAGATTTTGCAGAATGATTGCTGAAATCAAAATAATATTTTTTAATTCAATTATAAACCTAGAAGGCAGAGAAAACCCATCACCAATTTCCAAGATGGAAATGATTGATATTCAAATACAATAAAATATTACACTTACTGAACTAAAAACACTCCTGCACTACTAAATTACTGTAAGAACTTCAAGTTTCTAATTCAAATCAGAAGATGCAAGCAGGACATATGTTGTGATTTTTTTTCCAATAAGACTTCCAAGACATTTTTGGCATGAGACCTGTGGAATCTCCACCAGAACTTTTCCTGCAGTATCAGCAACATATCTGAACTTCAGAAAGGGAATTTTATTTGTCTTCATTCTGTGACAACAGTAGATCTTTGCTGACATTTAGAAACTGGATTATATAATTTGTATTCATATTGCAAAATCCTCACAGTTCAATATATTTTTTAGATCTACATGTATGTGTATCAAAATAGTATCACATAGTCACAAATATATGACTTTTTCCAGAAGTTATTCAGTTTTAAAGTACTCCAATTTTTATATGCTTAGTGTCATATAAACATGTTTGTCATAAAATGTTTTGCAATATAAGTCCTTCATCCCTCACCTGGTCTAGCTCATAAAATAATATGCAAAAAGTTTCAAGCTTGCACATGAAAAACTTAGTTGGAGCAATTGTAATTAGTACCCTGCATTAATTAATGAACAAGACTTCAAATTGATATCCTGAGTGGTCTGAGAACACGTAGCTAAAACATCCATATTAGAACAGACAGAACATGGGGAATACATTAACTTTAGAGCAGCACTTAATGCTTTGTTGTTGAAGGTAAAAAAAAAAATTAACCTGTTAATATTATACATATGAAATTAAAATTTATAACGTTCTTTATACTTAAATTCAAGAGATTCATCTCCCTTGGGATTAGAAGTTCCAAAGCAAAAAAAAAAAAAAAAAAAAAAAAAGAAAATAAACACTTGGGACAAGAATTATTCTACTCTTTCAAAGATTCTCAGACTTCAAAAAGGGAAAGGGGAGAGTGAAGAAGCCATTATACATGACAAGGAGGAAATAAATTCAGTAGTAAAAGTATTTTGTGCTTGCCAATTAAAACAATGGGGACATCCTGAAAATTCAGTAGGAAAACTGAAATTATTTTTAGATGGCAAAAAAGGGTAAAGATGATGAACAGAAAGTAGAAATATCTAGATATATAGAAAACACAAATCACATCTCCTTGAAAATAATGTCTATTTCTTTGCATAATATCTTTGTTTTAATAGCTGCAACATTCCAAAGTTATAAATTCTCTTTACCTATTCATGGGATCTGCAGTCTGTTTAAAAGAATTCACTTTATATGATAAAATTCATTGTTGCACAGGTAGTATTTAGGGCTTTATAACTGTGGAATGTGTGGAATGAAATTCTAGTTCCTCTAAGGAGAGTAGAACTCTCTTCTGATGAATTTAATTGGTGCAGACTTCAATTTTCTGAGTGTAGACCTTCCATTTAATTCCCTCTCTTTCTGCCGATATTTTTTGAAAAGGGATCAATACAAAATTGTCCTTATCATAGGAAGAAGGAGTGGTTGGTTCTAGAAACAGATGGCAAAGACAGAGTGTAACAGCAATTCTCATGCAGAATGAAGTTCTTCCTTCTTTTCCTTTGCTTTCAAATAAGAAAAAAAGTTTCCTTTGTAGAAGAGCCTTGCCATTCTTGTTTTGCAGACATGTTCTATCCTCCTCAAGGTGAATACTTTCTAAGCCTTTTGTAGAAGATGCACCTGAAAGATTTAGAACGTTCTCATTATAACCTGAATCTTTATCAGTGAGTCATAGGGCTTATTGTGTTGTCTCAGAGGTAAAAATGCAGAACTCATTTTGAAAGAGTTTTAAAATGTTTCTTGTTGTTTCCATGATTTTGCAAGACTGGAATTTAGAAATGGAAGCTGAGTTTGCACAGCATACCATTGTTGGGTTATTCTGTATGAAAATAATTATCAGAATTTAGCTCCAATATAGAACAAATTTTCTGAATCAGACCCCACTGTTGCTGATTATTTGGACTCTTGTTGTGTTAGGTGATGTAATGTATAGCAGCTTTTTACAAATCTGATAGCTCATCATTAGGGTTAATTGAATACAAAATGTTTTTTGTCAAGTCTGGACCCAAGTATTTGCAATGTGGCAAAACTAAAAACACTACACCTTTATTATACTGGTGTGGCCTTAGGAGGTGGGTGTTTGTAATGCTGTTGTAAATATATGATGTTATAATAAGCATAATTACCAGATGAATCAATGCAAATGAAAGCTGGTTATAGAGCCATCAAAAGAACATACCACAGCTGTTAAAATTATTAGTATAATTATTTATAGAGTCGACAAAGTAATAAACTTGTGCACCTTTTTCCATCCTCCAGTCTCAAATAACAAGCTGAAAACAGCTACTTGAGATTTATATAGATTACCATTTTAAAAGATTCTTTTTATTTTTTTTAGTCGTCAGTTTACATAGAAAATGGATAAAATTAATTTTTGGCACTTTTCAGAACTGGTTAGTACTATATACTACTAATACACTCCACATATATAAATATATTAAAACGTATTCTATACATATTCTATTTTTTTTTTTTTTTGTATTCTTTATATATCTTTAAATAATAGCTGGAAAATACTTTCAATATCTCACAGGCATTACCTACTTGTAAGAGCAATATGAAGCTACATTTAAAAAAGTCATAGAATGGTTTCATTTGGGAGGGACCTTAAAGAACATTTAGTTTCAACCCCTGCTGCCTTGGGCAGTAGCACCTTTTGCTGGACCAGGCTGCTTCACAACCTTTTAAAAAATTCCTCTCCAGCTCTCCTGTAGCCCCCTTAGGTACTGGCAGGCTCCTTTAAGCTCTCACTGTTTCTATGTTTTAAACACCTTTCACACCACTGTGAAAATTGTTATTTAACTCTGGTGCTCCTAGGAAATCCATGGTATGAAGTTTTGTGGATCATATTTTTCCAGTTCGAAACTAATGGTGTCCACATTTACTTTTTTGCACCCTAGCAGATGTTTTAAACATGCCTCTCATTATTTTTATGACACATATTCCCAAATCTTGTTTTCTTGGACAAGCAGATGAGGAATAAGCTTCCCTAAAAGCTGCACATGAGACAGCCAGTCACTTCCTCTGTAGTCTGATCCAATAGATTTCCATTAACCTAATCCTTACCCTAAGGTCCTCAGGTACATGCCCTCAATCCCTTATGTCTGCTCAAACTCTTTTTTCCTCATTTACCACTGAAGACCTTTCTTGTCATTGTTGCTGTTATTAATTAGACACCCATCTGTGATTTCTTAAATCTTTTACTAAACTTATTTATTTGAACCAATGAAGCACAATTCTCCTTCTATTCAATTAGTTGTTTTTAATTGATCTAACTGAAGCAAGTTCCTAACCAGTTAGCTAATTTCTTCAATTAATGAAACCAGCTGTCTCACAGTCATGTTATTGATCATTTTCAGGCCTAAGCATCTGTTATACCCAGCATTTTAATGGTCATTTCCAATTGCCTCAGATATCATTATACACAATCATTGCACTGTCTTTTAGCTAATTTAATTAATCCCAGGCATTTTCACTTCTCTTATTACTTGAACACTCCAGCCTGTTATTCTTTAAAAAGAAGTACCCTTCCATGGTGAGGAAACATAAAAGTACTGGTTCTCATTTCTCATGTTTTTTATTTTCAGAACACATTGCAGACCTAATTCCTAGAAAGAAATCCTTTCCCAAGTAGGGAGCTACTGCACTTCAGTGTTAAACTAATGCTTCACTCTGTCTGCTTTCCAACCTTTATAACTTTACTTATTAAACTACAATATTTTTAGGATACATACTCTCCCAGCAATAAATTTGAAAACAACAATTGTTCCTTGATTACTACTAGTGTCCAAAATATTCTGATGATAATGTCCTACTAGCTGGAACATCCATGAATTTAGGAGACAAGAGTACAGGCAACTTCTGCTCATGAAGCTCAATTATTCTGATCACTGGTCCATAAAAGAGGATAGAAAAAGTAAGTTTATATTTAATAACTTTCAGCAGTTTGAGACCAAGACTACCTAACTGTAAATCTCCTTTAGTCAGTGTTCACTTATCCAAAGAATGAAAAAAAGAAAAAGGAACTGCAAGAGCAGATTAAGTTATTATGAATGCTTAACCTCACCTGCAAAGTCAAAAGGATAAAATAGAGGAATGGACTGCTGTGTGAATCTGGTATTTTGCACAGAGGTATTTTTCAGGATAGTTATATCAAGAGCATTGTGGGCCTGTATCTTGCTTTTTTATTTTATTTTATTTTTTCTTAATTAGGATTCAGAATTAATCAAGGATTAAAGTTGCCACTACTTTTTAGAAGAATGTAAACCCAAAAGCTGCTTTCAGCAGCCACTGAGTATTGAATGCAAAGATTAAACTCAGACTCTACATGTTACTTAAGAGCACATAGCATTTAAATTACCTTAATAATCCTTGTAAACTGCACAGAACTGCAAAGGTAGCAGAGATAAACACACTTAATGGCTGCCATTTAAATCAGAACTTGAGAACAGTGTCCCAAGAACATAGTGGAGTATGTAGCAACCTTATTTAACCAGCCACTGGTTATCCAGAATTTGCAAAATAGATTGCTATATTCTTTTGATCTGGTAGCCCAATATATAGTTATCAGGCATTTGTGATGCTTATCAAATATTTTAGATGACAGAGGAAATAACAGAAGCAAAAATAGACTCAATTTTTCTCTAATTAAAGAATATGGAACAAAGAATTAATTTTGCTGAATTAACAAAGAATTAATTTGTCTTAATGCTACTAGTGCTAGAAGAATCACACTGCTAATGCCTTATTTCTACCAAAGAAATGCAGCAGAAAGTTCGAAGAATCAAAATAATCTATATTTTCTTCCAAAAAAAAGAGCAAAATTCTCTATGTCATAGCTACTGGGTAGTACTTAGTGCTGCAGACAGTATATATGCTAGATGATGCGATTTTTTCATCCTATTTAATCTTTTTGCCATTGGGATGATCCAGGAAGATGCTTTGGCACGTGGTGAATGCTGCAAGCATTATTACAGCACAAATAGGTCCTTTCCTCCACAGGACTTTGCAGATTTGAGCTTTTGCAATTGTGGACATCCCAAGGAACATGACTGACATTGTACTCTTTGTTAGAGCCTCTAAAAGAGTCATTGCAGACACAGCTCTCCTGCAAGACAGTAGAGTGACCAAGGAGCTCAACTTCAGGAACAACATGGAAATACAATCTATTTATAGTAACTTTTCCACAAAACCAAGGACCACTAGAGACATTTGCTAATGCATTCCCAGAAGATGAAAGGGAGAAGAAGAGAAATAAGCAGAAATAATAATTGATCTTAGATTTTTAATTTTTGCTTTTTCTTCCTTTGATTCTTCTGGCTTCCCATTTTTATCAATTTGAATATAAATTTTAACTCTGAAAATAAAGAAAATTCTTAAATATTTTTAAAAAATATCCTTGCATTCTTTGAGTATGTGCTATAAAGTATGCACCTGTGTATGAAAGCCAGCACCATGATGCTGGATGTCAAAGGTTAAACTAATACACTTTCAACTGAAATCAAAAATGGAAAGTGATGAGAAAAAAATGTTTAGTGTTCTTCTTATAAAATGCAGTTTCAAGTGAGAAGTGTCAAGGGTCAAACTGTTTTAAGGAATTGTCAGAATACATCTGCATAGAAGAAATTTGGGACACTTCAGTAAAATTATGTTGTTCAATCACTTTTGTGATTGCCCCTTGCTGATGCTCTAATACGTGGCTGACTGCAGTGTGATATCCCCTAAATATAAGCTGATATTCTCCTCCCCATTCCATAATTGCAGTTGACCCTATTAAAAAGCTGTTAGTGATTAATTCTATTAGCATTCCTTGCTGGTAAGGAGGACTAGCATGATCCTTTGAACTGAATGTCAGTAGCATGCAGGTTTCTTTTACACTTCATGTAGTAAGGCATTAAAATACAGATGAGTATTAAGTCACGCTGATTTAATGCTTTGATTAATATAGAATTATGCAATAATTTTTAACATAAATATGCAATAATATCGAGTATTTATGCATCAAATTTCACTGAAATGTTCAATAAATGAAATAGATGAATATTTTTCAGCTGAGTGTCATATCAGTGTAGTTTAAAAATAAATAACTGGTTTAGTGTCACTATTTGCATCACGTATCTATTTCTGTTTCCCATGACAGCCTCTACCATGTGTCCTTCAATGAATCCAAAGCCCAGTGAAGTAAAAGACTAATGTTTTACAAATTTTGAATTTCTAGTGTATAGGTCACTCATGTTATGTTATTTTTTTACTCTTTATGTCACTTGTCTGCCATCCCAAATCAGCCAACAGCTTTGCCTTGGGTAGAAAGCTCTTCAGTATTGATGAGCACAGGAGGAAACACAATGGTAGATAGCAAACTTGTTAAAACCCAGTGGTGAACCTTTCCTGTTAACTGTGAGACTGTAAAGCCTTTATGGCCACAGGAATTGCACAGCCTTTGCTGACACTGAAACAGGCAATGGTTATTGCTAATGGCATCTGACCTAACAAAGCTTCTTTGGGAATAACAGAACAACTAGAATCCTGAATAAAATAATGTCTTTTAATATTGCTTTATGGAAGATATTTTATCCATTAGTTTTAGCTGCCTGTGAGAATATTCTGTTTATAATTTTTTTTTCTTGCACCGGTTTCAATATTGTCAAACACAAATAATTTCATACCTCAGTGTTTGAAAACATTTTTCATTGGGTCCTCTTCAATAAATCCTAACTAGAAAATTAACAAAAAATGCAAAGGTTTTCCCCAAAGCGGGCAAATAAATCAAAACACTGGTATTCTTTTCAATGGACTGGTCTCATTACTGTGTAGAAAAATAATATTTTTTAATGTTAGTTACTAGTACTTGAAGTTTCTGAGCATTAGAAAAAGAACCATATATCCCAAAATTAAACAGACTGTTTTTCTTCACAAGAAAGTCTCTAAAATTTACAATGAAACAACTGAAAAACAGAAAAATTAATAAATGTTGACTCATAACTGCTCTGTAGTTCTCAAAATGAATTTTGCACACAATATAACAAAGCAATTGCATAGTTATAAAAAAATCAAGTTTTAATTTGTATTTTTAAAAAAATTCCATTATTCCATTTGTAAACTGTTTTGTGTTTCTGCTCAAAAATTTTCTAATTATTTTTTGCTGGATAATATTCAGAGAATGAACATAAAACTGTTGCAATTGCTTCTAGAATAGAAATTCTGAATATCAAAATAGTGGAATGAGTTGTATGCAATGTTATATTGGAAGAGGAACGAGGTATGTTGTTTATGTAGTCTGTGATACTGTATGAGAGTGATGTTCATTGTTTCACAAAACGAAAGGTTAAGAAGGAATAGAACAGAGTCAAGTAGTTTGTTCAGACTTCAGAGATATTTCCCAGATGGATTTGATTTTTTAAAATTGATTAAAAATGTGTAACTTTGTATTTATTTTTCAAAAAATCCAAACAACTATTAGTGGTTTGTCTAGTGACTATTTATTTTAGATTATTCACCCAAACACACAGAAAAGCTCTTCATAGCAAGACAGTCACTAGTTTCTAATATTGACAGACAACAAGGACATTTTTACGAGCTTCTGAGTTTGGGGTTTTTTTGCTTCTCCCTTTTCTTTTTTTTATCATTTATTGCAGAAGTCAATAAATCATGTTGTCCTAGAAAACATATGGCGTTTCTTTATACCTCACCTCTTGTCTACCTGACTGTAACATAAGCACATTTATACTCTGTTCTGGCAAATCTTGTAGAAATATTGCAGGCAGCTCTCACTCATTTTGGGGAAAAACCCCATGGACTCTGGCATGAAAACACCATTGTAAGACTTCCAAACCTATTTCTTTCTGCCTGTTTTGATCTTTGGTAACTTTGCACCCATCACTAAGATCACAGAAGATTATGGCAAAGGATTTCAGAACATTTTCAAGAAAAAAGGAAGTTTTGAAGAGAGCTTGTTTTCTTTTTTTTTGGAAAATTGACACACAAAACTATTTTTTTTCTTATTTTATGTTTATTCAAATTAATCTTTTTCTGAACAGCCAATAAGAAGTGCATTAATGGATAAATGTGTAGAACAGTTGTTCATGTATCTTAACTATTCATCTCATGGTATCAGCAATTTCATGTTGTTCTAAGCTTTGACTTACTAATAGGAAGACTAATGTTAATTACGATTTTTCTGAAGAATTTTTCCTTCATATAACACATATGAGGTGTTTTGATGAATTATCATTACTATGGGGAAATTATTTCCACGTGCAAATTTTGATGGACATGGGATCCCTGCTGTGGGTGTGATTCATAGGTTTTAACCTTGTAAAGTTGTCACTGGATCTGGTAATGGCATACTTCAAATTTCTGGCACTAAATGTATTGCAGGCTGGAATTTTGGTCTGTTCTCTTTGCTTTTTAAAGGCTAGTTGAAGCTTTTTTGAATAAATCTAAGTAGAACATAATGAAAATAATATACTCGTGTTTTTTTAATTAAGTAGAAAATCTCTAAACTAAACTACATGCATGTGTTGAAAGTTAAAATTCAAGTTAAATATCTTAACCTGTTTCCTAGGAAATTTAGCAATTAACTCCTCATGTATCAGAACTGACAATAAAATTAGAGGGACCTCAGGGACCTACTGCTTATCCTGTAATCTTGACAATGTCTTCTGCCTTAAAAAAAAATGCTTAACTGTGGAAGTGTGTAAACTGCACAACACTGGCAATATTTGAATTACTCAAGGTGCTAAAAGGTTCTCCCTCTGTATCTGCTCAGCACTGGTTTCACACTGGCTCAGGAAACTCCTGTTTAAAAGCAAAATGTGTTCTCTGTGTAGACACTTCCCATTAGGACAAAAGTTTTCAAGTAGCCATTTTCTGAAATTGCTTGATACGTGCATTTTAGACAGACACATAAGGTGAGCATGGTCTTTTGTTTCCATGAAGTGTGTAGTTAATAACATCAAAGATGAACAAAATATTCAAATATTAGTCTCTCATATTCCTGTTACTGTCCAAAGCAGAGAAAAATAGAAAAAACACCCCAAGAAACCAAACAACAACAACAAAGAACTAAAGCTCAAATAAATAAATTTTTTTTTTTTTTTTTTTTTTTTTTTTTCAAAATTCAGTGCTTCTCATCCACTATCTCTACTAAAAAATGACAATTTTGTGTGTATGAATTTGGATCCATGAAGATCTACACTGACATGGTCTATCAGATATTGCTCTGACTGTTGAAGTACACGTGAAACAAGCACAGCAGTACTTCCCTTCAGGACTCTGACTTTCTTTGCTGATATATTTTTCACTTCTTTGGGATTTGTCCCCAACAATCTTTCTTCTTCTTTGAAGTTCTTTCTCTTTTCTATTGAAACAAAAAAAAATAGGGAAATACAATTAACTTTGAAATCTCCACTTTTTGTTTTATTTGAGGTGAATAACATACTGAAGCTTATTAAAATTAAATTGCAGAATAGTCTTAAATATGTTTTACATTATTGCCTGAGGCTTCTTTGCTCCATTTAAGATTTATTAGTGTTTTGATTTTATTTACAGTTAGAGTAATCTAGATAGTGATATCTGTCCATATTCTCAGGCTAGGATTAAGTTCTGCCAGTAAATACATAAAATTTTGAATGCATGAAGAATTTAACCTTAATTTGTTTTGAAATTTCCATTTGCTGGAAATTTCAGTGTTTCCTTCACATTAAATAATGACAAAATTTGTTTTTCTTGACAACATTGGCTTACAAAAATACTATTGAGATTCTGTAATACAATGGGATATTTTCTTACAGATCCTACACCAGTAAGCAGCTTTGTTTTTTTGTTATCTCTTTATACCCATTTGCCCTTGCCACATTGCTTGTTTGATGTAAATATAACAGGCATCAAAATAGCCAAAACAGTGAGCTGGGATAAATCTCTGTATTTTGTGACAACTCAGGATTCAGCATTTCTTGTGCAGCTTGTCTGATCAGTTGTGCCTTACTGAGATCTAAAATGCTCATGATGTTTTGCTAATAATATCTGATTTAGCAATATAATCTCATATGTCTGCACTATGGAATGGAACAGTACAAAGATATCCTCAATGCTGGCTGGTGTATGGAATAAAAATGCTAAATCCTAAGTATTAGCTATTATAAAGGCAATAGAATAGAAGACAAGGGCAGTCTAATTTTAACAATTGATATAGGATTAGAGTAATTGTTTTTTTTAAAAAAGGGTCACTGCATCTTGTTGTTGTTGCTAAAAATGTTTTCTAAACCTTTCTGAATTCAATTAAAATAATATATATTTTGCACTACACATATCTACAAATTATTTGAGAATGCTAATGTACTATATAGAAGAGAAAGGTAAATAAAGGAAGATAAGTTGTCTTCCAGTTCATTAGAAACTCTGCAGCAGAAAATCAATATTCACTAAACAGAGTACAAGAAAGGTATAAGAAAAATCTGTCTCAAAGCATCTCACTTAATAATACTGAGTATATTTCATTGTCTGCTGAATATAAAGTGTAGTATAAGTCAACTATGTATTGTAAAGTCGTATGAAATTTAGTAAAAGCTGATGTTCTTTTGCATAGTTTTAAAAGACATTATTGCTTTTCATGATACAATCAAATTTCAGTAATTATAAGGGTACTACAGAAGAGTTATCAGTATATCTTTGGTATATATCAGTATATATATAAATTGGATGAAAGTAAAAAGCAGCTCTTTGAACCAACCTGATTCCACCATAAAAGTTTCAATATGTGATTCCCCGACTTGAGACATGGTTTTCTGCATGTCAAAATCTCTGTAGATATACTAGATATACTGGAAGACATCAGTGGCAAAAGTCCAGTTCATTCCACTGAATTAATGATTTTACCCTTCAAGTTCAGTCCAAAGTTTAATAACTTTGGGGATTTTCTTTGTTTTGTTTTAAGTCAGACCACATTAAATCCAAGCTGGATGTCATAAAGCTGTGCCCTAAAGCTAAGCAGAAGATAGTGGTTGAATGAGGGAATTTCTGTGTGAGATTTTATTGCCTTGATACAGTAGATCAGAATAAAATCAGAAAAGTATTTTATTGACTTAGGAAAACTGCAAACTATTTGTGCTGGGTTTTATGAAGTTTTTGCAGCACAATGTTTTCATGGATTTGTTGAAATGTTTTGATTTATCATCATAAATAAAAACCTAGAGTTAATTTTCAGAACTAAAGTAAGGAATCAGTTTTCATTCAATTACTGCTAGAAAAAAAACACTTGCCATATTAATAGTATTATCTTCTTCAAATAATGCCAGGTAATGTGATTTAAATGACATCTATTTTAAAAAGCAGCAGCAGTAGCCATTAAAAATATTGCAAGTCACAAGCAAATGAATGAAACACTAAACCTTGAAGCATATATCTAGGAAAAAATCACATCATTGAAAACTGCACATGAATGATCAAGATGTACATTTTTAAATCTGAGAATGAAGAAATCTATGTATTGAAAAGTCAGTAGCTGCAAGCCTTAACATTAAATGTTGAATTAAATTTAAATTAACTAATCATCCATCCAGCATGGATTTGAAATCAAGACAGATCCATTTTCAAGGCTTGACCCATGTATGTGTATATCATCCAAAATATTAGACATTTAAAATTCTGATTCTCATGGGAAGGTAGAACAGCCACTTGAAATAGCACTCATGTCACATCTGCAGCCATTGCATTGTTGTGTCAACTGCTTATCAGTTTTCCTTCAAAACAGATAACTCAGCACAGGCACTTCTAGATCTAGATTCATACTTTCCTAATCCAAGTGTCCATGGTATGATGAATGATCTTTTGAAGGTAGCTTCTTGAGATACTGGAATAACCTACATTGTGGCATTAGGAACAAAATATGTGTGAATGTAACAGCAAAGTCTAGGTGAGGTGTGAGATAAATCATACCTCAAGAATAGTCATATTTTAAAAGGTGCTTATTTTTAATTTTTAAGAGTGATTCTAAACAAGATTTGATAATAACTGGTAACATATCCCCAGTATGTCAAAATTAACTTTTTTTCTTTGTGATTTCAGATTTCCACTGGAAATAGAGATCTATCCTGTATTTAAGCAGGAGAATTTTGTGGTGTCAAAAACAATTACTGGAGAAACTTGATTGTTTTTTGAGTTGCCAAGCATGTCATGATTTAACCCCAGTTGATAACTAAGAACCACACAGACATTCCTGCATTCCCCCTGGCAGACCACAGTAGCGATTATGAGGAGAATCAACTCTATCCCAGCCAAAAACCAGCACAAGGGACAAGACCCCTAAGGATTTTAGAGAAAAAGTCATGATTAATCCATGTTTTGGACTTATTTTTCACCTAGCATAAACCACCAAGATTTGTCTATCAGAGAGTGGGATATGGGTCATAAATCCTAGGTAGTGACATTTTCCTGCCATTGCAAGAACGACTACATTTTTAAGGTAATTAAAGGAAGATGTCCTGTTTCTCCAGGATTATTAGTTCACAGTGCACTTTTCTCCTTATATATATTTGTAGAACAGGTGACATATTTCAAATGTTGTTTATGTCTTAATTTTTGTGATCACAGATTGTCATTTAAAATCAGGAAAGAAGACTAAAAGCACAGCAATAAAAAAAGGTACTAGAGTAATTCTATAGCAGCTGGTAGATTATAAAAGTATGTGATTCAATTGTTTGTCTTTTCTGCCTTTTCCACTGATCTTTGGTAGCCATAAAATTATAAACGAAGGAAAAGCAAAATTGAAGATTTTTTTTTCCGTGGATCTTGGCACCCAAAGTAACAGAAGAATTGCTAAATGAGATGTTTGGAAGAATATGATCAGTTCAGAAGACAAAAAAACATATTTTTTTCTTTATTATACCCATAAAAAGGTTTAGCAAAATACGAGAGTTGCAAAATTTAAAAATTTGAATAGATAAGAGGAAATTTACAAAATTCATTATCTGAACTACCTTTTTCCTTCTTTCTTTCTTTCTTTCTTTCTTTCTTTCTTTCTTTCTTTCTTTCTTTCTTTCTTTCTTTCTTTCTTTCTTTTTTTTTTTCTTTTACTGTAAAATACAAAACAAACCCAGAAAATCTTGATGTTTGCTTAGTTATTTCATTTGGGGTTTGGGTTTTTTGGGTTATTTTGGAGTTTTTTTTTAAAAGTGGTGTCTGTAACACACACAGAAAAAATAACTTTTAGTCTGGAAGAAGAGACATAGTAGAAAATTCCACAACAGGAGGCAATGTTGCATACAGAGCAAGTTTAGAAAGGGTTTATATTTTTTCTTTACAGTGCCATACTGGGGCTTTATCCTTTAAGATAGGTTGCCAAATGAAGATAAACAGTGCTACTTCATTATTTATCCCTAGTATGAGCAATCTTCTTTTGTCAATTTTTCCTCCTTCTTTTTTCCATCCATTTTCATTAGCTACTGGTCAACTGTTATTGGCTTCCTTTGCTCCTGACAGCTCTTCTTATTGCAAGTTTTCTGTTTCCTGCTGTTTTTGATTCAGTTCTCATACTGAGAGATAACACTTATACTGGACACATGAGACATGCCAAAAGCCTTCATTTGATACAGAAAGCACACTTAGGAAAATGTATTTTTACAGTCCACTATCCTTCTTCACAGTGGTTCTTAAATGATTGGGACAGGAAAATAGGTCACAGAAATGTATCTTATATAGAGCTATATAGTATCATTAAAACAAAATGTTACTGATACATGACATGAATTATCAAATGAAACACACATGCATAGTTTCAACCTCATTTCATCCTAAGTTCTAAACAATTTTTCATTCAATATTCAGTTGGTAAATATAAATATACGAATAGCCAAAATGGTACTACATTTTGGCTACTGCATCAAAGAACTTAAAAACTCTATGAGATAGAGAGCATGAATCAACTTTATCTGCTGAATACTGAATATGCCATCTAATCTAATTGTGGAATTTCCTCTATGGTTGCTGGAGAGCAAAGAAGCTTTACAAAATAATTTATATCACACACACACACACACACACACACAAACACACACACATATATATGTAGGTATGTATGTATGTATGTATCAGCACAAAGTAGATGGGATTACCTAGTGTCTTTGTCTTCACTGATTCTATAGGGAGTTTTAAATTGGTGTCATAGTACATGTATTCAGCAATATAAAGTGCTGTGTGATACATAGACTGGTCCTATCCTTGTTAGACATTGCTTTAGCACTTCACACTGCAGCATCTGCAAGGTAGATGCAGTATGATAGTGTCTCATTTGCAAAGCTGTCCCAGGAGATCTTTTGGGTGAATTCTGCCAGTGTCATTTACGAGTTATTACCCTCACACTGAAAAAACACTCAACTTCTACTTTTTCAAAATACATGATGCTCTTGTGAAAGAAGCAATTAACTGTGAAGCACTTGAATAACTGTGGTTGGCATTCACTTATCAATCTGCAATATTTACATGGGTTACCCATTTGGTCTTTCCAAGCATAGTGAAGGAAACCAGCTAAGATTGCCAGGATAACATAAAGGGTTGTACCAGCTATGGTGATCATACTTCTTTCTAGACAAAAGGAAGGATATTTTGTTTGCTGATCTCTAAATAGAGAGATTGTACAATAGAAACAGTTAAATATTCATATAATGGGAAGAATTTCAGAATCTTTCTGAAATTACAATTGAAAATAACTTTCAACGTATCTTCATATAGGCTTTCCTGGAACAAAGATGTCTCCTTAACTTTCATAACACAATTAATAAATCATTCATTGAAGTTAAAATCCACTAACTATAGTAGTCCTGCTGTCTATTTCAATTTCCTATATAATTTCACAATAAAATGAATCATACAGCTTAAGATTCTTCATTGCAATATTTTTGCAGCTTTCGGTCTATGTGTATATATCATAGTGTGAACATGCTGTGCAAACTCTAGAATTTTTAGAGGAATTATTTAGGATAATAAATTAAAAAACATTTAAAAGAGGAAAGAGTTTTGCTAAATTCTCTACAAGCTCTATTTTTTTTTTCAATCGTACCTTTTAGACCAGAGCTTTCTTTGTTTAATTCCCATTTCCTCCTCTCATTTTCTTTTTAGATTGTTGACTTCACCAATTTACTGATGGAAAAAAAGTTCTCCCAAGTAAAAATCAAAATCTCAAACTCAAGCTCAAACTGCTCTTTGAACTGTGTATTGGACATCAATTCTTATTGAATAGTAGCTTCCCATATACTTTATTTCAAGATGCTAAGTACAGTTTCTATTGGAAAGTTTAAAGAATTAAGACGATTGGGATTGTTAAACACCATTAGTAGCCTGTCTCTGCCAAACCACAGAGTTAAGCAAGGTTTTCTTGATGAAGATCTGCCCTTTCCTTAACCTGGACTGGTTTTCTCCCATGCTTTACATCATTAGCTACAAACAGAGAAGGATGCTCTTATTTTCAAATGATTCTCATTTTCCAAGTTGTGCTTCATATAAATAGAATTTCATATAAACTACCTGGGCAATGCCAAAATATTCAACCCAGAATACTGTCACAAGAAAAATCAATATTTTTGATTTTTTATTTTTGATTGAAAATTCTGTTTATGTTCCCAGGTTTTCCATTAGGTCTTATTCTTTACTTGTCTGTGCTGCCTGATAGGATTGCAGAGACAACACTCAGCACAACTCACCCTTCTGAGTATAAGGATTTTATAACCTGATGTTGCCAAGAAAGACACCTGGCTGTGCTTATCTTTCAACAGCTGTTTAATAGCACTCCCCAACCAAAGTAAGCCACAACCATAGCATTACTGAGGAACTCTGGAGGAAATCTATCAGGCACAGTGAGCTCTCATATCTCAGAGAGTTTCAAGACTTTCATGGAGACAGGTAACCAAGTACGTAGAAACATATTAAAAAGAATTTTGTCATTGAAGAATGATGTGGATCAAGGGAGCAAGAGGGAATAAAGGAAGATCAAGGCTTATGGGAATTTTAAATTTGAAACTATGGTATTTGGTATTTGAAATTCTTGACCTAGTGTGGTCTCTCCTTTTAAAGGCAAAAATTGCTTATTGAACACCTTCTTCAGCATAAAGTAACAATTCACATCAGTCTTGAGCTGTACAAAAGACACCACAAAGGCCTTGCCCTAGTAGGTCTATTTGTGAAGCTCTGAAGGGTGGTAAAAAGTGATTTCTTTGACTAATATTGAGTACATTCTGGTTTTACATAATTAGCAATTACTTGATATAAACCTCCCTTCAAGTTCTGTATAAGATTAAGGGTTTTTGTACGGGTAGTATGAACTACTGACATGTTTAAACTTTATTCAAGCTCTGTTCAAAAGTTTTAAAGAAATATTGACACATTTCCAGGGGATTTTTTCACATCTTTAAGAATGCAGAAAGCCATAGACTTGGTTGCCTGGATCTGCTAGTAAAATGCTGTATTATGCCAATATTTACCCTCATCTTCATCAATTAGCTCTAGGCAGTTTCACAGTGAATGTGTTCAGTTCAGACAACCCTTTGCTGGCTGCTCTGGACACATATTGGTCAGATGTATAAACAGGTGTTTTAGGTACTTCAATTACTCTTTGCCTGGCAGATGACAATAAAATGAATAGCTCCTGGGTGGGGAGGAGGTCACAAAGTAAAAGCTTTAAATGAGAGCACTCTAAAAATGCTCTGACACAGCCTCCTTTGAAAATTGATGTGATAATAGTGAGCATTGGGATCACATCTACCTTTAATTATTTGGGTACTCCAATTTAATTTTTGGGGTTTATGCTGATCAAAGCCTGAGATACACATGCAGCTTGAAAATAATATGACAGACCAATTGGAAAGAAAATGAGTTATACCCTTTTTATGACATAACACAATAAGAAAGTAAAAGGGGAAAAATATATTAAATTAAAGTAGTTTTTTTCCCCTATAACAAGTGATTTTTCTTGGTGCTTGTGAGGGAAAAATACATTTAATGGATGACAACATTATTACTATTATAACTATGACAATTATTTCCTTTCACAGTGTAGATTATACATTTTGTTTCATGGTGATAAATTTCAAATTTTATTGTTGAGTAAATAATTTCATTGCTCAGGGGAAGCATTAAAATTGGCAGTTTCTTCTAAGCAGTCTCTCTTTCACTTAAGAATTTCAGATATACCTACTAAAAAGAATAATAAAAAAATGCACATTTTATATTTATTATCCTTTTATTATTTAAAATGATATTGATTGTGATCATTTTGAATAATAGTTTGCTATGCAATTCAATATTTTTCTGTACCATTAATGTAAAGCAAAATCCAAGGTTTCTCTGTGAAATTGTAGTCATTTTTTCACTATGACTTGACTATGAATTTGACACTCAGAAATTAATATTCTCTAGGGAAAGAAATGTAGTTCACCATTTGTTGAGAAAAAAGTTTTCTTTGTTTTCTTTTCCAGTGTTTAACAAGGTTATTGGTGCTTTAATTTACCTTATATGCTAATGGATGCATGTAGATGCATATATGAATTTGCAAATAATATATAAATAAATCCACATTATTAAGACTATAAGGATTCAGTTAGCCCTAACAGGTCAGAACAAGCATAGCTTTTCTGTAAGTTATTTCTATTTTTATACAGTCTTTTAAGAAATTGTAGTTGCTAAACACTTCCATATCATTAGACGGAGAATAGATTTTAAGATGTTTTTTTGGGAGCCAACTGGAATTCATCTGTGCTGTGACACATTCTGAAGTAGCCTTGTTTCTTCTGTGATAAAGATGTACAAGCAGTTTGGATACAAATCAATATTTTCTCTTCTCTGTGCATAGAAATGAACTTGATTAGTTTTGAATTCTAGCATTTCCAACCTTTAGGCACACTGCAATCTGCTGTAACCTTGGATCCCAAATTTAAAGGCCAGACTTCTTTTGCATAGTATAGGAAACAAGGTATCTACAAGTAAGAGTCACAAAAAGCTAACAGCTCTTCACAAAATGAGAATGCCAAGATATGGGAGCACTGTAAGACAAGTATCTAGAACACTTGGTATTATATATTCACAATAAAGTATCCTCTTCAGGAAAAAATATCCAGTTCCAGTTCAGCTATCTCATAAATCCTCTGCTCCTCAAAAACTCTTTATTTTACTCTGCAGTCCTGAGTTCAAAGCATTAGGAGAAAGGAATCTGTTTCCAAACCTCTGTGCTTCCTGATTTGGGGTTCTGATTAGATGAGAGGGTTGAATTCAGGTCTGTTTTAATTGCAAATAAGTATTCTAATCTTTGCAGAACTGGATCGTCTTTTCTGAGCTTGTCTTGAAGCAGTTTTATTGTGTATAAATTATTAAGTGTTCACTGGCATAGGAATGGAAAGAGAGGTTTCCAGTATCCCATGGGAGTACCCTAATCATCAAGATATTGGATATCCTAGTGTGAACTCCTCTCGGTATACAATTGAACCTATTTCTCTTTGTATAAATAATTAAACCTGATTTTGAAGCAGAAACTTGTAACCTGACTTTTCTGTATCCCAAAGGAGAACACCAAACAACAAGCTGTACAATCAGGTTTGCAGTTTCTCCTTCACTTTCTCAGACCCATTGAATGTTCAATTATTTAATAGGGAGGGAAAGAGTCTCAGCTGGAAAAATTCCTAATCATACTAGTTAATAGTCTAGATGTAAAGATATTGCTTTGGAATTCTAACTTTTTAAAAATTCAGCTGTCTTTATAAATGAGACAAAATAGGAATTTTAAGATCCTAATAGACATAATCTGTTTATTTCAGTTTTCCCTAAATAAAGTCTCATGTAGCTCAGCACTGAGCTAGTAGGAGGGAGGAAACAGTGGAAAATACCTTGAACTCTCCCATAGGAATGTCTAATCCCATAGTGATTCTGAATTTGTAGAATAGCACCTTCAGGGCCCACAAATCAAATTTAAGTAGTGGAAAGAAAGTAAGGAAATGTAAGCAGAAACTTATTTTTAAATACTGTTTTTTAAGATCAGGTGTTGCATTCAATACCTCTAAATATATGCATTGAAAATATGCTTCAATAATCAGATTCTTTATTGATTTGTGTCTATAAATTGTAGATGTGTATATGTGTATCTCAGTAAGAATGACTAAACTACAAACAGGATATTTGTACAGTAAGACATAAATTCTATACATGAATATAGACGAAAAAAAAGAAGGTATTATCAAGCCTTAATAAAGAGAAGGAAGTATTCAAAACTAAGCCATTGAGACTGATATGTGATTTTCCAAAGCAGGTCAAGTTGACTGGCAGCTTTATACGTATCAAATTCCTGTTTAATTGTCAAAGGTGTACAAAAATTTACCAATCCACTCATTGTAAAAAGTAAAACATGAAAGATAAAATTTTATACTTAGGTAAAAATATATATTACAGCTGTAGCAGGCTGAATTACTGTTCCTAACTGTTTCAGCTTTGGTCAGAAAAATGCCAGTACTATAAATTTCCTAAATAAAAGGGAATTTGATATCAAAGTGAGTTATGGTCTACTGAAGTCAAAATCTTTGTGATAAAGGGACTTTCTTATCCTCTGTCAAAAGAAGAGAAACATAACCCACATTCCTTTAGTGAAAGTACAGAAGAATTAAGTTTCACATCTGGTGTTCCAGTGGAACCTGGCCAGCAAATGATTTTGACTTGAGCTGAAAGAAGCAGAAAGTGTTTCCACAGGAGATTGTACAAGTGGACTTAAACAATTCCAACAATTCTGGAAAACAGAGAACTTTGGAAATTAACTAGTGATTATAGATAATAGTAATTAAAATATTTAATAATAAGTTTGCATCCTTACAGCAGTTATTGTTTCCTGACTCACCCTTAGACAGATATAATAGAACCATAGATTCAGATGCTCAATCACAGAGCTTTCCTTAGAGAGGAATGCTGCTCTGGCAGTTTGTTTATGTCACCTTTCATTACATCAGCACGTAGCCTATTTCAGGCACAACAGCAACAGGTTCTGACCAGATTCCCAACGAGTTCTCTGAATGTTCTGTTGTACAGATTTTGTTAGAAATTTAACAGGATAAAAAGTCAGTGGAAAAATAAAAAATAGTTTGAAAGAAACATGGCTCTCTATCTAAAGTAATAAAAATAGCAAATACCAACTCTTAGGAAGGAGGAGGAGTTTCTCCAGACGCGGCAGTCTGTGTGAAACCATGGTGAGGCAGGCTGTCCCTCTGCAGCTGTGGAGGTCCCCAGTGGAGCAGGGATCCACCTGCAGCCCACGGAGGTCCATGGTGGAGCAGGGATCCACCTGCAGCCTATGGAGGTCCCCAGTGGAGCAGGGATCCACCTGCAGCCTGCAGGACACCTCACCTGAGAGCAGGTGGATGCCCAAGGGAGACTGTGACCCTTGGGAAGCTCACACTGGAGCAGGCTCCTGCAGGATGCATGGAAAGAGGAGAGCACAGAGAGCAGGTTTGCTGGCAGGACTTGTGAGGCTGCAGGAGACCCACACTGGGGCAGTTCATGAGGAACTGGAGGCAGAGAAAGGGCCCTGACTGGAGAAGTCCATGTAGGATGGTCTCCTGTGAGAGGTGCCCATGAGAGCAGCTGGTGAATGACTTCCAGGTCCTTATCTTGACCAATGAGCCTTTTGTTATATTTTATCTCCCCTGTCCAGCTGTGGAAGGGAGTGAGAGGCTTTGGTGAACACCTGGCATCCAGTCAGTGTCAACCCACTACATCCAGTAAGAGAATAGGATCTGTGGTCCATAGCACAATAGGATTCATTAAAGAAATCATGGGCCTCTCCATGTTTGTTTGTTTGGGGATTTTAAAATGGAATTTTTGGAGATAGAAACCCAAACAAAAAAAAAAAGAAATTCTTTTTAGATGTAATCCAAATATTTAATGGTTTAACTTGCAGGACATATCACTTTATTTCAATATTGGGATAAAATTTCTCTAGCTCTTTTTGTTGCAATTTTTTGACTTTTAATGACCAATCTGGGCTATTAAGACAACTTTTGAAAACAAACCAGCCAACTGCAACACCATCAAATTCATAAATCATGTTGCCTTGCCATTTCAAAGTCTGTTCTGCTGCTGCTGTAACCAGAGAGCATATAATTTCCAGTAAGTTGCAAGGGAATTGCAAGGTTTATGTAAAAGATTCAAACTGTTGTTTTACTTGAAGAACTTATGTTTCAGCCTGTCTGCCTTACTTTCTGGCCTCACATAATCAGTCCTACTGAAGTCAGAGAATAATATGCCACTATTAAATTTTTTGTTATATTTCTATATTTTAGATGCTTTCAGAAGTAAATGGTCTAATTTTATCAGAATATGCTTGCGTCTCAGCTGTGCAATTTTCAGTTCACATTATAGGAGTACTTTGGAATTGTGCATGTGAATTCACTGCAAGGACTGCATAATCTGAAACTAAAGGAACAGTTGGGTGTAAGGTTGCTTGTAATATCTTGTGAGGGCTGAATGTCCAGTAAAGTACTGAAGTACTGTAGAGTTGCTTTTTACCAGTGGGAGATTCTGTCATTCAACTTGTATTTCTAACAGGACACATAAATTTACAGAAAAAAATATGACTTCATTCTCAAAATACCATGGAAATGCTTTATCAATCATGCTGTATAGGTACTCTCAGACAGTGTAAAATCAGAGCTAGCAATCCTTGAGACTGAAGAAGCTGTGTCTAAAAGGAGCTTGAAAACAATTCAGCATGAATTGCTTTTGAAACATATTTTGAAGTAAATTTGAAAGTGTGAACCGTGGATGGAGATACTAACATATGCTACTTCCAGGGGGCTCACTAATGGTTGAAATGCTGAAGGTAGCCAAGAAATTAATTATTAAATACATAAGGAAAGATGTTGTCACAGACCAGTGCAGAGTAAAAAAGAACAGCCTGGCCTAGCTCTAAACTATGTAGTTTTGGTGTTGACTAATACGGTGGTAGTATTCCCATGGGGATCAATGAGAAGTGGGGCAAAATTACTTCAGAAAAACTCCATGAAGGACAGATGCTCTTCAACACTCAAATTACTTTATTTTGAAGTACCTAGGGTACTTCTGAACAACCTCAGTCTTGAAAAAAACTAATTTAAAGATAAACCAAATCTTCTGATTTGTTTATTCTGTTCATTAAAGGTGTTTTTTTTCTTTACTAGAATATTTTTGGCTATTTGAGATCACGCTATGTTCTTAAGTTTTTTCCTCATTTTTCCATATTTTCTTTGAGACTAGGCATTATGTATATGTCTTCCTCAGTTAACTGCTGCGACAAACTGCCACACAAACTTTGTGTCAGGGTATCACACAATGAAAATATCACACCTTATCTTTGAAGAGGAAGAGTGAAGTATTTTAAAGCCAAAGCCTAAGTATAGATAGCATGTAGAAAAGAGTCACTATTAGAAGAGATGCTGTTGTAATGGTACCCCCTAGATTTTGTCTGTACACATGCTTGTGTTTGCACATTGTATAATGTAAGCCTAAAAGCTTTTAGAAGTGCAAGAATCAGCATTTGCTAGAACAAAGATTTTTGTCTCTGTTTGAGCTCATCTTTGGATATGGACATTGCCTTCATTTATCCATGCTTGTCACATTTGTTCTATAAGTTTCTGATCTCTGCAAATACATCACAGTGTACATATTCAAAATATGCAAAAGACCACCATGAGTCCTGTCTACCTAAGTCACATTTCTAGCTGGGGACAAGCTATGGCTGATTTATCCTGTCTTCCTGCTGATTTTTTTGAAAGCTTAGTCCAATATACCTCAAGAATATGCAAACTATGTCTCTAGTTACCAATTCAAGAAAGTCTTTAAAGTAGGAGTTACATCACAGGCCTGTGTGTATATCTGCAGTGGTCCCATGGACTGGTAGGCAACCCAAGTCCTTGTCTATGGTAGGTAATTAACCACAAACGTTGATATCACCAGCAGAAAGGAAAAACAAAATTGTTAAGTCCCAGAGTCAGCACACGTATGAACTAATCCTAGACCTCTCCTGCATCTTCACTGAAGGAACAGATGGGGAATATCTCATGGGCTGAGGAATTAGGCTTTTGTGGTCAGGCAAACTGACCCCCTTACATCCTGAAATGTATCTTTCCTTTTGTTAATGTTGAAACAAGTATTTTTTCCCTATTATATGATGCATTTAGGAGTGAAGAGGCTTCCAGCATTTTATTGATTGTCTGATAAAGGGCGTATTTAGGTGCATAAGATCATTATATCTCTATATCCTTGTGTTCACCTATCTCTCTTTCACAGAATCATAGAATCATAGAACTCTTTGATTTGAAAGGGACCCTAAAATTCATGTAGTTCCAACCCGCCTGCCATGAACAAGGACACTTTCCACTTGACCAGGTTGCTCAGAGTACTGTCAAACCTCGTATCAAACAATTTCCAAAGGTGAAGCAACTTCTTTGGGCAGCCTGTTCCAGTGTACCACCATTGTTATTGTAAAAAATGTCTTCCTTATATTTAATCTACCCTCCTTCAGAACAAGTCCATTGTACCTTGTTCTATCAGAATAGGTCCCTATAAAAAGTCTTTCTCCACCTTGTTTGTAATTCCCTTTATGTATTGAAAGCCCACAAAATTCTCTCTCTGGAGCCTTCTCTTCTCCAAGATGAACAATGACAACTCTCTCAGCCTTTCCCCACAGAAGAGATGCTCCAGCCCTCTGATAATGTTCTGGCTCTTTTCTGAACCCAATCCAACGGGTCTACATTTTTTTGGACTGGGGACCTCAGCTGGAAGCAGTATTCCAGCTGGGGTTTTGTAAGAGTGAGGTAGAGGGGTAGAAGAGCACATAGAAGGGAGGACTAAAGTCCTGTTGTTTGATTATACAGATTTTTGTAGGGAATGAGATATTTTTGGTTGAGGTCTCAGCCTCTTGTGGCTTGTAGGTGCTACTGAAATACAAATAAATAACAACTGAGTTAACAACATTTTTTTATTTTGTTCAAGATATTTAATTAACCCAGCGAGTGACACATGGAGCAGTGCAACAATTGTCAAGTATGATTATGCAAGAAATTAGTGATCTCATTAACATAATCACTGCAGCCACCTTTTTCTGCAGCAGCTGTGTCATCAGAGTCTCTTTAGTTATATAGATTGTAGCAGCAATGATAGGTAACTGCTGACAAAGAGAAAAGGACTCATAAAGAATGATGAACCTCTGAGGTTATGCCAAAGTGGTTAGATGCCTAACTGGAAATATGGGGGCCAAATGGGAAGTGAAGTTACATTTCTGCCTCTTATCTGGTAAAACCTCACTGGCAAATGTTTGATTTATAGCTTGATTTTCTCTGAATTTTTCTTTTTTAATATTTCTCTTGACTTTGATATTTTTCCCTCTCCTAGCATTAATGTGGATGTTATCATCTCTATAAACAAATACATAAGTCCAAAGCCTGTTATAATAAAGTATATTTCTGAAAATATTTCACAACACATATCAACAAAAAGAAATAAATTTTAAATGAACTTTGACCTTAAACTAGTGTCATCTCCTGGCAGTCAAGTTTCTTTTTTTTAAACTGAAAATGTTTCAGCCTTCTCCTCTCGAGCTTTTAGTTCTGGCTGTTGTCAGAAGGCATATTCAGGACAGCTACAGGGACATGACTGCTGCATTAAGGAGGGCTGCTTTTGAAGTATAGCTGCCTTTTTACAAGGTCCAGCTGCTCCTCATGATGTGAGGACACTGTTTAGGTTAGATTATTAAGTCCTTCCCTATGAGCATTAGGCAGAAGAAAATTCTCTACTGGCTGCTTCCCAAGGTAATATTTTACTGTGTCAAAGAGTTGACACAGACCTTATGTGGTGGGATGAAGTGGAATCATGACTATCATCAAAGTTAATAGGAGTTTTACCATTTTCCTGACTAGGCATAACATTTCATCAAGAGATTTTGGACCATTTTTTTTCCCTGATATCTTATTTTAAGCAACAATCTGGCCTTTTTCTGCACTTCTTCCTCTGAGGCACACATTTTATTACACTTATTAGAACAATAATAAAAAAAATATTAACAGCTACTTTAAAAATACAATCTCAGTGATTTGAAGGCGAAATTAAGAAGTATTTTTTTGTGTGTGTGTATGTGTATATGCTTCGTTTGATTTGTCTTTGGCAAAAAGAATGAAGATGAAAAAGTTATATAAAAATAAATTTCTAAATTCTGAAATCACAATGGTGTTTATACAACACAGGAATCAGTCCCCATGAGTGACTGCTGAAAGTACCACAGGAAAATTGGCAGCCAGGTCTGCAGTCTGTACTGCAGGTGTGGTGCTCTGAGCAGTGGTCCAGGCTGGGGCAGGCTGGCTGAGCCACTGTTGTGAAAATGACCTGGGTGTGCTTGTGGGAAACAGGATGAGCAGGAGCCAGAAGTGCCTTGGCAACAAAGGTGGCCAACAGCTCCTGAGCTAGCAGGATTTGTCAAGAGGTCAAATTAAGAAATGTTATTCTGCCTTACTGGGAATTAATCAGGCTTTTTTTTTTGCCTGAAGAAGTAAAAAAAGAAATGTAGGGAGACAGTAAATAGCAGGCTTCTGATACCTACTACTGGGTAGCCAAAGAGATAGAGGCAAGCTTTCTTCTAAGGGACCCAGTGAAAGAATGAGACAGGGAATTGAAACAGCAGAGGTTCTGAGAGCCTAGCTAGGAAAAAAACAAACCAAACTAACAAACCTGAAACAAAGCAAAATCACTATCAGATTTAATAAGCTTTTGTATAGGTTGCCCAGAAAATCTGAGTTCTTTGAGTAACTCAAGGCTCTTCTGAAAAAAAAGTTCTAAATTTCGTCTGAATTTAAAGTTGTCTCTATTTTGAGAAGGAAGGTGGATTGGGTGACTTGTCTAGGTTCCTTCCAGTAAGAATGATTCAGTGATTCTACAGTTTTTATGACTGTTCAGTAAGTCTAATTTGACTCAGTAGCATGAAATGTCACGTTGTACTGGTATTCTGAATGATTATCAAAATATAAGCTGAAGGAAATCAATGAAAGTTGTATGCATTTATCTTCAGGAATAGCTGAGTCTAATAAAGCAGCATTTATCAATAAGCTCCAGGCAACATGGCATTTTTTAATATAAATGTTTTATCTATTCTGTCACCTTTGCCTGGGATGTTTCAATTGAACTAGAACTGAGAATTTGATTTTCATTTCCTCTTCTCAAAAAGATTACATATGGCTTCCTTCAAGTTTAAGATGATTTCTTATGGTCTATTTAGATGTAAGGCAACTCATTCTTGACATTATGGAAACTAAATTAAATTTTAGCTGTCAGTAGTCTTTGAAGTGTCAGTTTAACTAATACCTCCATGTGTTTGCAAAATAAGTTTTTTGATTAATTTTTAAATTCAGAGTAAACCTATATCAATGCCAAATGCTACTGTGATTTCATACTTCTATATGCTTATGATGTTCAGATAAATACTTAGTATATGTACATTGCAAGACTGAGATCCAGCCTTTTGTTCTTTTATGGACTGCATAAAGCAGAGTGAGACACCCAAACCTGCAATCACAAAGGGCTGAGCTAATATCTAGACCCAGCACCTGAAGACATGCCATGAGTTGTCACCTGTCACATCTGAACTGGAAGATAAATTGACATTGCTTGAAGTTCTTTCCCTAAGGCACATTGAGTCACAATTGAGTCACACCTCACGTTTATGTCCCAGCCCTCATCTGCTTTGCTCTGAACTTGGGTCTCTGGATGTCCTCTGCATCTGGGTCACCACTTGCCATATTTGCATCTGTTGATGGACCTGTTCCCAGCATCTGGCACTGCCTGCTGTGCCCATTCCCATGGGACTCTGCTCCTTGCTGAGGGCACAGGACAAGCTGGGTTTGGCCTTTCCTGCTGGAGCTGCTGGTTCTTGCTGCTCCCTGGCAATAAATCCTTCCTTAAGTGACAGGTAAGTTCATATCCTGAGTGGTGTCTAAAAGAGCCCATGAGGCCAGCTCTCAACAGCCATCACAGTGCAGATGACTCACAGCTAAACAAATAAAAATAGAACATAGTTCTGGTATCAAGAGGTTTCTTCATTATTTCTATCAGAGACTGTGTCCAATATTTCTGACACTGAGTCATAAGTGAATGTCTAGGACAAAGCGCAGGACAAGGCAAGCAGACAGTTACAATTTTTCTGACACAACCTTTTAAAATTTGTGTCTGGAGTGCTTGAGGCAAAGGTTTCTCTGAATCTGCTCAATGAATTTGTACAATCAGTTTTTGAACCCAGGTAAACTTTACATGCTTAACTTGTTATAATGAAGTCTAATTTCACCTTTTGTTTTCAACCTTCCATGGAAAATATGGTTTGGTTCTTGCCTACTTTTTGAGAAACTGGGAATTAATTTCTCTCTTTCTCTGTGAAAATCATACTTTGATACATCCCTTTTTTGACAAAAAAATGCCAAAGAATCTGTGTGACTTCCATTTGCATGGAACTGACACTATAGCTGAAGTTATCCAGTTTCCTTCCAGTTAAACCCTCCACAGTTATAACTTTCCAAAAATATTCTTTACTTTCAGAGATTAACTGTCAAGTATTTTTTATCTGTTATTAATTTATGTACTGGCATAATGATGTTTCATATTTTATTTTCTGTCTTGCTGTATTAACGACATAAGATTTGGTGTTTTTTACTTACTTTTTTTGGTTTTCTTTATCAATACTGAACAGTCTTCAAAGAATTATTATAAATTTTCTCTTTTGGTTTTCCTAAATAGGCAATACCTCGTTCGAATATTCTTTCCTCATACACTTTACTTGTAGTTTACTGACACTGAATGTTATCTGGATTAGAGTTATAATTATTAAGAAATCTTTCTACAGCTTCTCATGGCCATCATCAAACTTTATAAACTTGTTATTCCCACCATTTGCTAGTCCATTTATGACTTTTGTAAATAAATATACTATTCTGTTGTATGAAATGCTTCTTGAACCAAGTTTTATATGAAGATTATTAAAATTTTCCTTAAGATCAGTTTTTAAGGGGGAAGGAAAATTAACAATGAGAACTGGCACAAAGCTGAATGGAGAATAAATGCAGTAGGTCTGTAACAGAGTTTTAATTTGTGTTTTATGCAATAAAGTAAGAGAAGTAAGAGATTAAAATGTTTAAATTAAATGATAAATGGGCTCATTCACAGAAACTCATATTTAAATATCACCTAGCACATGAAGTACTAACAATTATTGAGATGCTTTTCAAATATGGTATCAAAAGTTACTTTGTTAGTAAAAAACTTACCATCACATTCTGAATTTGAACAATTCACACATACTCTAATAACTTTCTCCTGATGGATGAAAGAACTTTCCCTTGCAAGGATTTTAGTAAACATCTTTTAGTCAGTTGACACTCAATCTCATTGGTTGGACTGGTAGAAGTCAATCTGTATGTAAGTTTAGCTCACTCCTAAAGCTGAAGAGCAGTGGGTACATTTCTTAAAGATATAAGATATCCTCATTTCAACATTTCTTATTGTTTAATGTAAAACCTTTTTTGTTTATGTCAGTCACTCCTTACCAGAGATACCTAATCCTTCATTGTCTTGAGATCCTGGACACCTAATCTAGTGCTCAATATTATAAAACCTAAGCCCTGTAGTACACACAGTTTTAAATTTTTTCGTATTTTGGAAAAGAAAAGAACTTCTAAAGCAGAATAATATCAAGTATTTCCACAAGGGGACATTCAGTATCCTAGTTAAATAGAAGTTACTCTTAAAAAGTGCCTTGAGAATATCTTAATCCTCAAGAGGTTCAATTAGTGTTGTAATTACATGATTAAAGAAAAAGAAAACAACTTAGTGAAAATAATCCTGATAAATATATATCCCATTCAAGAAATTTTGCATTTCTTTATTTCCAAAGTAAAAAGAAGATAACATGAAAACATGTAAGTGTAGAAGGATGTGTAGAGAAATTAAATGTCATTTGCAAATGTGGGAAAAAAATTCTGTTGTGATAGCAGAAGTGGAGATCAAGTTGGTTTGTACTTAGAGCTAAATATAGCTTCAGAGAATCACAGAACCATAGAATTACCAAAAGGCTCAGTTTGGAAGGGACCTTAAAGATCATTTAGTTCCAATTCCCCTGCCATGGGCAGGGATGCCACTAGCTAAGTCTTGTTGCTCAGGGCCCCATCCAGACTGTCCCTGAACATGTACATGGATGGGCCATCCACAAGTTCTCTGGGCAACCTGTAATTTAAGTAATTACTCTCTGAGTAATTCATCTGTCCTAACATTCAGTCTAAGCCTCTTTTAGTTTAAAATCATCCCCCTTGTGCTGTCACTCTCTGTCCATTAAAATCACTCCTTCTTTTTCTTAAGATCCCACTTTAGGTACTGGAAGGCCACAGTCAGGTCTCCCCAGAGCCTTCTCTTCTCCAGGCTAAAGAAATAAAACTCTCTCATCACCATAGAACTGTTCCTGTGTTTTAATTGTTGACAAGATACAATGACTTTAATTATCTCTTTCTAGTAATTTTTAGCTAGCTTCCTCTAGACCTTTTTTTCTTGGACATGCAAAACAGACTAATTAATGACATATATTGCTTACTTCTCTGTCTTTGCAATTATGTGGGCTAAAAACAGTTTACAAGAATGTTAACAACAACTTCACCCATAAATAGCATCCAGGGTTTTTACAAGTTCAGAATAACGTCACTTCTTTTTGGAGTTAACATATAATGCAGTACTGATGCATCATTATGATCCCTGCACTTCTTTGCAATTTGCAACAGCTATAGCAACCCACAGAAGGACTGAAGACAGAGCACAATTTTCTATGTTTCCAAGGCTATCTTAGGAAAAGGACTGCTCTGAAAGCTTATTTCTCTCAAAAGGTCTTTCACTGAAATTGAACAGCTTGCTGCTACTCCACCATCAGCTGGAATTCCTCTCCATCTAGGTAGTTACCTACAATAATGGATGCATTTGTTTACAAGTGATATTGCTCTCTATCCTGAGTCCCTACCTGGAATGTCTTTGTGATGCCAAATTTGCTAATACAGATATCTATTCTGCATTTATTTTTACTCTGTCATGAATGTCTCAGTGAAACCCAAAGAACTAATTTTTGATTTGAGATTTTATACTTTTTGTAGTTTATTAATTTTTCACTTCTTTCTCTCTCAGTTTGTAAATTTCTATTACCAAAAGTTTTCTCAGACTTCTTATGTGCATTTAGCTAATGCATAAACATGAAAAAATGTTTGAATTTATCCTTTCAAATGACAATTAGGAGAGAAAAGCAAGATTTTTCTTTTTTTTTTTTCCAAAGATGTTGCCAAACCCTTCTAAAATACATTGAGCAGCAGTTTGATTGGTCTTCTTACTTCTTTTAAAGTTATTTTGATTACTAAACACATTGTGACATGCTGGCAGCCTATGCTGATAGTGTCAGTCCTTATTCTCAGGAGGCATCCAAAGAGCAACTTTTGGATTTTCAGGTTTCAAGATGATGGAAATCTACTTTCAGCTTCCAAAGACAGAACTGTTTGTGCAAAAGCTCTTTTAACTCCTTTAATGAGAGATATCAAAACTGAAAGGATTTATGCAGTGTTCACTTCTGTTAAAGGTTCAAAATCCCTGACACAGGAGTTTGAAAACAAGTCAGAAAACAGAGGGCAAGAAACCTGTCAGAGACAGCCTATCATAAACCAATTAAAAATAAGCTAGAAAAATAAATCACCTAAGTTTGCTTGTTAATAAAAACATATTAGAGACATTTTAGCTCTTTTTTAATCTATGTAATATGTTTTTATTAAAGTTCACACTTGATTAAAATTACGGTGTTAGGTTTGTACATTTAAGCTATAACATTTGGCAGTATGAAAAACATTTGAGCTGATATAGGAACATAAACACTTACAGGCTCATGAACAGTAGCTTCTGGGAATAAAACCCAAGAACACAAACATCTGAGAGAGAATAATAATACAAATAAAATTTTAAAATGTTAAACTAAATCAATGATTTGGTTTTAACAACTGAATATGTTTTTTACTTTGACACTGATTATTTATTACAGTAACTTATCTACAGTTGACCCCAGAGACAGTCCAACAATAAATCTTATAACATAGACACTTAAGAAGGATTTTAGAAAGTTAACTTTTGTTGTAGAGTTATAAAACTGAGAAAGGGAAAAATATAAAATAACCACAGTTGAAGAATTTTTTTTTAACTTTCAAGGCCTTCAGTTTTTATCATGCATGAACACGTTGTTTCATTTACAAAGTTTGATTCAAGACTTTAAGGAAAGCAAGAATCCTTTTCACCAGCTTTTGTAGGCTTTGATTACTGGATGAATTGTGATGCTAAACTCCATGGATTAATGTTGCATGTAAAAGCTCCATTGCCTATATGTGGATTTTGAAAATAAAAATAGCAAAATAGATTTTTTAGAACTTTTACATTTGTGAGTCCATGAATATGTAATATTGTTAGAAATATGTAATCCTCTGATGTTCCATGTGAGTATACTCACTATTCACATATAATGATTTCATAATCCTTTCAGTCTGTTATCTGTTTGCAAACTGAAAAATTTGACTGTGTGTTAGTGCTTGTGATATTGTTTTTTTCTTTTATAGAATTAAATGAACATTTTAAGAGTTCATTTCAGAGGGTAAACAAAATTGGAACATTACTTATATATAAAGCTGAGAATTCTCGTGATCATCAACTCTTTTCAATCATCATGTTTGAACATTCAGTTACAGCTGAATCCCTTTAATAACAATAAAGACAGTTTAATTATACCTGGTATATAAATATTGTTCCCTCCTCCACAAAAATATTTTAATAAATTTATGCTACTAAATTCCTAAATTGTATTTTTATCATTAATTCTTTGCAAATTTCTTCTGTAGCTCTTGCGAAGAACTTCAATAGCATAAACTTCAGAAATGTTTTAACAGCAAGGCAGACATGTGCCAACTATTATAATCTGCTGAAAAAGCTCTTATCTACAATTTTTTTCCTTTAGAATACAAAGATCTGGTTTTGTTGACGTTATCACTATACCCACATTGAGCTGGTCAATGTTTGGTTCAAAAAATGGGGAAAAATCACAAACTCTGTAACTCAGGCATATTTAAAGGGAGACTTTTCAATTGTTATCTTGAAATAAATATATTTCACCATTTTTGTTGCGAGGCAATATATTTTTTAATAAATATACGGAACATAAAATCTATTCTTTAATCCAGAATATTTCCAGTTAACCAGCAAAGTTGCAACAGAGTACAAACTGCTGCAAGAACAGTCATATGTGTATATTGTGTATAATTTGTCCCCATATAAACCCATACATTTTTGATCTGCCCTCTTTTTCAAAGCATAAATCACCAAAGACAAATCTCTACATTTTTGCTTGGAGCTAGTTCTATTGCATTACATTTCCTACTCAGTCAATGTGCCTTTCATCTTCCTTTCACATAGGTCTCTCAAGTGAGTAGAAAATGTTGTTGATATTATAACACCTGTGTTATACACTGAGCAAAGAATAAAACATTTCTGTGGTTCCCAGCTGCCACTATAGAAGTGAAACTACTGAAGAAAATATACTTTGGCAACCTGCCTGTCACAAAAAATTAAAATATATATGAAACATACCAGAGAAGCAGAAAGACCAACTGAATAAATGGTATCCTTCATAATTGAGATCTTAACGTGTAGGTGTCTTCCAAAAAAAAAAAAAAAAAAAAAAAAAAAAAAGCTAAATAACAGCTCTTTTATGGCACCAAAGGGAGCTTTAAGCCTTGACTGCAAAGCTCACTTTTCCACATGTAGGTCTATATGTCATTGCCTTACGTTCACAGTGTGCTTTATTCAGCTGTCCCTTCTGAAGAGACATGCACAGAAGCTCTCTATTCGATGATGATTCATCTGTGCCATCTCACACAGAATCTCAGTATCACCTTATTTCCTGTGAAAGACTTAATCATGTTTGCTCTTAGGTGAACTGTGATTCATGGATGTCAGCATTTCTTTTTCTTCTTTTCCAGTTTAGCACTTTGTTACTCGCACCTTTCCAAAGTGTAGCTATGGCACAGTTTGTTCAGGCAGAGCAGTTTACTGCTGTAGGGTGCAGGTATACTGGGAAATATGGATCAAGAGTTTCACCTCTTTTCAGAAGAAATAAATAAAGTCCAAGAAAGTAGAGAAAACTGGATTCAGGTTAACAAATTTTCTTCCCTGAAAATCAAGGTCTGTGACTATGTGGTTAGTAGAAGGGCTGTGCTAAAGTTATTTGCTGGTGGAATTACTTAGAACTGAAACTTCTATTGAATAAAACTGAATAAAACTTATTTTCATTCAATAAAATAAAAACATTTTTAAAATCAGGAGAATATTATAATAAAAATGTGTTATTAATCAATCACATATCTTAGTCTAAATGCTTGTGATTATCCTTGTTTGTACGGCCTGAACAGAAATGTGATATTAAAAAAAAAAAAAAAAAGCACCAAAGAAAAAGCCTCTTAGGAATATAGAAATGATTGGAATAAAAGCCAATTTGTTGTGATTATAAATTTCTTTGCATTCCCCAAGAGTCACTAATGGTCATTATTCATCTCTTCTCAGCATTCAGTCTCAGATCTCTAGAAAACTGGGTGCCTTTTTTTTGTCTGCAAAGAGACAGGATAAGAACAAGATTCTGACTCTAGAAGAATTAAAAATCTTGTTAAATTACCTCTTCTGAGTAAATTTTTCCAGATGAAAAGAGAGGTTGGAATGTAAATTGATTTTTCATTACATGGTCATTATTCACTGTGATTGTGGTCATGCTCTAAACAATGAAGGTCTGCCTCTCAACTGAGGTAGCAACTTTTAGATAGGCTATCAGGATAAAACCTAGTTTTCTTCTGCAATTACTGTGTGCAGATAAGTGCTCATAACATCCTTTCACTGCCCTTAATTAAACTATTAGTAGATACTGCAGAAGGATTTCTTTGTGTAATATATATTCTTAATGGCAGAGAGGAATTATCCCATAGAAGCACAGTGAGCAGTGCTGTTCAGCATTACCTTCAATTGCAGCATTCCATTAGTAATAGCCTGCTTCCTAAACTCTAGCTAGATCTTACCTCAAAAGTGTCTTCTTGAAGTTCACTAAAGGAGATTTTTTTTTTCTGACTTGTTATTGTGTTTCTCCTAATGATTGGCCCCCACTGGAAGGCTTTCTAGTATATTCCAAGGGGAGATCTTTTCTTCCTTAAGTGTATGGCTTAGGACATCCAGATATGAAGATAAAATAACAAGCATTGCCAAATGGGTGTTGATCTGTAGAGAGAAGGATAAAGGACTCGAAGCCATAACAAGGAGTGAACACAGGCTGCCTGATCAGAGTCACTTAAGCCTTCTAACTCTGAAGAAAGTGTTTAACCTAAAATATTGAAAGGTTCCTGCTTTCTTTTGCTGGCTAGACTCACAACTCTTACTGCCCACCCTTTTTTACTATATAGAAGATAAAAATGGAATGCATGTGCTTAGCCCTTCATAATTAAAATGGGAATTTGCATGTGAGGGTTTGCCTCAATGACTAAAACAAAGTATTTCTCCCTTTGTTCCAGACATTAGAACAGTTTAATTGACTTTTTATATAAATGGCCTAAAGCATCTCGTGGCTTAAAAAAATATATAATGCAAAGTCAAGTAGGGTTGTACAAATACTCTGACTGTTCAATTAAAATACTCAAATATATTTTGAAATCATAAATTCAGTAATAGTTATGTCAGTTTTGCAAACTAGAAATGGAACAAAAATACACAGAAACAGAACAAAGAAAATAGCACCACTGATAACAGCCTATGCATATTTTTTCTTTAGCATATTATGTGAACTGAAGCATAAAACAATGAAAAATGGCTCTTAGAGTAGTACTGTATAATGTGTCTATCTTCTCTTTTCTTTAGAAATTTATACAAAAAAATCACCACATTGACACTAGGTTGTATAAATGGTAGCACTGAATTTGAATCTAAAATATTGAAATATTAAAATATCACAATGTATTTTTTAAACTATTCAAGTGTTTTTTGACAGAGGATTCTGCATTTAGTGCTGCAACTTTCAGTTACTGTTGTTTGAATTCTCATATTATTTATTTTTAGGTTTTAGGGAATCAAGTAATGTGAAAACAGTGCTTGCACTTTCTTTTTCTTTTAATGCTGTTGTCATGCATAGTAATAACTCATCACTCATTAACACCTTCAGAAAAAAGTATTTTGAAGACTGCTTGGGACAATTTTACACAAAATTTCAAACTCCAGAAAAGTATGAGCTAAGTACCCAAATGAATTATAAAAGTAGGATCTTAGGAAAATTTATATTTGCAAAACTAAATCTAAGCAAGAGATCATGAATGCTTTCTTATTCTGAGGTTTTGGTATTACTTTTTCACTTTGTTGCACCACAAATACTAAGGTTGAATGTCTCAGAGTTTCTGCATCTTCAGAATATACAAAGACACCTTACCTATAGAGAGAGATACATAGCAGAAATAAAGTGTAGAAAACGTTGAATATTTTGATTTGGGCTGGGTTTTACTTCAAGTTATTAAGTACATCATGATAAATGGAGAAGAATGAAGGACAGAAAAAACTGAATGATAACAATTGAGGTCCAGTGAGTTTTACATGCACAATTAAAATTCCTAGGTGACAGTGTCATGATGTTTCCATACACTTTTGAAGACAGGTGATTTAACATTATTGTTTGAGAAAGAGGATGGATCTGGTAACTGGCTATAAAACATAGTCACTTTAGTTGGGTTGATATGCAGCTTTGTTATGTGAATTATCTCCATATTTGGGAGAATAATTAAGAATTCACAAAACATCTGTAAGTTTTTGGAGTCTCAGTCAAGTGAGGCTGTTGAAGAGCCATGAAAATTAGTAAAGAACTTTGGAGTGCAGAAACTCTAATTGTCCATTGACATTTGAATTAACTGACAAAGGGACCAGGGAGATGAATTATTTCGCTACTACTTCTTCAAAGAGTTCCAGGTTCATGATGATCATGAGTGCAGAAACATGACTAATTCATACTCCTGTGACATTTGGCTTCATCTGATATCCAGGATTCAACAGGCAAAAGTGCTTCAGTAGGCTGAATTTAGTAGTATTGAGTTTATTCCAATGCAAATTGTGTTAGAGCAAGAAACAGAAGGAGAACAGGCTTATGACCCATATCTGTAAAAGTGTAAATATTTCCTCTTTTGACCTGTACTCCTTCCTGTTTTCAAATAACACTAAATTAATAAAATGAAATGTTTGTGCTAAATATTCAGGCAGATAAGAAGTCTCCATCAAAAACAATATCTTGAGCTGAATTAGATGGATGAACATCCTGATCTTGTCTCAATTCTTCAACACAATACTGTTATGCAAACCCTCTGTTTTGTGGCAACAGCCTCTAGTAAACCTATAAGAAATGCTGAAATTTTGCTTAAAAATTCAGCAAGCATAAAGTAGCAAGGAAGTTTTATTTCTTGTGCCAATCCTATTGTTTCAGTAACTTCTATCAAATCCAAGAAAAATTGAATCTTTCTTTCTGTCTTTCCCTTCTGCTGTTTTATTTTAAACCATAATAATCCACTCCATAAACACCAGATTATTCTCATCCAAAAACAAAATCAACTTCTGATCCACAACAATTAATTTGAGTCTGGCTCCGAGGTAAAGCTTGTTTCTCATGAACTTGGAAGTTTGGAGAATCACAGAAATTAAGGCTAGATGATTAGCAACATGCTTTTTATTTTTATCTTTCACACTGAATAAATGACTCATTAAATACTTTGAGCTTATCACTGCATAGCATTTAAACACCTTTTCACATTTAAGAAAGCCAGAATGTTTAAGACAGTGAACTTAAAATCAAATGAATATTTATATATTACAGAGTGGGATGATTATCCAGCTGCTTCATTTATGTGCATGCTGAAATGGATATGCAAAATTATGCTGGGCAATTAATATCATAGAATCATAGAATGATTTGAGTGGGAAGGGACATTAAAGGTCATCTGGGCCCAACCCTCCTGACATAGCAGGGATGCCTTCCACTAGACCAGGTTGCTCAGATCCTCATCCAACCCAACTGTGAGCACTTCCAGAGATGGGGCATCCAAAACTTCTCTGTGCAACCTCTTCCAGTATCTCACCACCCTCATAGCGAAGAATTTCTTTCTGATATCGACTCTCGCCCTGCTCTCTTTCAGTTTGAAGCCATTCCCCCTTGCCCTGTCTCTACACATTCTTGTAGGAAGTCCCTCTCCAGCTTTCTTGTAGGCTCCTTTCAGGTACTGGAAGGACACAATTAGGTCACCCTGTAGCCTTCTCTTCTACAGGCTGAACAATCCAATTCTCTTTCTCTGTCAGAAATGTGCTCCATCCCACTAATTGACTTGGTGGCTTTCCTCTGCACTTGCTCCAGTTCAATGTCCTTCCCCTGCTGGGGACCCCAGAGATGGATACAGCTCTGGACCATGTGCATCAGTATATTAATATTAGTTAACCAATTATGTTTTGTTGAGATACCATATTTCTAAACAGAATGTAGCAAAGAATCTCTGCTTAATTATTGATGAATTACATGGCAAGACAAAGGTTGAATAGATTTTGAGCAAAGCACCTGTGATATATAGCTGGTTGAATATTAGAAAATAATATTTATCAGATAAAATATATGGGACCTCAGATCATACATAAATTTCTTAGATAAACTATAGCTGGGAATGGTTTATTTAAAAAATGGGCTAGCATATCCTTAACCTTATAATTTTAAAAATATATACTTAAATTGCAATATTTAATATTTTTAAAATATATATAATATTTAATTTTAAAAGTGTGGTACAGCCTTTTTCTGTATTTTGATATCTATTCTTAGCTCTTCCATGTGGGTTACTACCACTTAAAAATTTTTTGGACCTGCTGAACAAAACTATCAAACATCAGTAAAATCATGTGGTTGAGGTTTACTATCAACTGTCAAAGAGGGGATGTGGCAAGTTATTAGCATTGTGATACAGCACTTCTCTGGCAAGCTGTCATGAGAACAATGAGGCAGAACGTCTGGCAGAACGTAAGGATAATTAGAATAATGAAAATATGAAATAATACAGATGTAATTGCCATCCATTATAATTCTTAAAATTAACTTATAATTTGTCTCATCCTCATTGAGCGGTGTAGAATATTTAAGGAGACTGAAAAAAGAAAAAGAATTCACAGCTATATTTTGTAGTATTTAGTTGGATTGGCATGACATTTCTAAACCCATCACTAATCCAAGCTGGCACCATGACATTATGTTTATCAACCTTGTTGTTAATGCCTAATACTAGTATTTACACATATGATGTGTAAAAAGCCAGTGTGCAAGTAATGAAATAATTATGTACAGTAATAATATAATAATGATGAGAAAGAACATTTGAAGATAAAATATTATTTTAATCTGAAAATATTTGCTGTAAATTTTAAATGAAAGTGTTTTTAATCTTCAGGGCACAAACCTGTGTTTCAGTTTTTCCAAAAATCTGCTTTGAATTCAACTTTATGAGTTAATTACTTCATGATTTTATTTCCTGTATAATAATATGTATAATGAAGGTGGATAATAAAAATCACCAAAACAGCAGAAATTGAGGCCGAACAAAATGAGAAGAGAGTTTTTACTCCCACCTCCTTTGCAAATGTTGGGTCAGATATATCTGTGCCATGTCTGAACAAACACCTTTACTACCTGTTCTGAGGAAGAGGTTCTGAGGGAATTGCCACAGCCTCCCAAGGAATGGCTGCAGTACTGCACAGTCCTCACTGCTGCACATCCCAACACAGACCTTCTCTTCTGTTATTTAAGGTCTGATCTGAAACCAGTTTTGAGAAGGGAATAAACTCTTTAAAAGCTATGTTTTATGTATATGAACACTGCCACTGGCTTTTCCTTTCCTTAGTCTAAATATAATTAAACCTTTCATCTTTCTTTCAGTGTTTGATTTTCCCAGACCTTTAGAAAGCCTCCAACTCTCCCTGAGAACCTCTTTAGTTGAACCACTCCTTTGAACTTGCATTGCCACACATTTGAAATGCCAAGGATTTGTCAGCTCTGAATGCAGTAAAATCACTCTTTTATACTCAACATTTCTACTTGTGGACCCAAGAATAACATTTGCCAAGTAATGATGCAGCCTATTACTCTGGAAAATCCTGACCTCTGCTGATTTTAAATGTTCTGTCTTATGTGGCTACCACTACTATTATCAAGCATAACAGGGGGAAGATATTCTGATTTAGATTTTCATTCTTCTTGCAATACATTTTTTTAGTGGAAATATGCATCCAAAATGCTATTAATTTTTCCAGGTATTTATTAGATGGCATTACAATTTCTTTAGCCTTTTAAAGCAGTAAATCTATCTAAGTAAGGTATTTTAAGAAACTACTTTTTTCTTTAATTTTACACTGTAGCATATAGGTATAACACAAAGAAGATACATTTTATCAGTCTCTGTGGAATAATATTGCTTTAATAATATAGTGTCTTTTCAAATTTGTAGTGAGGAAGTAAAAGAAATTTTATTTCGTGTTTTGTGGAAAGTTTTTCTCATTCAAACAGTGGATATGTTTGCAGAAACCTGTGATGTTTTCTAGGACTATTTTAGCTATTTTAATCCAGACTAGGATCAATTCTCTTCTGTGCTAACCTCTTCCTCTGAATCAGAATACCAAAGATGTAATACCAACATTTGATTGTGTCCCCCTTTAAAATGGTATGAGGCATAGTGCAATGAAGAAGTGTTATCTTGATAAGATAAAGAAGTATACAATTAAAACACTGTTCATTAAAATAAGTAGCTAAAATGAAAAGAAAGCTCCTGAAGAAAATCTGAGCTTCTCTTCACAGTGATCAAGAGGTAAAATCATAGATAGAAAAGGTTAAAAGTGGAGGCCCTGACTTGGACACTAACTTTCAGGAGCCATTTTGCTGCAGCCATTTTGCTGCAATAGCCTCATAGCTCATTAAGCTAAAATAGCAATTATTGTGTCAAAAAATAAAATCTCTGTCATTTACATTTAAGGGGCAGGGTTTATAGAATGACTCAGCTACCTCTCCATGCCAGACTAATCTATTTTAGTTCTTTGTTTACGGCTGAATCATTCATGTTCGAACACAGAATAGAAGATCTCAGCTTTTAAATTAAACCACACAGAGAGGACAAGTGCCTCCAAGTAGCTACTTTTACACCTGATGCTGTAAGTGGTGTCACAAATGAGCTTTTTGTAGCAGTGACAGTGCAGAAGAGGTGGTAGCTGTCTCCTTGGGGACTGCGGCCGATTGCCCCCTGACTAATTGAAATTCCTCTGCCATGCCAGCTGCTGCTGGGCTGCTGTGCAGCTGGTGGTGCTCTCCACTCATCAGTCCAGCAGCTACTGCAGGTCTCAGCCTGTGTCCAGGTGGAGCAAGTTCCTGAGAGCCACATCCCCTGGGCAGCCTGTGCCTGGCGTGGAGCAGCGGCGCTCTCTGCGCTGCCCCTGGGCGCTCCTCACCTTAGCTGGAAACAGCTCATCTTGCCCTTCCAAAAATGGAATTAAATACATGTAAGATGCACACAAAACATTAGGAGTGCTTACCTAATTAAGTCCCACATTTTCATTTATAAATGTCACACAGGCAGTCGCAGGCAACCGGTCCAACCTAGAAAATAAAGTGACAATTTGAAGAGGTTGAAAATGAGTCATCAGCCCCACAGTCTGAGAGTTTGTCTTTTGTTTGTTTTGATTTCATTTCATTACATTTCCTTTTTTTATGACTGCATTCCCTTGCTTGTTGAGCTATAAAAAACGAGGACATATTTTGCCTGTTTATACTCTGCTCACTCTAAGATGTTAACTGAGTCATCAATAAGCATTTGTCTCGGCACTTCCCAAGCATTAACTCCTCACATTTGTCACAGAAAACAGGAAAGATTTTCTATCTTCAAAGCTGAGCTCAAGGTTATTCTGGAAAATGGCATTCTGTTTAAATATCAGCATTTCATGGAAATTAGTATTGAAATTTTCAGTTTTTAAAATTATATTTTAATTTCAAACATCTGCAAAGAATAGTTATTGACAAAGACATCAAACCATTTTGGATTACAAATCTATAACTTCAGCAACTGTTAATAGGAGTTGCACACTGGCTATGTCAATGTAAAATCAGCAAATGTCATTGAAAATTACAGTACTTTCTGTAGGATTTTTAGTGTCAATTTTTGTTTGTGTGTGCATTTTTGAAACAGCATTAATACTGAATAAATTAATGGGAAAATAAAAGAATTGGGACTTACATAACTTGATCTCAAATTGATCTAGAGCATACAACCAAACTTCAGATACCAAGAGACCATATTCAGTATCTTCTTTTGCCAGAAGGAGGAAGATGAAAGCTCTGTCCTCCTTATGAATACCCTAACAACCAGATTTGGGGCTACAGAGAGGAAATACACAAAATACACTATTTAAGCAAACACATTTATGGATTCATTTGACCACAGTGATGAAATAGACATTTAGACATATAGACATTTATAGAAATTATTTTTATGATCATGCTTAAAACATTATTTTAGAAATCATGAAACTTTTTGTTTGATGCTAAATACAGAGAGTGATATGGTTTTTAGGATATAGTCATTGGATATAGTGTTACTGAATATAGAATAGAAATATACATATTTGAAGTTGGAACAAAATTCAGATTTTTTTGCAAAAATTAATATAGTCTAAAAACCTCTTGCAGTCTCTAATTTCCATTTATTTTTCCATATATTTTATAAACTTTTTTTTTTCTTTTCCCCTCATCTATAAACTTGTTCCATCAGATTTTCAGTGACAAAGGCTACAACTTTGCCAGGCAGTCTGTTTAATGGTTACCACCCTTTATTATTAGCAAGATTTGCATTGTCTCACTGCAGTTTAAACTGTTTTTTACTTCCCATTTGCCATGAGAGATTATTCTATTACTTTTTGAAGCTTTTCCTATTCCTGAAGTTGGAGCATCTTCAGGGTTGGAAGTTGTCTCTGTGTATTGCATAAAGCAAGTTTTTCTTTTTCTTTTTCTTTTTCTTTTTCTTTTTCTTTTTCTTTTTCTTTTTCTTTTTCTTTTTCTTTTTCTTTTTCTTTTTCTTTTTCTTTTTCTCTTTTTCTTTTTCTTTCTTTTTCTTTTCTTTTTTTCTTTTTTTTCTGGGGTTTTTTTTTTTCTTTTTCTTTTTTTAAATTTCTTTCTCTTTCTTTCTTTATTTCTTTCTTTCTTTCTTTCTTTCTTTCTTTCTTTCTTTCTTTCTTTCTTTCTTTCTTTCTTTCTTTCTTTCTTTCTTTCTTTCTTTCTTTCTTTCTTTCTTTCTTTCTTTCTTTCTTTCTTTCTTTCTTTCTTTCTTTCTTTTTTCTTTCTTTCTCACTCTTTCTCTTTCTTTTCTTTATTACACTTTTTTCTTACTTCTTCTTCTTTCCTCCCCCCGTTAATATACATCTGTGTGCTGCTTTTTTTTATTTCTCAACAGCATGATACTGTTGACTCATGAGCTAAAATATTTTCTGAAGAACTGTTAACCAAGCCAGTCATTTCCTGTCCAGTGTTTATGCAGTCAACACTTCCTGAGGACATCTGTGAGCTGTGAACCCTTCTCTACAGACCACCTGCCAGTAAATTATATGTTGTAATGTTCAATACCAATGCCAGACTACTTTTTGGAACTCCACATGAATTGTGGCATTTTTTTTAACCTCTCTATATCAACACTGAATTGATTTTTAGACAGTGTCATTCTGGACATAATATTTTGCTGTTTGACAAAATTTGCAAAAGTATAAGAAAGTAAGGCAAAGTGAGATGAATGTTTTTCCTGCAGATATAAACACACCCAGAAAAGTAATCCTGTTTCAAGTTCTTCCTTTTATAATAGTCTAGTTTCCATCCTATAAAAAAACATGGTGATTTAACAGATGCATGTGGACAGGAGTAATACAACACCAGTGTCCATTCACTGGTAGGTCCTGGTGCACTCCTTAAGTGTGTAATATGACTCAGTGGTGAAACAGCTCTAGAACCTCCAAAAAAATAGGGCCTTCTTAGCTCCTGGTGTTTTTTTCCTGAATTTTATTTACCATGCAATCATCTTTGTTCTCTGAGAGAGTTCCAGTCAGTCCAGAATTTGGGACAGTGCAACTGCTCAGTCACTCTCTATATATGTAGTGAGACAGAAGAGTATTTTCTGGCTTGTGATCATGGATGTTGAACTGGATCCAGTACCATTTGCCAGCTCCATGACAGTGAACAGTTCTTTGCTAAAAGAAAATCATAAGCAGGAAGAGGCTGATGGGTGTTCAGGGTGTTGCAGGAGGAGTGCTGACCTGCACACCTTCTCCATAGCCTGAGCATACCCACAGCAACACATTCCAGACTTTCAGTTCTGTCATTGTTCCAACATATGCTGCAGATCAGCTCTCTTTACACTCCTACTCACTCAAAACTCAGAGCATTTCTCTTTTAGGGATTTCTTCTGCTCAAGCCTCAGTTTTACACTCGGAAGTTTTTTGACAGCAGGGAGTGGTAGAATACAAGATGAACAAAAAACCCCACAATAATTGCAATTTCACAGAAATACAGCCTATCTTTTTATCAAGATAGAAACAATGCAGGTTGTAACACAGTACCCAAACTATGTGTGCACAAGATAACAGAAAATGCTTTGAGAATACAGGTGCAGATGAACCTGGGGTTCTGGACAAGTAGCAAGTCAGGAACAGTCAATATCTGATCACTAGAGGAAAGCAGTGTGGAAAGTTGGGCAGATCTGGTTTATAGAGTTATGAAGAGAACAAAAAACATACATGCAGCAAATGTAAATCATCCCACATGCTGTCAAAACAAAGGTAATAACATGGAAGTTAAATGATGAAGGAAGGGTGATGAATGAAAAAAAGGAGAGGAAATAGAAATATCTCTATAAATACCTCTGTTTTAAGGATGCCATCCTCATCAATGCCACTATTTATCTGCAGCAATTCTTCTGTTCTCTTTGCCAGACAAAGAACAATATTTTTTTCATCTACATGCACTCTATTTTTCTACCTAATTATACATAGTGTGATCTTTTAAACTACAGAAAGAAATCAATAATTTTTAAAAGTTGATAATGTGTTTTGTTCCAGTTTTTATACATGACAATTGATTGATACCATAGAACTGAACCAGATGGGTGATGCCTTATAGATACCTAGATCAATAGATATATCAATAGATTGATATTTCCCCTGTATTTTATATTTGTTTACTGGAATTGAATCCTACTCTCTATACCTGATTAACTTAATTGATTTAATAAAAATAGAGAGATTTAATGAATACTATAGACAAGGAGAGAAGTAAAACTCAGATATTGCAAAAATACAATCAACATATATCAATAAGAAAATATTACTTATTCAATATTAAAAGAACTCTCCTATGTTCATACGTTTTTTAACAAAGTTCCTTGGAAAATACAAATCACAAAAAAAACAAAGTTCATAATACTAAAGACAATTTCAAGTATTAATAAGTTCCTAAGTATAAGAAATAGCTTTTGCTGCAAGGATATTAATTTGATATATATCATTATCATGTCCACAAAATTCAATTGAGAATAATAATAAAACCTGAAACCTGAAATCACTAACTTGATGAAACTCACCCTTTGTGAAATACAGTTCCTGCTGCTTATGACATACTTGTGCAAGATTTGGCTATTGTAAATTTCAATCATTTATGCTATCAGTGAGAAATCTGGCATGTAATACTTCCCTCAATTGCTCTCTCAGGAACACACTGAAATGGAATCAGAGAATCATGCAAATTGAAAAAAAACCCTTAAAACCATTGAGTTCAACCATTAACATAACACTAGCAAGTCCATCACTGAACTGTCTCAAATATGTAAGACAATATTTTATACATTTAGTATCAGTATGTTTTTAAGATGGGGAGGTGCTATTTGATAATGGCATAGAATTTCTAATATAAATAAAATTTTTCTTCTATCATAAATAATCTGTGTACACATATATGCACACATATGCCTCGGCCAGAGAGCAAATATATGCAAGTTACTGATCAACAACAACAGAATTTGATTCCTCACCTCCTTTCTCTTCTAAAGTACTGCATTTTTTAGAAAACCAGAATAAGTGGAAAATGTTAGTAGTTCATACTAACAATGGTCATACAGCCTTGCAGGGGAATTAAGCATAAGTAAAAGAAAAGTATTGTTGAAATTAATTTCTCTGTATTGCAGAATACAATACAAACGTTGATGTTTAAAGGAACTGAGTGGTCATAACAATCTGAAAGAACACTTTAATCATTGGTACTAGCACAAGGTACTGCCTCCATTATTCACTGGGATCAGCCATAAAGCAACAGCAGAACTAAATTGCTCCCATCAAAATTACGAGGGAAATCTTCTATACGAGACACTGGTAGGTGACGATTATTTTTTGGACTGTAAAACACCCAACAGAAGTCACCAACCTTTGAACCCAAATGGGGAAGGAGAACAACCCATGTTTCAGTAAATGGTTAATCTGATGTTTCTAACTTCTTTTCTTTCTTTAATTATTTTGAGAGAATTGGAACTCCAGCAAACACAGCCTGGGTGGTACCAGAGTTTCTGAAAAACTTGATAATCAAATCACATAAATTACTTCAAAGACTATTTTGGTTGCCAAATTAGCTTTAAAACTCTGGCTTAAGTAGGAAGTGATTTTCTGTTGAGGAATATTGCTTGTTACAAATATACTGCTTATGTGCCAGACCTGCTTCTGGACTCTGGTGAGGTGTGACCACTTCCAACAGAGCATGTCCATCACCCTCTAAGTTTTTAGACTCTGCATGATTTGCCCTGCACTTAATGTTTCCCACATATCATATTCTCATATCCATGTGTGTGAAGTAATATGCATTTAAAATTATTTCTATTTAGATTGCACTGTTTCACTCACCTGTGATTTCTATGTGAAGTAAACAAAGTAGTGAAATAGTAATGTATCAGTTTGAGCTGGTGTGTCTCACAAAACCATGCTCTATCTACCAATCTGCTATGTATTTATTTTTATTATCGAATCTGTTATTGATGGATCATACAAGAAAATACCTAAAGAAGAGCTAATTGAAAATTATTGTTACTTTGCATGTTTTCACTTTTTATAAGATTATTTATAAAAATGTACATGTCCAAATTTACCCAAAGCCTTTTTCAGATCTTAGCAATACAATTACGTATAGTACTGTAATATGATCTCTGAAAAATATGCTGTGTCATTCTGAGAATCCTCAGCTGTTTTCTATTCAGAGAAACATACCTTGACCTTTAACAAGAGCCAAACTAAAACTGATAAAACCCCAGGAGTGCATATTGTCTTGCAACACAAATATTGTATTATTTGAGCCTATCTATCCCAGTAATTCAATTACACTGTCAGAAAGAAAAGCTTTGCAACCTCCCTATGTTTTAGTCGTTCCACTTCAAGATATCTTGACTTTAGCATCATAATAATGGTAAGAGAAATGCTAATGAAATGTACATGACTATGGCTAGTCTCATTAAACTCTCACAATAAAATAAAATTGAATACAGCTTGACTACTAATTGGAAAGAATATTAAGAACAGAGTAATTTTACACTGTAGATAATAGGACAAGGAGTAATGAGTACCAACTGAAAGGGGATAATCAGGATATAAGGAAGAAATTCTTCCTAATATGGAAGAAATTCTTCACTGTGAGGGTGATAAAACACTGGAACAGATTTCCCAGGGAGGTTATGAATACTCTGACCCTGGAAGTGAGGCCAGTTTGGACAAGGACTTTGAGCAACCTGGTCAAATGAGAGGTATCTATTCCCATTGTGGGAATTGGACTAGATGACTTTTAACTTTCCTTTCAAACCTTAATATTTTACCAGTATATGATTTTATAACAACTTTTGGCTTAGACACCCAAAGATGCAGACAAGGCTAAACAATATCTGTAGGGAGCTGCCATTTACATGGCTGAAACAAGTTAAAACTGCATGAGCTGCCATCCATTGAGTCTCAGGTTTTCTGCCTTTGCTGTTAAAATCTGTCCAGGTTTGCAGTCTGGGAAAAAGATGACTATTATTATACCATTTCTATGTGTCCCTGTATCACTGGAGAGTTGGAAATTTGAAGATGACAGTTTTCTTTTTCTTCTCACAATTTTCATCTTGCTTCCATTCATCTCCATGAGGATACATATGTTCAATCTAATTTTGCTGCCATGTTCTTTTGCTTTTGAATCAGTGGTTTATTTTTCCCTTCAAGATGATAAATTTTTTCAAGCACTCTTGTCCCTGAAAAATAATTTGTTCTGTGTCAGTTTTGCCTCTTTCCTCAGCTCTCTTTCTACCCTATTGTGCTTCCTTGTTTCTATTTTTCCTCAATATTTTTTCCTTCTATATCACTCATCAGCTTGATAGCCCTGGTTAATTAGTGCTATGAGTACACTACTGTTATTCACTATTAATCTCCCATAGGGCACCAGTAATACAGTAAAAGTGTTATCCCACCTTTTCTTTTTCTGCTCCTTGTAACATCAGAAGGAATGTCTTCATAATATCTTTGTCCAGGTACTGTTAATCACATTTTGCAGGTTTTGCCTGTTTGAGGAGAAAGTCTGACAGTTTTTCATAGATAAAAAGTATTTTGTCTGAGTCCTAGGACTTTAAGGACCTAGTTCTGACAGGAATTTTCTTGCTTTCAGATGATAAATTCCCATTGATTCTAAAGGGACTTGAGACCACAGTCCTTGATGCTCATGCATTCATCTCTCTATACCAACAGTTCATATTCACACTGTACAGTGAAAAGCAGTCACCCAATGATGAAATCCATCCAGTCCAGTCATACAAAGAACAGAAAAATGCCATCAGCACGTCTAACATTGATATCTGTGTACATATATGAGTAAAAATAGGAGACAACAGTAACAGTTTAGAGGTAACTAACCAGTGGTGCTACAATACTGGCAAAATCAAAATCTAATTATTCTATTCAGGTTTCTGATTCCTTGTTTGCAAAGTTTCAAAGGCCTGATAGTCTATAAGGACACTAATAAAGTGGACAGTGTATGTGATTCTACACTTTAAAAAGACAGTGTAATGTGATTTCACAAACCGAACTTGTCTATTAAAATGTAAAAAGAATGAATTTTGTGTTTCTGAGGATTTCAGCTGCAATTTTGGTAGAGATACACATTTACAGTCAGCAGGAGTCAAAGATCTCATATTGCTGCCATGGTATAAATTTTTTTCCCTGCCATTTTCTTTATTTAGCAGCACGGAAGGCTTGAAGACAATGATACAATATGAGGAAAAGGGAAGAGTTGATGGCTATTTAAAGCAACTAGAGTTTAAATACTGTATCCCAACTCTGATGGAATGATAGAGGAAAAAATAAAAGTTACAGGAATAAAAATGTTGTAAGGAAGCACCAAAAGTCTGATCTTTATGCTCAGAACTAGAAAGGTGTTGACTGTTATCACTGTTTTCTTTTTAAGGAAAAAGCATGGATTCCTTTTCCAGAATCATAGAACATTTTCTGTTACAGAGATGTGTGGATTTCTCCTAGTATGACCCTCCCCTCACAGAACTTCCAATTAGATCAGGTTGCTCAGGCACATGTACAGATCAGTTTTTAATTCAGTGATTGAGACGCCAAAACAACTTTGGACAACCTGTTCCAGTGTTTGACCATCCTTGTGAGAAAAAATTTTCCTGTTGTATTCAGTCAGAATTTCTTTGCTCCAACTTTTGTCCACTGCCTCTCTTCCTGTGCACCTTGGAGCAGAGAGTCTGGCTCCATCTTCTCTTCACCCCTCATTGGTTGCCTGGTTTTCTTGAGGTTGAATAAACTTGATTCTCTCATCCTTTCCTTTCAAGTAATGAACCTTCAATCATCTTGTTAGTTCCATTGGACTTGTTCCAATAAGACAATGTGTTTCTTGTGTGGGAGAGACCACAAATGGACACAGTACTGTGAGATAGAGTCTCATAAGTGTTGAACATATGGAAAGGTTCACCTCCCTGGAGCTACTGGCAACAGCTTGTCTTCTTCGCTAGACGTGTTCAACTCATTCAACATCTACGTGATTTCATTTTCCTTGGCACTGCTTTCTATCCAATTTCTACTGTTCATGTGGTAATATCATCACAGATGCAAGGTTTTGCACTTGCTTCTGTAGAGCTTCATGACTTTTCTGTCAACCAATTTCTCCAGCCTGGCCATTCTGAACCTACAGCATAGTGACCACTCCACCCCATCAGCTTTGCAGTCTCATTGAGAGAGCACTCCATCACATCACCCAAGTCATTAATAAGGACACTTTATCATAAAGGTTAAAATATTAAAAAGTGGTTTTTCACAGAGAAAAAAAATGGAAAAATAGAAGGGCCTTCATAAGATACAGAAGTTTCTATGTGTAGCAAATAATCCTGAAGTGGGATCTTTACTTGTCCATTTGAAAAGTCTTCATTCAGTACTGTTTTGATGTGATATGAAAGATAAGAAAAATTCACTACTATTATTTTGTATGGCTGCTTTAATTAAGTTTTTTGGTTTGGGACTTAACAAAATGTATCCAAAAAAAACTACAGAGACAAAAACTGAAGAAGTTCCAGGTGACTTTCATCCCTACACACATGACCAGTAAAGTACCAGTACTGTTTAGACTGTGATAGTGACATCATCCATCATCTTAATCTTCTGATATCACCTTCTAAAAAACATCTTACTGAGGAAAGGAAAAGATTTTGTGACAGATCAAGTATTGTTTTTATCCAGTATTCCCAGGATTTTGTCTGCCTGCTTTCCAGCTGGTTGTGTATGAAGATCTGAAAGATACATAAATGTCATTTATGTTAGACACCAGTTAATTCCACACTTTTTCTTCTGAGTAGAAAAGCTCTTACTTCTATCTAGTTAAATCAAGCCACTTAGTCTCTATGTTAACCAATGGTTCCAACACAAAAAAAGGAAAGAAAGAATTCCTAGTGCAAATCATTCTTGCTAAAAATGAGTTTACATGTTGTAAATGTAAGGTTAAATGAAATACTTAAGAAAACTAATGAAGAATTATCATATCAGCATTTCTTCTCTTTGCACCATTTCCTTGCTATTAAGCAGGTGCTCTGACCAAGAACTGTAGTAAGAGATCCAGATGATTACAGAGCACTGAATTTTCCCAATGCATTTTAGGAAAGCACTGTGTTCCAGTGCTCACTGGGACATATGATCAGAGAGTCATAGTTCTGAACATGTCTGTATTCTGCTGAGCCATGAAGAGTGATAGTTTGGTGGGTTTTTTCTAGTGATGTAACTAAAAAAATAGAAATTCTTATTTTTCACCCTTTTTTACAGTGTAGAGCATTTAACCAAGTAACTTACTGTTACAACATCTTTGAGTTCATAGTGTTCTAAAATACTATAAAAACAGTAAATTTTAAAAAAATTAACAACTTCAGCTTCATATATATGTGTGTATATATAAATATATGTACGTATTGGGAATGAAAGAATGAAAAATCAAGAAAGTAAAAATAATAATTATTATTTTTATTTTTATTTAAATGTGTTTGACCTGAGAATATTTTGCTGCATGGGCATAATCCTAAATGCACAACTTAAGCAGATACCCTCAGTTTGGCAAAAGAGCAGAAATTGTTAGTGTGTTTTTTAAGTACTTATGTTACAGAAGCTCTAATTCAGTCCACTAGTCTTCTATAAATCATGCATCTTGAAGGACTAGAACATCAAGATGTAATATAGCTTATTTAGCAGCAAAAATATATGATTAGTATAGCAAAAGCAAAGTCACACAGCTCTCTTTTAGTTATGGGAAATACAACAAATGTGGAGAATTCTACTTTGCACTTTTCTGAGTTCTGTTGATTTGTTATAGGTAAGCTATAATTTCAACTTTTTTTGTCTTTCTATAGATGGCAATAAAAGTTAAGAGAGACAGAAATAACATTTTCTTTCCTAGAAGATACTTATTTTTTCATCTAAGAAAGTCCACTGAAAAAAATATTGGACTTTAAATGCAAATTAAAACCATGTTTTTTGGCCTTACACTATGAAAAATATCCAGAGGGTGGTGACATGACCTCTAAGATTACCCATGTTTTGGTTCTGAATATAAGCATAAGTGCCACTTATCTATATCTTCCGTATCTTAATACCAAGATTTCCCAGTGGACACTTTTACACAGAGATTTCAAGACTGGAAATATTAGAGTAAGCAAATGCACTAAACCATGCAACACATCATGTTGTCTTTTCTGTGGCAATGAATGACTTTTGTGAATGTTCTTTAGGTGCAAGTGTTCAGGGAAATTTAATTTCCCTCACTTTCTCTAGCAGCTTGCCAGCATTTAAAATGCATGTTTGTAAGGTAGCACTGGCTTTTTTCACATCTTGTAAGCTGCTTTTGTGGCTAAGCTGGTGTGACACTGAGTAACTCAAACTTCAACCAAACAAAAAGAAGCTGAGCCATTAACTAAAAGCAAATAAATAATTAAATAAATAAATTAATAAATAAACAAACAAATAAATAAATAAATAAAAATGGAAGCTCTGAAAAATAAACAGGAAGAAGGAAAGAAATTAGAAAAAATGAAACAAAATCCCAAATGAAAACCAAGAGCAAAACTATTTACTGTAAATACATATCTATCAGTTTCATATTCACTTATTGCAGGTATAAGTGACTTTTTAATCAATAATAAATCAAAGAGCACTGGTAAGTCAGAAGCAATTTTTTGAGTAAAAAAATCTTAATATTAGTGACATTGAGGAGATAATTAACAAAATGTCGATTGGTAAAATGAATAGTCTTTCACAAACTTCTTATTAAAACATTTCCTTAGGTATAATATTTCTATGAAAAATTCCAGGAAATACATTACTTGAAAAAGTAAAAAAGTGATACAGTAATAATATTTTAACAGCATATTAATAGGCTGTTTAAAGTTTCTGTACTTATAAATTACCTCTCTACTGCAGTTCCAAGGAAAGGGGTTTCAAGCCAGTGTTAAAGAATATCTGCAGGTGATAAGTCACATGACACCAAGAAATTCGCCTCTCAGGAAGTGTGATCAAGTGATTATATAGTGCAATACTTGTAATTTTGCTTGTTAATGCACAAATCTTTGACAATCTTGCTATGAACATGACCAAATGATTGCTTCCATGCTTTTCAGACTTTATTTACACAAATCTCTTGGCTGTCCATGTAGCTGCTGGCCAGGGAGGGCACAAAGTCTGCATCTCACCTTGTGTGCTGGGCTGGGGCTGCCCCTGGAGACCAACCCTGCTGGCTGAGCTCCAGAGCTGGAGGTCATCTCTGCTGCCCTCAAACACCTCTTCCAGGAGCTGGCACACCTGACAGCCTGCAGAGCTTGCTGGCACATGCTAGTGCAGAAGATGCCAGATATTGGGAACAGGAGAGCAGTAGGGCCCCACTGGCTGAATTTCATTCCTAAGGCAACCAGCTTGTTGGTCTGAGACTAACAATTGTAAGATCTCACCTGGATATAATTAAACTGGTGGTGAGCTAAGGATCTATCTCAGGATGAATATGTGGGGAAAATTTGTAGTGAAGTGGTTTTGAGAATGGAGACAACAGATTTTGGAAAATCCCCAGTCTCCTAGTTCAGGGTGCCTGGGATGAGACAGCTGAAAAATAAAGGTCCTTGGGAACTCAAGGATGGAGGATTTTGTGGTCCTATTCCTAAGAAAAGGATGTGAACAAGCCTAAAACTAACAAGTGATAAGAAAGACAAGAGAATTAGTAAAAACAGTTGGGAAAGTGGACTTCAAAACTGATTTGTCTTGTTAGCAGGTCTCATGGAAATATGTTTTTTGCAAGTTTAATCTCAACAAATTCTGGCAGAATAAGGTTGCTGTAAAAGAGGTTCTAGTGGTTTTTCTAGTAAGCAAGACAAAGAATTGAAGAATGGAGTTTGGGGAGTTGAACAATAACCTATACTTACTGTTCCATGAAGTTCCATGGTGTGTTATTTTTCTGGGTCCCTACATTCTATGTGTTGCTTATGAGTGCCTTAAAAACCTGGATATTTCTGACAAAATTCTGTCAATTCATTTAACTTATGTATTGTATTCAAAGAAACGTAAGGTGCAAAAACCCATGAATAACTTGTTTAAGTAGGGACAGAACAGTACACTGTTCATTCTAGCATCTATCTCAGTTTACCTACTGGAGAGATAATGGAAAAGTAGTGTTATAAAAGTCCATGAATTGATGTCTTTAAAGGACTTCAGCATCCTAGCAAGTGAAGAGTGCCATAAAAAGTACATAAGGAAATTCTTACTCTTTCTTCAAAACATAGTTTGGATACTAGGCCACAGAAAAATCCCTAGTCTTAAAAACTTAATAAAATGCAACTTTCTATGATGTTACCTGAATGAGAGGCTAGGTGGGAAAATATGTAGGAAAAATGTGACCATATAAGAGAAGATTATATAATTTTAAAAATGATGCTGTTTTTACTGCCAAATAAATTTCATAACTTTTGAAAATGTGGGGGTTGAACTAGACCTGTACAGGTCCCTTCCAACCTACATGGCCTATGATTCTATGACTGTGATGGCATTGCAATGTTGATTATGTTGTTTCAGGTTCAGGCTTTCATGTCTTGACAGATACTTGCATTTTTTTGGGAGAACCTAGTAACAGCCATGCTCATCATAACTGAAAGGAGGGTTTAGCTGCTGGTAATACCTAACCATACAGGTCCATGGTCCCCTCTAATAATTTCTCATTTTATATTTTCAGTATTGTTTGCATTTTCACTGATTCATACTAGCTGTTTTGTTTGGAGTTCTTTATGAAGTACAGCAAAACATTTCAAAAAATCTGTTTGGGGACTAACTTGGATGTTAGTGAAAAAACAGATTTCACGCACAAAATTGTCAAAGCAGCAGGGGATTTGCAAGTGTTTCAAAGGAAATATGGAAAACCAGAGTAGCAGTAACAAATAGCAAATACCAGGCACAGCAATATCTCAAATTCTACCCTCATTTGGGCTTAGATTACTGAATCTCAGGCCACCTACTATGCAGAGCACTGAAATATCTTTGGATGATAAATGTCTCTTTGAAAAGAGCATAATAATGATAGTACTTGCTTTTTTGCATATCATCCAAGAAATGAGAATTTTAGGTTTTTCAAATTAATCATGAAATGCATTCCAGAACAGTAGTTACAGCATGTTATTTCTAGATATAAATAAAAGAGAGCAGGCTATCTGTACAGGCCCTGTATATGACACTGTATAAAAAGAACTATAAGAAAAGAAAAGGAAGTTCTGGATTTTAGGAACTAACTGTTCAAGTATATAATGGCAACTTGACTTCCATTCCCAAGTATTGCAATATTTAATATCTTTAACATTTTTGAAAATAGACTTATTTAAAGATGACAGAATAATATCCTTATCCCAAAACTGTACCCTCGATACTAATGGATCAGCCTTTCTCAATGAAAGTCTTAGACAAGATCATCTTGGGAAATATACTTTTGTATCCTTTCTGTGCCTAATTATTTTTATCACTTGCTTCCTCAGTGGAAGGAACTAAACAGCCTTTGGGCTGTTGTCCAACATTTCCAGATCTTTCATCCAACTTGAAGAAATCAGTCACATCCCTTGTCCTTTCTGCTGAGCTTTTAGCTGTGGCTTTTGCTAGGAAAGGACTGAAAAGGCCTGATAAATTATCCATACAAGGAATTATGGTGTGTTCAGATTAGAGAAGGCTTTGTCAAGGTGGTTGCTTGACCAGCATTTTAAAAAGTCACAAACTGATAAGTTCTAGACAGCTCTCAGTTTGAGGAGGTAGCATTTTAGTTAAAGTGCCTCAACAATTAGGCTGAAATTCAAACATATAAATGAACATGACATTTTTTCCTAAATATTGTAGTCAAGTTGTAGTCAAAGAAATTTTAGTAAAAAATTTCTGTTTCCAGAGCAGATTACAATGGTTTTGTGGTCATGTTGATATATCTATATCATATATCTATATCTATATCTATATCTATATCTATATCTATATCTATCTCTATCTATCTCTATCTCTATCTCTATCTCTATCTCTATCTCTATCTCTATCTCTATCTCTATCTCTATCTCTATCTATCTCTATCTCTATACCTATATCTATATCATATATCTATCTGTATCTATCTATCTCTATCTCTATCTCTATCTCTATCTCTATCTCTATCTCTATCTCTATCTCTATCTCTATCTATATCTATATCTATATCTATATCTATATCTATATCTATATCTATATCTATATCTATATCTATATCTATATCTATATCTATATCTATATCTATATCTATATCATCTATATCTATATCTATATCTATATCTATCTATACCTATGTCTAAATTGATCTATTTTCTATCTCAAGCTATTGTAGAACCTGTTATTTATTTCTATTGCTGTCTCTGTCTGTTGATATTTACATGTAAGTGAGATATTCATTCATTGAAAATGGTTGTGGATATTCTCCCAAACTTGAATGAATAGATATTCAATGCCTTTAAAAAAGCATCTACATTGGACTAAATAACTTTTGCTTGACTTTTCCTAATATTGTTATTCATCCAAGGCCTTTAAATGGCTTCTAAAAACAAGCCACACACACACACATACACACACACAGAGGCACACATATGTACATATCATTATATGAACATATTAGAGTTGATTATGGCCCCTGAATTATTTTTCTTTTAGGGCTAAAATGCACTATTTCATTTATGTATATAATTATATATGGCCATAAACATATAAAGATTGATATAAAGTCTATATATACAACTAAACTTGTTTTTTGCTTGGTTTTGTTTTGTTTGTGTTACAGTGGGTATGTATATGCACACAATACACAAAACAGTTGCCAAAACAATGAAAATAGTCTGAGGTACCTCAGCAGCAACTAATTCCAAATGTGACATTTAAGGGTAAAGTACATAGTAGCAGCATTCATTTGGTCTATAAATTGCCAAAATCTTAAAGCTACACAATTTATTCAAACAATAGCATGCTGTGCTCATTATGTATTGGGGAGCATATAAAGTAAGTTCCTATAGTTATATACATATTGCAATATACATATTGCTTCTCCTCAGATTCATGCTGTGTAGCATCAGTGATTTCAGCTTATTTTAACTAATATAAATTAGGTTAGAATCCAGACAGTAGTTGAAGTGAAGTTGTACTTTTCTTGGGTAAGTAAATGTCTGTTTACTTCTCAAAATCAATTTTTAGTGATAGAGGAAGATTCTTCTATTGGATTAAATGATTTCTAGATTCTTAACATGAAAAAGGCTGGTGACCACAGCTTCCTCAAAGTAGGCTATAAAATGTTTTTTGTTTGCTTAGTTTTAACTCTATATTGTGAGTAAGTGTCAGATTCATGGAGCTCTACATAACTTTGAAAGCACCTTGTCCTTGAAGTAAAAAAGAATGATATTGGCTTCAATTTTTTCTATTTTATTTCTGTTTTTCCCATCCAGCAAACTAGTCAAATAGACTCTGCTGCATGAGTAAAACAGATGACAGAGGAACACATCACTTTCAATGTCCTTGGGCATATTTTGTTGACTTTAAATAGTATCTAGCTCTTCATGACAGAAAATCATTTCTATTTCAGAACTTTAAAAGCTGAAATAACAGAAGGATAACTAAATAAACAGTAAAAAAGGCTTCAAAATATGTCCTTGTCTGAAGTCTTTCATGCATCATTTAATAAGATGAGAACCTGAATTACAGTTAATAGTAAAATATAATTCTTCAATTTTTAAGGTAAAACCCCTTCTTTTCTTCCCTCTCCTCCTGAACTATCCAGTAACATGCTAACTAGAACAGTTCACGTTTCATTGGTCTAAGAGAACAAGTAAAATAATCTGCCACAGCACATCGTTCTAAAACTAACAATTCATCAGTGAATGTGAATTGGCAGTCTTGTTTTATTGAAGACTTCTGTATATTTGTCTGTTGAAGAAAAAGAAGGATGGAATTTCCATTCCTCTTTTTTTCTTTTCAATAAAGTTCTTGCAATGTGAGTTATTTTATTCTATCAAAGTTTGAAAGTATAACCTTTCCCATGTGACATATGAAATGTGCTGTAAATTGTTACAGACTGTTATGTTTGTAGCTGGCTTATGACAATTAAACAAATTTCAGCCATTATGAAGATGCTTTTTTGCTCTTATTGTCCATTTTCAAATAGAGACCTTAACTCACCTAAATTTAGAAAGCGTCAGCATCCAAGAAAGTCACTTCTGGCACCCTTCAAAGTAAAAAAAAAAAAGAGAGTAGGCTCTTTTAAGGTGTCATCTGATGGATGAGTATGTTCAGATGAGATCACATTAATTTAATCCTAAAGTGTTTTCCTGTTCCTATGGACTATAAAGGAACTTCAGATGTCAGTGTCAGACACAGAAGCCTCTGTTTTAGGCTTTGCATTGGTCAGATTAATACTGTCAAAAATGTCCACTCTCCATCTATAGAGTCAGTCAAAATGACACAGTAAAAATGGAAGAAAAAAAAGACACTTGCTGAAAATGGAGCTCATGGCACCTACCTGGCATTCTCTGCTCTGCCTGCTGATGAAAACTTTGTGCAAAACTATGCAGCTTTAGAGTGTCTGTCCTATCACCAGCAAAGACATTCACCAATATTCATGTGACTTGATTTCAGTGTTCTGAATCCTCACAGACAGAACAGTTTAAAGCTTTTCCCTTTTTGACTAATGAGCAACGAATTCTCAATGTGCTTTTTCTAGATAAAGCTTAACTTATTATAGATTAGAAACAGTGTCACATGTGTTTACATGAATGGAAAATCAAATAACAATCAAAAGTCATTAATTTTCTAGGATATTATTTCCAAAGAAATGTTAAGAAATATTGATCTTTTGGAGAACAATCAATATTTATTTGATAAAAGTAAGATAATATGATCAAATCAGCAATGAATTATGAAATATTTTCTGAGCTGAAACTATCTTTAAAGTCAAGTTTTCCAGACATTTCAACACCTAAATTAAGTATGTTTATGAAGTAAAACATAAAACTTAACATAAAACATAAAAACTTTACATACTTTATTTTGAAATTACTGCTGCATATTCTTAAACACAAGATTAATCATATGCTGACATGCTCTTTTGACTAGTTTATTTATTTGATATGTGGGTAGACTGGAAAAAATACACATGAAAACATCTAATACATGACCAAGTTTTCTACAGGATCAAAATAAATATCTATTACAAAGTATCAGGTCTTTAATAACATATAGCAATAAACATTGAGATATTTGGATATTTATGGGTGACCACTGGAGAACAGCTTAAGAAGTTATTTCTCAGTGAAAATGTCATTTCTCTAAATACCATACCTAATCTACTGCAGCATAAAGTAAAATGAATAAAATGTAAAATGAAATTATTCAGAGTGCAAAATAAACCATTTTTATTTCTGCTTTGAATATATTAAGAATGGGCTGACATTCTGTTACTTTTCATGGAATGAACAGAGATTTAAAAGAAAAGGAATCTATAAAAACCAGGTATAAAGCAGATTGATTTTTTAATACTTGGATAGCATTAGATAATTTTCAGTGCATCAGAAAACGTGAAAAACAGTGCTACCTCAATGAAGTCACCTCTTCTGCTAAGAGCAGCAAGCAGGGAAGCATTTAGCCCATTGTGGATAATACACAATTAAAGTTTTTCTCAATTGGCAGGGCAGTTTCTTTGTGCAGAGCATGACATTACTTTTCCTGTGTTTTGAGCCTCTCATTATAATCTGTGCATAGTTCCAGTGGTGGAACTCTTCAACCATGGCACATCCATCTCTCAATTGTAAATTGTTTCATTCTAGTGTTGAAGAGACTGGCTGTCAAAAAAATAACTCAAAGCTTTATTTCAAATGAAATATAAATATTCAACTGTATGAGAAGAAAATATAGGAAGAATAAAAAAAACACAAAAATAGTGAAAGATCACATTGTAGTTTATTTTCTCAGCATCCATACTTTTAACCTTCTGAATTCCTGTCAGAATAAATACGTAGAAGCTTTGTAAAAGGGCTCTTTCTGTCAGTAGTGAAACCAACAATACTCTGATTAATGCAGGTTTTGTTTCTTTATACTGAGGTTCTGTGTGGATCCTCAAAAGATAACTGTAGCTTTTTCTGTCTTGCAGTGTTGCCTGTGGGCATTAGTGTGTCTCTTCTCAGTATTTAGCCACTAGTTCTTGTAAAATTTGCCATAATCTAGTATATTTCCTTTGTTTCTGTGACTCATATATTCCTCTGGAAAAAAAAAAAAAGACTCAAACTAGTTAAAGGTTCACAAGGATCTGGGTTTTTTAATGTGGTTTGTGGACTTTTTATCTTTGTTTTGGTTTCAGTTGTTCCTAAGGATTTTATTTTTTTGAGAAGGGGGGTTGTTCTGTTCATTTGTTTGTTTTTCAACAAAAAAGTATATCTTGATGTAATTAAAAATATTTTATTTACCAAGGGGGAGAGGGAGAAGGACAGACACCCAACCACCTTGAAAACAGAGAAAAAATACTCACTATTATGACTGATATTCTAGAAGAACCACTACTTTCCTTAAAAGTCTAGTGTGCTGATAGCATAAATGTGCATTTAGAGATCTCATTTCTAGGATCTGCAGAGACTTCTCACTCACCAGTAAAATGTTTCAAATTTCATAAGTAAACACATAATTTCTTTTCTACAAGCCTTTGACAGTATCTTGAGGTCAATTATAATAAATCTGATTTTATTTCTGAATGACCCTCTACCAAAGGTGCAATAATGTTTAAGCTATTGCAGGCCTTGGGACCCCTTCCTGTCTGACTTATTCAACTTAAGAGTGTTCCTGAAGCAGTCCTTAATTGATTTTGTTTTATAAACAATACCAAAACGTTTTAAATTTGTAATCAGACTTCTTTAGAAAATCACTCAGAGCTGGACACTCCAGAGACATGACCTACATACAGGCCATAACATATGGTAGAATGGAATGAGTTGCTGAAGCTGTGTCTACTGAAGCTGAAAAATAGGTAAAGAAGTGATGTCTATCTATCTGTCTGAGCCTATTCCTTCCTTTCAAAATAACCATGAAGGAGACGAAGGAATAATCCTACAATTAATGGGATGTTGTATAATCATCTTCCACCTGGATCCCTAATATTTGGGACTTCCTTGAGTGAGGAGGCAGCAGAGTCCCATAAGATTAATGTAACATGCATCAGTTGACAGATTCTTTGGTACTGTACAGCTGGAAAAGCTGAGTTCACTTAATTAGTGATTTCAGGTCCTGTGTAAATGCAAACATGATGTGATAGAGAAACATGTACAGAGGAGTGGTTTGGGTGGTCTGTAGATGCATCTAGACCCCATTCAAGAGCAGGAAAAACTGTGAATCTCTTAAGACAAGATTGTGGTTGTAATTGGGCTCAGCTGCAGAGTGCATACCCTCCTGTACCACCAAATACCCCCAGGGGTCACTGAGTCAATCTCTGTTTCTGTATCACTATATGTAGTTGTAATTAATCTCTCCCTTTTGCTTGGACTCACTGACCAGTGACGGCACTAAAGAAGATGAAACAAATTTATGGTAACAATTGTCATGTGTTTGTTTCTCAGAGCCTGGCCCATGGGTTTTCACTTGGGCACAGCTCGATGGTTACTGAAGTTACAGTGTTGGCTTATACTACCCTCACACTGATTGACTGATTTGGCCAAAGTTGAAAAAATGGCCCAATTGACAAGCTAATATAGGCTTGGTCAGGTATCTCAAGGTACATGAGGTACTCACCTCTGAACCTGCCATGGGAAGAAATATCAGCCATGGTGGGAGAGAGGCTGAGAGTAGTAAGGAAGAACAGAGCACTCTTGTTGTCCAGCTCTCCCACCCTGGTGAGCAGAACAGATCTGGCATCAGAGAGCACCAGTGGGGAAAGTCCTGGACAAAAGTCCATCATGTCCAGGCTGTGGAAACTAGGCATATTGAGTGCTAGAGCTAACTGAACATTTAAAAAGATGCTATGGAGGACTTTGTCTCACTGTGCAAAATGCGGGAAAACAATTAGAAAACATCACCTGCAATTTCACACAATGTAAAGGGGCTGCTGAAGTGGCTCCCATTGGAGAATGGACTTATGTGTAGGAAAAGCTTCAAAACAAAAAGTGGTGTGGGACAGCATAAAAAATCAGTGCAACCTGTTGTAATTAAGTAATTCCTTGTTTTGATGATAGTTTTATCCCCTAAAATTCTTTTCCCATACTGACTATAGAAAAAATTTTGGTAATTCATAAGAAAAGCCAAATATAAGGGTTTCATAAGTGGTTGCATCTCAGTAGAACTGATTACACAACTTGGGATATGTGTGAGACAGTTCTGTATTATAATGAATACTAATAGCAAAAGGCTGTTTTTCACATACGCTTTTTAAAATAGCATGATGCTCTTGTCTAAAGAAAAGTTGTCAGAGTTTAGGAAGCAATTTTTCTCATTGAAAAATACATTACAGACTATATGGTCCAGAAGATAAATAATATTACCTTCATAACATCATTAATAAATTAGTAAACAAATCACTTGATAACAATAAAAACTCAAAAAAAAATAAGTCATTGTTAAAAATTTGTCTCAGGATACACTCTGTGTTTTCCCCTTATTCAAAGTATTGGCCAGTTCTTTGTTTGAGAAATAGTTTATTTAAAGGAACTGATTTAATAATAAAACTAAAATTAAAATCAAGAAAAGTTTATCTTCTTGTGTTGGTTTTGGGTTAATGAGTAAATTTTCTTCACAGCGGCTTGCATGGGGTTATGTTTCAGATTTAAATATGCTGAACACATGATAAGAGAGACACTTGTGTTATTGCTGAGCAGAGCTTACACAGAGACAAGGTCATTTCTGCTTTTTGTGCAGCCACAGTGGCACAAAAGTTGGGAGTGTGTGGGAAGCTGGGAGGAGGCACAACTGTGACAGGTTATCCCAGCTGACCAAAGGGATATTCCAGACCATATGGCATCATGCTCAGAACATAAAGTGGGGGAAAAAGGAGGGAGGGGAGGGTATTTGGAGTGATGGCATTTTCCTTTCCAAGTCACCATCATACCTGATGGGGCCCTGCTCTCCTGGGGATGGCTGAACACCTGCCTGCCCTTTGGAAGTAGTGAAAAAATTTCCAGTTTTGCTTTTTTTTTTTTTTGTGTGGGCAGATTTTGCTTTCCCTTTGCTTTTGTTAAACTGTCAATATCTCATCCCAAGATTTTCTAAATTTTACTCTTGTAATTCTCTCCCCAGTGAATGAGCTGCTGTATGGGGCTTGGCTGTTGGGTGGGATTAAACCATGACACTTCTTTTCTTGATGCTTAGGCTACATCCTGCAGTAATATAGAGCAGACTCTGCTGTAATTAAATATGTAGGGGTTTCACATTCTTGGGAAATGAAAAATATATATAGATATTTTATATAATATTATTCATAGAGTTGATGTGTGAAAACTCTTTAGTAAATATTCATACCATTGCATAATGTGTTTTTATTTAATCTTACAGGCACCCCAGAATTGGCTCAAATTTCAGTTTGTAGTTCTGTGTGAAATTAAGCTTAAAGTAGATTGTAATAGGACACTGTTAATGAAGATGTTGAATATGCATTGTGCACTTACATGTGTTTGTTTATTTATTATAGAGAGTGTGAAATAAAATAATTCCCAAAAATCTTGCTTAACTATAGAATCTTGGTCTAAAATGTAAGAAGGTTTCATATCCTGAAGGTCCTGTGGGACAGAGATATCAGAAAACACATATGTTTGACTAACTGTAATTTAAGAGTCTTAAAAGCAGTTAAAATGAAGTTTATTCACAACAGTCAAGTTGCTGGCTCTAAAGGGAACATTTTACTCATTAAAATGTTTAACAAATGGCAGTTCTGAGGGTGTGCTGTAGATTCTTCTGCGCCTGAATACAGGACCAGAGATGTACTCAAGTTAACATTTGTCAGATTCATTTGTACAGGGATGTTTTACAAGCATTTCAATGACTCTGCCTAAATTTCCATTTACAATCTTTCTCTTGTGTTGAAGTGGAAGTTGAGACATCCAGAGAAAAATTTATTCATATCTATTTTCTTCTAGCAATCTAAAATCCAGACAATACATTCTCAGTAACAAGTACTGTTTCTACTGAAAAATCTGGGCTTGATTAGCTTTCAAAAATATATCTCAATTACAAAAATTTTATGTTGCAGATGAGTCTCAAAGCTCAGTGGCATAAACCTGTCTTCCACAGGTTCATAAGACACATGACTGTGCAATAAAAAATGGACAGAATAATTGTAAGTTTCATAAATTACTCGAATTCAGCTAGAAAAATAAAACAAACTAGCTGTGTGTGAAATGCATATTTTAAAATGTGACCTTTAATTATTAGTAAGACCAGCAAATCAAATCAGTTTAAATTTGTAGCTTGTGTAATTAAAACTGGAAGAATCATGAAGTTTCTTCAAATTTAGGATGTAGATGCATATTAAAAGAGTGTCTGATCTTTGCACTCAAAAACATAGGAAGATATTGAATACAAGAGAAAAAGTGAGTTGTCTAAGGTAAACTGAAGTAAAGCAAAAATAATATTACTTAGTTCAGCTTAGTAAAGAAATTTGGATTTTGCCATCTGAGAATAAGAGATTTAGTCAGAAGCTTTCTGACTTCTGTAGTTTGACTAGTCTCACAAAAAATTATTCATATGTGAAGGCTTAACAATTACAAAAAGAAATAGGTAATCTTGGTTTATAAATCATCATATATTCTAACATAAATTATTATGGTTTTATGGGTTTTTTTTTTAAATAGATGAGACCTGCAGTACTTTTTGTGTTTGGACCAGAGGAGCTTATCTGTTTCAATCCTTTATGGAAAAAAGGTAGTGAAGATTGGATTATACTTTAATTAAAAAGCAAAGGAAAAACAACCTGAAAAGGAGATGACAAGGGATTTTGAAGGATCATTTCAGTGGTATTTCACAAGAACAATTTTTAGGACAGATTTATTTAGTGTTTTTACCTAAAACAGAAAGAACATGATTTGCCTCAGAGAATTTGTGATGAAATAAAGTTGGAAAATGTTGTCTACAAAAAACCAATTAACATATACAGGAGGAACTAACCATTGGCATGACAGGAATTTTGAGATACAATGCAATTTGCAAACATGCAGGATTATATGCTCCAGGTTTAATAAGATAAACTTCTGTGACATCAATCTAGGAACTTATCTATAGAAGAACAGATGAAAGGACTTTAGTGCTGCTTGTTGATTACAGAATAATTTCTAACTTGATATAGCTGTGAAAAAGACCAAAAAAATCTTAGTGAAGCAGAACAGAGGTTTCCAGTGGATGTGGGAAGATATTGATCCCACAGTAAATTTATGCCAGCTTAGTCTTTTTGCAGAATGCATATGCAACTCTTGTTACTCATGAAAAGAGAACTCAGAATGCAGCAAACACTGGAAGGTCAAGGAAGGCACTCAGAAGCTTGACAGAAGGGTAAAGAATGTGACTATTTAAATTCAGCCAAGGATGCTAAGAAGTTACCTGGTCGCTTAATATCAAAGGTAATATCAAAAAGTTAATCTCAAAGTTGCTACTATCAAAGAAGTATTTTTAGATATATGTGTGGCTAATGAGAAAAACTAAATATAGTGGCTAATTGTTATCTATTATATGTTACACAGGACTGAGAAATGCTAGGTATTGAGGGGAAAATAACCCAAAGGCCAACATACAATTCAAAAAGTATTTACTTCGAGTTAGATCTATTTACTGCTTAGCTTTTACCTATTTTCATCTAGTTCAAAAGATCATATCAAAACTGTGGCTAAGAAGTTAAGGCTGAAACCCATAACCTGGATTCCCAAGCTGTGTAAATACAGTTTGGAGCTCCAAATCTGCAGACATCTCCATATAAAATAGATTGAAACACATGTTATAAAGAAAGAAAAAATTGGCTTCTCACATTCAGATTCTCATCATTGAAGTTATGTTGAAGTTATGTTTTTAATAATTTTCCATCACTTTGCCAAAAGTTTTCTTAGTTCATCTAGCCACATTACCACAGTGAAAGAAACAAGAGTGACATTTCTGGTGTCCAGTTTAGTTTGTGCTTCTGTAAGCACAAAGGTGCCTAAATATTAATTATTGAAAATGGCAGGCCTTGCTGAAAAGTGTAATAGCTCTTATGTGCTGACTGTCATATCACACAGAAGTGCAAACTGGTGATGAAAAACTTGGTGAGATGAAAGTTCTAAATGATCAGTCAGATGTTCAGGAAGAGCTTGTTGGGACTGAGGAGACATTTGCCACTTATGAGACAGAACTCAGTATGTTAATGAAAGGGATAGTGAGATGAAGTGACTAGAATAGCAGGTCACAATTTCACCCAGATTTTTTGTTTGTTTGTTTGCTTTGTTTTGTTTTTGGTTTTTTGTTTTGCTTTGTTTTTGTTTTTTTAAAGGAATGAAAAGATTAATTGGTTACTGGTAAATGTAGTTTTACATGCAGGCTTTTCTCCCACCTCCCTTTCACTTGCTATTAAATTAATCCTTATCATCCCTCATTAAACTTAGGCTAATTTTACTGCTTTATTGTTTCATCACTTTATATATCACTAGTCACTTCAGTTACCTCTCTGTCCTCCCTGAAGTTCTCATCTGCACTTCCCATTTGGAAGAAATTAACACTTAAAGCAGAAAACCAAATCTTTACGAACCAGATTTGCACAAATCTGCTGAATTCTATTTCAACATTGGAAATAAGTTCAGAAAACATTCAACTCTTTTCTATCAAACAGAAGTAATAGAAATATGGATTCAATTGTGCAACCTTGTTATTGCAAATCTTCCATTTTAGGAAAAAAATTCAAACCCTTGGACATCATTCATATTTGTGTAATATGATTTTATAATTCTATTTTTGTTAAAAACATTTTGCTGTGCTAAGGACAATAAAAAAAATCAGTTACAGAATTAAATAACCAGTTTCCTACAGCTGGATGGATACCCTCAGCTAATCCCAGGCTGAGCTCTGAATGTTTGGCTGGAGATTTTCATGTATTGGACAGGCGAAAGCACAAAAATCTCATTTAACTCTTTTCATCTTTGAAAAATTCTTAAAGTTAAGAAAATATGCTGTTCAGACAGACCTTTTACAACATTTCAATCTGGCTACACATTCTGGTTTTCTTCTAAAAAAATAATAAAATCAATTAATCTGTTCTCAGAACTAAATAAGGTAGTTTGGTACATTCCCACTTAGAGAGAAAAATTGAAATTTAAGACTCTGGGCATTCTGTGACATCACTGATAAATCTTAAAATATGTACCTGTCAGCATGTGTGACATGCATAATTTGCTCTTGAAAGGGTAAAACATCAGATGTATCTTAATCAAATACCAGAGTCAGAAAGACTTATTCTTGAAATAATTTTAAATTACTAATGAAGCAAAAGAATTTCCCTTCCTATGAAATCTTATTTGGGCTTTATATTTGTTTGTTTGCTTGATTCCCAGAAAAAAAAATATAAAAAGAAAGAAGAGTAAATTTTTCAACCAACCTAATTTCCCACTAGGTAAGTCAATAAAGCTAAAGTTAATATTACAGATAGCTAGAGGAAAGAGAAAGACATATATACAGATGAAACATAGTTCATAGATAAAACAAATACAAATGATCCAGGTTGTGGTAAAAGGTGATCTGAGTTTTTAAATTAGATTTTTAAACTTCCTTATCTAAGCCCTCATGTAGTCTACTTTTACATTTCTTTGCAGAGCTCTCTATCTTTTCTGGTTTTCTTCCTGGATTTTTCCCCTTGGCTGCACTCTTTTTTATGTCTCTTTAAATCCAATTTAAAACAAATACAAAAACATGTAAGACTGAAGCAATTTCAGGATAGCTGGAGGTTGGAAAGAACTCATTCCTGGATTATGTTCTCTGTGGTATTTAACATTAGTTACTTGAAATTAGCAATGATTTTTTTTCCAGCATCACAACTTATTAAACCTTTCTATAATCATACTTCTCACTGTTATAAAGGGTTAATTTATTAGATTTGATCTAGCTCCCTACATTTAAATAACATGAATATATTTTGACCCATTGATCTGTTTTTTTAGGAAGAAAATGAAAATTGGTTATTTCATTCTAATAAAATGAATGTCTAATAAAAGCTATTTAGAACTAAATGCATACATACTCATCTTTATAGCTTGATACTGTTCAATGTTGTATGAGAAGGAGTATATGGTATAGATGATATAGAACTCACCTTAGAAATGTAGCCTCTATTTACCTGTTATCTTCTCATAGTTTACAGCATAAGATCCTTCCTGAAAGCTAAAGTAGAATACAGGCCTCACAATTGAAATGATCAATAAGCTAGATAAATTTGCAGTGCATACAATAAAACAGGATTTTCAAAATTTTTTATAAAACTGAAAAGTGAATCAGGGAATCTATTGCATAAGTCAGGCATGGGGGTGTGTGGGGTGGAATTACTAGCTGAATTACATTTAACTAAAACAAACAAACAGAAAAGTTAAAATAGCAAATCAAGATTATATGCATACATCTCATATAGGTACTACACCAAGAATTTTGTTACAGCTCTTCAGTCATTTGTCAATCATTTTCACATGGAAATCACTATCTGCACAGGTTCACAATTATTATGATGCTGTATTTCTTGATCAGTTTAAGAAAGTTGTAATCAAAACAAACACACTCATGAAACTCAAAAGTGTACTAGAAATCCAGCTGCTTTTTAACAGTGGTGCTCTTTGATACTAAGAAGTATTTTTCAGAGATGGTTAGTGATGTACATGCAGTCAGTTTGGATCCATGAGCTAGTGGTTACTAAGCCCTTTAGAGAAATCCAGTTGATCACTGAGTATTTCAGTGTCTTCTGAAATGCTGACCTAACTTTTTTACAATGAACAATTAGTCTTTAGTACCACAGATATCTTTTAGCCTCCAAAATGGTCAATAGCTGTACATGTAGTCCAATCATTTTGCAAGCCTGAAATGTGTGAACCTGAGAGATGGGGTTGCACAGGATGGCACGTGTAGGCAAGTGGGTTTACAGTCACTGACATACATTTCAGTAACAGATAAGGAATTCCCTAGCTGCCCCTGGACAATTTTGAAAGTTCTTTAGAAAGGTCTCAAGGAAAATCAGGCTCTACATTCTTTCTCACTACAAACCTTGTAACAGATCCTTCTTCGGCTAGGAAAGGAAGGATTCATTCACTTTGACTTACCTTTGAGTGACAAATTAGACAGAGAAAGGACAACAAAAAACATATAGTGTCTGTGGGAGGAGCTTGAAATAAAACTTTCATTTCATAGTCTGACTATTAATGTAGTGGAAACTTAGGCAAAGAACAAATATTATGACAATGTTATAAAAATATTTAAGTGATTCAAGGTGGTTTGGTATATTAATATAGGCTATTAAGTCTAGATAAGAAGACTTATCACAAGATCTACCTTGCCCTGTGTTACATCATTTAATACTAAAACCAGACCTAAATTTTCCTAGACTAAAACTAAACCCCACCAAACCACACCAGACCAAAACAAAGCAAATCAAACTAATTTAAATGAAAAAAAAAAAAAAAATGTAAAAAGAGAGTGAAGCTGTCTACTGACTACAAAATAACTGAACAGCTGCTTAGTTTATGAAGGAAATGATTCAGCATGATGAAGAGATGAGGGAACAGAAAAAAGAGTTTAAACTAAAAAATTACACTCAAATTTTTTTTTTTTTTTTTTTTTAAATTTTATTTTTAGAATACAAGACTATTTTTTGAAACATTCAGGCAAATGCTTTTGGGAAACTTTTACATCATATGATCTGCAACTAAGTGACAAACTTTGCCAGTGTGGTGGAAAACGTGAGTCAGGAAAGTATTAATAAATATATAAAAAATTTAACTTGATAGTTAAGGAGAATTTTAAAATAAGTCCTTTGATGATGTCAATGCAAAATTTATTTCTTTATAATTCTCATTGGAAATTTCATAAGAGTTAGGAAGGAGCTTTCCTCTAATGGCCATGGAATACCTCGATTTTTTTCTTGAAAGCATAAAAAGGCAAAAGCAACAGAAATAGCCCTGTCTTCTGCTCTGGCCCTGAAATTGAGATTCCCAATATTACTACCTATAGCAAAATCAGTTTTAATCTCTATTCTGATGTTTCAAATTGTTCCACATTCAAAACCTATTAGTCATATTTCAAAAAATATTCTCTGGATCCAATTTAAATGGAAACTAGAAAGAAATTAATATTTGTTGCCTGCAAAGAAAGTTTCTCACTGTTCAAAACCAAAAATTAAATAAGAGATTGTCTGATCAGAATATATAATTTTTTACAAAAATCCTGTTGAAACATTTGATTTCTTACATGATACAGGAGCCTAGCAGCCCAATTCTGTCTCTGCTCCCCATGAAATGGGGAAATACAAACAATATGTTTGTATTACACACCTTTTCCTCCTTTCCCTGTTTTCCTCCTTCATTTTTCTTTTTGTTATTTCAGGAGACACAAGAAGCTAACATTCAAGTACTCATATATCAATCTGATGTGGCAATTTCTGCAGCATGTTTGCACAGCATTTATGATCTTTTCAGAGTTTAATCAAAAGTGTTACATTCTCAGGGAAGGGTACTTTGAACCGTGAAAGAAAGGTCTAGATACTTGGAGTGGCCAGGTGATTTGACTGCCTTCTTGAAATGGACAACCTACACCAGCTGAAAAGTAAATATGATCCATAGCCACTCTCTGAAGAAAAATGAGCATAGTTTTGACTTCAATAAGTTTAAGCAACTAGAAGTTATGTGAGTGTACTGTGATTTTCTGCACTGGGGAAGATCAGCACAGCCCTCAAATTGCTATAAACTATAACATTTCTGGTGATTTCAAGGTATCTGATAGAACCAATACAATCTCATTGAAATAATGTAAAGGAATCTGTGTATTTGTTGGTGTCTTTTTCTTCAGAGCTCTGTTATTATCTCTGTTGTTGGGCACCCAATATAATTAGGTATTAATGCACAGTAACCATTAAATTTAGACTCACATCAGTGTTATGGCAAACAAACCATAGTGAAATCCAAATTAGATCAAATGACATAATTTTAAAAAATCAAACTAAACCAAAATAAACCCCAAAGCTCAAAAAAACCAAGTTCTCATAGAAATGATAATTTTGGGGGAAAAAATGGAATGCAGTAACAGAGGGTGTATTAAAAAAAAACAACTCAACAATTCTTATTGGCTTTGAATTCAGTTCCTTTGTCCCTTTGAAATTCCAAGCCATAATAAATGAATAACACACAGTCCTTTTGAAATCCAGTATATCCAGACATTTCTAGTTCAGTGACATTACATTTGTGTGAAGGATACTCTTGAGAATGGCTGAACCTCAGCTAAAAAACTTCCATTGTATTATCTGCATTCATTTATGCTCTTGTGAACTATTTGAAATATGTTTTACGGATACAGAATATATCTTTTAAGGAGTGTTTACAGAGACCAGAGATAAAAACCCCACAAAATCTCAATGCCATTCTGTGTTTAAATGGAGAATAACACAGTTATTCAAAGTTATTTATCACATTATGTTGTTCTCAGCTTATATAGAAAGATTTATTGAATAAAGGGCAGTAAAAAAACATTTCTTTTCTAGAAAAAGTTATTCTAAAAATATGACAATTTAAAAATCAGGACTTTACTGGACAGCTTCTTTTATTTACACTTAGACTTTCAAATTATAGAAACATTGGATTAAATAAAAATCAATATAAATTTTAAAAATCCCATATTTATGTAGATTTTTAAAAAAGAAAAATGCATATTAATGTACTTCAACTTTCTCCTTGCAGTATAGTTGGAGCTTTTAACTGATAGAAATATCTCTATTTTAATGATGCAGCCATTAGCTGAATTACTACACTAATGCAATACTACTAGTGGCAGCCATTTCCCAATTGATATTGAGAACAGAGAAATATCTGATGAATAAGTGCACAAGCAAGCAACAGTAATTTCCATTTCAAAAGTATAACTGATCAACCCAACAAACTAAAAATGCTAGAAAGGAGCCAGGCAAAGCAGCTTTCATTGGTCATGCATGAAGGAATATCTCAGTTTAGTGTGGATTTTTGTTTGCCAGTTGTACAAAACTGTATGTATTTACTGAGAACATTTGTTTTCCTGCTGAAGATCCTTACTTCCCAAACTGTTGACTCCAGAATCAGTGTTTTGGAAATTGTTAGATCAGAGACTGCAAATTCATCAAAACTAAAGTGTTTGCAGGAGCCAGTTCAGTGCTGACAAAGTTGTGACAGAAAGGAGGCAAGTTTCCAGCAACCCACAATGCTCACTCACCCAACTGCCTTTTATGAAGGTTCTTGGTGGACTTCCAGGCTACCAACCCTTCAGTATCCACATGGCATGCTGTTGAGCTGGGAGTCCTGGCTGCCAGGTTGCTCTGTCTAGCCAAGGCTTCAAGGCTCTTGGCTTCCTCTCAACTTGCCTGGTGGAGAGTTGAGAACCTCCCCCAAACTTGCATTTCCAGCTCCAAGTATCCAGCTGCTCAGCAGCTATGATGGGCTAAGGTCTGGCTCTACCTTTCCAGGTGTAGACTCAGACACTATAACTTCTGGGATTCTTGGCATCCCTGCCAGAGATTTCTGCCTTGGGTTTCATGGCCAGGTTTTGATAGTGGGGGTGTTACAGGGTTGGCTTTTTGTGAGGAGGTGCCAGATGCCTCCTACATGTACAGCAGAGCCAATTCCCTGTAGCTCCAAAAAGGGACATGCCTCTGGTCAGAGCTGGGTCAATTAGAAATGGTGGTAAAGCCTCCAAAAAGAAGCTATTGTGCAGATGTATTTGTGGCCAAAGAAGATTGGAGTCAGAACATATGAGAGGAAGAAGTCTACAGGTACCAAGGAGTCCCTGGAGCAGGCTCACACCAGAGCAGGTGGGTGCCCAAAAGAGGCCTGTGAAGCCTTGGGAAAATCTTGTTAGGTTTGGTACTGGGAAGGACCTGCAGACCTGTAAGAGAAGAGCCCATTCTGGAGAAGGCAGATGTTTTAGACATCACAAAAAGACACTAAACACATAAAACTGCGTATTGTCACAGCTGTATAGCTCAGTACTCCCAGAAGTATCTTTCTTGATATTTTCCATTGTCTGAACAATAAATTATGACTTTGACACAACTCTAAGTGACATTGAAAATAAAGATTGTATTTAAGGTTGTAAAGAAACCAGCTTCTATAATCAACAGCATATTCTTGCTCTGTGAATTGATTTTGCAGCACCAGTCTTTGCCTTAGTGATAAAAGACAAAGAAAAAAAAAAAAAAGAAATCAACTTGTGTTCTGTAGTTTTATTAGAATCCTGACTTTTCTTTTTTTAAACTTAAATTAATACTCCCATTCTTCGGTGTCTTCAGAGGAGTATCAATTATATGGTGATGACACAAAAGCTCCTCTAACTCAAATTTATTTCATGGCTTTTTTCAATTAAAGAACCTACACTCTGTGAAAGCTACATCTGCCTGTTTAAGTAAAAAATAATTTGTCCCTCAAAGCTATACAACAGAAGAAGAAAAAAAAAGCTCCTCTGATCATTTCCAAATGAATCACTGGAAAAAAAGTCAAAGGAAAGAACAGGCTGTTTTTTTTTCAGTTATGTGTGTATGCAGATTTTTCATCTCATACCTCATTCTACATAATATCATCAAGTTTCTCAGAAAGTATTTCCTATCTGCTCTCATTTTGTTTTTCAGCCTACTATACTTCTAAGAAAAATCTTTATTTGGACCTTCTAGTAATCTTTTTCCATATTTGACTCCTTTACTTACTTTATAATGTGATCTCAAATTAGGAATGACAATGGAATCCAAAAAATACCTTTCAAATTAATACATTGACCCAGCAGATTCAGATCTTTCAGATCTGTTAGCAAGCTTTCTCTCATTTTCTTTTTTTTTCTTTTTTTTTTTTTATTTTTCACAATCCTCCTTCCCCCCCCCCCCAATATTTCTTTTAATTTTTGCAGTTATTTTAGTTTGAAGTTTTAGGAGTGCCTCCTAGTTGGATTACCATTATTCATGTAACACTACTGCATTAAACATACTTAGTTTTCCTGAATAGGAAATGTTAAAACAGAAAACTAAATGACAATAAAACCCAGCTGGTTTTTTTTCTTATCTTGGATGGCAGTAGCACCGTTTGCAAAATGAGAAAGATCTGGACTACCTCTAATGCTGCTGCCTTCCCTGAGAGTTAGAGAATTAGATGCTCATATTCTCATTCACTTTTTTCCACTTTATCTGTTTCCACCTCTCACTTCTCTCAGTGAGCTGTGGTTCAAGAAATGCTTTGATCTGAGGAATTTTCAGTGATGTGTTAACTTCTGCACAGTAAGAAAGAACATTGTGAGGGAGAGAGATCTCTGGCTGCTCTGTCAAACACTTAATCCCAAGGGATGCCAAAACTGGGGTCAGCTTTAAACTCCCATTTAATCTAGGCAGAACATCATAAAATCTTAAGGAGCCAGTTACCATTAGAAATTATCAATGGTTAATATTACAGAGTTGATAGACTCATTGTATTACCTGATTTATTGAACTAATTCATGGGCCTCACATTGTCTTTTCTTGCTCTTCTAAGCAAGCTAGCCAATGAAAGAATGAAATAGTTTATTAGGAAAAGCAATCCTTTTACATTTTTCTCATGTAAAGTACAGAAGTCTTTTACTTCTACTTCCCTTGTAATGACTTAAAAAAGTAATAGCATTGGGACTCTGTATTCTTTAATTTCTGCTCTACATATGATGAGAGATGAACTGAAGTCTGCAGAACGATTACAAAAATATGGGTACCATAGTTGTTAACTTCTTTTTGTTTCCAGCTATGAAAGAAGCATAAAGAAGCTGGAGAAAGGAAAGAATTTGGAAGACAAAACAAATTACAAGATACCTAAAATTCATTTCAGATGATTCTCTGCAGCAAAAAGCAAAACAGTCACAGCTTGCTTGAAAGGAGAGGTAGACTCAGCTAAGCCATGGGAAATAGGAAAGACCATAAACTCCTGCCAGGCCAGAGGGCTCTCTTGCTTAGTCTTGCCTATGGGGAAATTTCAACTGATGTCAGTTATCAACAGCTAGGGAAATAGGGATTTCAATAGACTTGTCAAGGATTTCTGCCTTTCTAGGTAAAGAAAATAAACCGTGAATAAATCACAAGGAATAACTTCTACTATACTAATTAGGTATATCAAGAACAATTATTTAGCATCTCCAATTATGCTTCTTAGTTTAAATCTTTGCTAAATCAAAGGCCAGATTTCATTTTAAAAAATTCCATCTTCATGATTATACAATTAAACATCTGGAAAATTGTGAGTATCAAGACTTTTCAATACACCTTAAAATTATTCTTTTTTTTTTAGTAAGCAAAGATGCAATAAGAAAGAAAGAGAGTAATAAGAGAGTAAGAAAGAAAATTTCAAAAGTATGACTTGAAACCCAATCACTTTTAAATTCAAAAGTGTTAGGAAGCTAATTTATGAACATTCTTTGCTGCATGGCTTCTTCAAAACAGAAGGCTAACAAAATATTTATAGTTGCTCACTTTAACACACACGTGCAAAAGCTTAGGTCTTTCTGTTGCCTTTTGGCTTGAGGTGGCTTCTGAGTCTTGATATTCTAGCTAAAACATAAAATTTTTCAACTGGATTTTTCAGAGCTGAAATTAAAATATTCTGCCTTAGTTTTTAGAAACCATGTGAACAAATAACCCTTGTCAGAATATTCAAACTTTAAAGCAATAACCCTTGAAGACAATATTGCTGAGATCAGTTGACTGATATCAGTATAACTCATTAGTGCCATATTTTGTGCCTAACATTGTATTGGAATAGATTGTCTAAATATGTTACCAAAAGGTAAAGCTATGATATATTTGCCCACTAGTAAAAAAAAAAAAAAAGCCCAGTTCTTTATAATTTTCACTACCTCTCTGTGGGTTTCCTGTGGATTGTTGCTTCCCTTATTCTGTTGTTACAGAAATAAAAAGCAAACAAATAAGGATTGACAGCATGTCATAGAAGAACAGAGGAGAAGAATGTGGGGGATAGATTTTATCACTTTCTGCTTCTCAGCAAATGATTTAAAAAAGTCGTATTTTCTTTTTTTTTTTTTTTTTTTACTTTAACTGAAGGCAGCTTTTGATATATTACCATTATTAATAACTTTTTTTAATTTGCTTGCTTGTCTGTAACATTTAGAAGTGTTTTGTCAATTCATTGCTGGGGTAATACATCCGTGAAATATTTGTCTGACTTTTTGTTTACATCTGTGATTATTTCTTGCCTTGTGTACAAAAAATTATATGTATTTAAAGGTCGCAATCTTCCAAGTTTCAATATTTAAGCTGCCATAGGTATAAAAATTCGGAAATTTTTCAAAAATTAATGGAAGAATTGTGTACTAAAGAGATTTATCTAGCTTAACTTTAAACGTCTGTGATGTGCTCATCCAGAGAATAGCTAATTAGAGAGGCTGCTTTTGTTGAAAAAGAGATATTAATGCTTTTCTTGTGCAATTCATCTATTTTAGCTATTTACTTTATAATGAGATTAATTAGTTATTCTGATTCATCTCCACTTACAATAAAGGGAACCATAGATGACCAGGTGAGCTCTAGCAGTCAGCTGTTTTACATCAGATGTATTTCAGCCTCAAACTCCGTTCTTTTTTTTTACTTTCCAACAGGAATGCATCATTTTTTGAGGTGAATAGCTTTGAAAAATATAATTCTGTTTCTTTTCTACAATCCTCCTATGCTCACCGTTTTTGATCAGATATATAACCTCTTTTACTACAGCTAAGGTTTCATTTGTAGCATCTAATCTCCTAGAATCCAAACCACAATCTTCCCAGCTCAAAATTATCATTGTTTAGTCTTGACCTTTTAACAGCACTCATGTCTATGTGGCAGAAACACATCCAGGGTACTCATATTCCATAAATTTTCTCCTGTCTTTGTGTTTAGACTGTTTCAAGCTACCATGTGAACAGATAGAGAGGAACAGAGAGAGTAAAGCTTTTATTTACATATTCATCAACCACAAATCTCCCAAACTTATCATTAGCTACTGTTACACCTTCTGTGGGATAAAATCATTATATTTCCTTTTTAATTTCATACTGAACGTCATATAAAACTCACTCTGAATATGTGCAGTATGAGTCATTTTTCTTTCCAACAAAGCTGGTGGCTGCCTCTTCAGAGACTAGAAAATGAAACTTAGTTATCATAGTGTCTGTGCTGCCTCCATGACGCTGACTCATCAGCTGGCATTATCCAGTAGTGAGTGCGGTGGGAGTTAAAATATAAATGAGGAATAAAATAATGGAGGAAACCAGAAAAAAAAAGCAAACTGAAGATTATATTTCATGGGAAGTAATTTCACAGGACTGAAAATGGCTCTATGCCCTAAATCTGTAATAACAACTTTAAAGCCATATGCTGTGTTGAATCTGTGCCTCTCACATCTTTCATTGGGGCTGAAATTTGAGATAGTGAAAGCCTCAAATTTATCTTTTTAAAAAGTCAACATACTTCCTTAAATTATAATTCTATTATCAAGGCTCACAAAGGGCTGAGTTAGGTGAATCCTTCTGGAATACAGGGTCTTGTATATTTTTGATCCCTGACTATAATTCCTGAGTAGTCGGTAACAGTTTATGAAGCACTTCTTCTTCTATGACCAGAAAATACCCAGAGATTAAGATCTCTGCCATTGCCTTAATAAAGTCGTAAAATGATGATCAAATAAAACCAGGTCATTGATAATTATCCATAAAAGAAAAAAAATAACAACCCAAAAAGAAAAGAAACCAACCAACAACAAGACATAGTGGAAAAGGGTTGTAAAAAGAGAGAAAGAGGTATACAATGTGAAATACTTTGGCTCCTCTAAGAAGTCATGCATAACAGGAAAGAGAAGGAAGAAAAATAGTGTAAAATAGTTATGGGAAACCACAAAGTAATCACAACAAGGTGCCTTGATAATGCCTTGCAATGCTTTCACTGTGATGTTGTATCAATACATGAGTACATAAGGTCATATCAGGGTGACATATTTTAATTATGTTGTAATTGTCTGTGACTATTAATTGACTTAATCATCTTTTCAGCTCTTCACTGCTGTATACCACTCAGTAAGGTATTCAAAGCAATGAATGTCTTCAAATGTTTTTTAAAATTTCACACTCTGTCTGCTCAATTATTTTTCCAACCACTTTTTACAGAATTAGATTTGGAATGAATTGCCTTGATGCTTGGGGGGAAAAATGCAGTTCATTTCTTATTTTATAAAGCCATAACACATGAAAAATTAGGCAAGAATTGGAAAAACAGGGAAAAAGTGCTTGAATGGAGTTTTTTTTTTATCTCAAGGGGCAGCTCTAGGTTAATTAGAGACATTCATTTGAAAAAAAAATTAATGGCATTAAGCATAAAGACATTCTTTTAAAATCTCTTACACTTGGTATAGCTTGAATTCATGGCCCTAAGAGGAAAAAAGTATTCTTATGAAGCCCACAAGTCAAAGCTCTCATGATGAAATTTATCCATAAGAATTATTTGTATTCCATGAGCATTTAGAAATCCAGGAGTATTTCATCTATTCCAACAAGATAACGTGATACAGGTCTAAGTGGTGACAGATAATGGAGCCATATGCTCAACGGAGTAAGAATAGTTCAGGCAGAGTATTTCCTGCCAATGACGTACCCATTCTCTCATTTGCAATGATCTTGGTGGGAAACAGAAGCTGAGTAACATCCAAACTAACAGATGTCTCTCAAGAAGTGGCCTTTTCTATACTTAGCAGCTCTACAGTTCAGAGCACAGTAATCCCTCTGCATCACAGACAAATGTGGCACCTAATCCCCTTTCTTTGCATGGATATAACAAATGGCACAATCAATAAACATTCTTTTGTCACTAATCAATAATCCTCTTCAAAATTACATGTCATTTCTATTCCAGCTTCAGAATGAGAGGAAGATTTAGCATTTCCTTGTCTGTAAATTACCTGTTTAAAACAGTTCTTTGTGCACATTTTCCATTTCTAGCAGAAGATGTTAACTTAGCCATGGCTGCCATAAAATAGGCCTCACTGATGCAAATGATATCAAGACCAGGTTTTCTATTTTTACAGCAGCAGATCTTTTAAATTGATACTTAGGCTACTGAAAAAAAAAAAACAACCAACTTTCAAAATTCTTAAGAATCAAAATCAAAGTCATTATTCAAGAAGTTATTAAGTAATATGGACAATATGGCTTAGTTAACAGATGAACATTTAAGTGTTAATAAAAAGTCATTATTAGAGATATTTATAATAGTTAGGTTAATTTTTGTTATAATAGAAAAATAGGTTCCTTGGCTGAGAAGATAATGTGGTATCTATTTACCAGATGAATTCCAGAAGGAGACACAATGTAAGCATCAAGACAGTTTAAGGGCGTGTATATATATATATTTATCAGAAACAACTTTCTTTGAGTTAGACAACATGTTATGTGTCGGGAATACTGGTTTTTACATATGGAGTGAATAAAAGAGTTTTTGGGAGCCCTTTACATATGTTCTATCACAGAGATTTGATATCTATTTTGTTTTTATAATCATTAAAATGACAAATTATAATAAACGCAATTTTACAGTAGAAAATCCTTAGCAAGGAAAACTACAATGCAAATTACAATGAAAAATCCAATCAGCTCTGATTATCCTTCAGTGCATGTTGCTTCAAACAGTAATGAAAATGTTGCACACATATGACTGGGAGAATTCAAACCTTATAATTTGTTGATGACTTTTTTTATGGTCTTTGACATTTCTGTAAATTTTATTGGGGATGTATAATTATAAGAGAATTTTTCTCTTCAGTAGTAAATACTCCAGTGAAGCAATACTCTTGCATTACATTGCAATATTATTAAAATAGAAATGCAGCAAATCCAGGCCTGTAATCAATCAAAGTGGGCTTTAAATATGACTGAAACTTCCAAGATATATTTAATTTAACTAACTTGCTGCGGATATTTTATTTTTTTCCTCTTTACTGTCCCCTTTATTTTTACTTATCTGAGAAACAGGATTTTGCTTTGGTTTTTATACCAAAACCTGGGGCAAATCATTATCAAATTTCCTTTACACTGATTCTGAATTCATTCAACTATGATACATGATTAAGTGTGTACTTTTCAAAATAATCCTCCATATTTTATATCACAGCAACTATGAGTTTGTTTCATGCAGTAATTCACAGCAATGGGAGTTCCTGTTAGACACAAACTATATTTTGAATGCAGAAATAGAAAATCTGTAAATTGCTTTGTCAAGACTCATAAATCATCTGCCATCCAAAGCGTGTAACTCACGTGCACTGCTCTCCCTCTGTGCTTTGAAACACACTTTGTGTTTCCTTTAAAAAAAGAAAAGAGAAGTAAAAAGACGTTAGACATAACATCCATATATAGAGTAGATGAAAATTATTGAGGAAGTCATGGACAATGAAACATCAGACATAAACAAGGACAAGGGAAGCTGCAGCTGACTGAATTGTCGACTGTCAGGTTTAGCATCAACATACCAGCAGCTTAAGAGAATTTTCATTGACTGTACAATGAACTTTGTCACCATTCAACCTCTGTGTGTAACACACATCTAATTGCATTCATATGTCACTATTTTAATTGCACTCCAAGTCCACCATTCTGACAGGCAGAAGTTATCAGAATATGAGAATGTGTTAAGGGCACGCTCATTTATTCTGGAAGAAACCCTTTACCACAAACTCTGAAAGACACACCATGACTCTCTGTGCCAGTTATCAGCTCATGCTGGATCTCTTCTATTAAAGGAAAACATTCAAGATAAAGTTATCCTTGACTGGGCTTTGGTAATGGCAAGAATGCAGTTAAGACTGAATGGCAATTATGAAAAGCCTTGCCACTGAGTGTGAAAAGTCAGTTTACATTTTGATCATTCCACATTATTCTAATTCCAATATAAGCTGCATCATATACAAACATTAGCAATTAACATTTGCTCTATGCAGGATAGCTGGCTGCAGGAAAGACAGACGGTGAAGAGCGAAGCCTTAGGGGAATATTGCGGCACAGGAACTCAGTTGGCATCTGATTTTTACCTCAGACCAATGAAAATGTGAATTAACAACACTCATTGTTAATTGCAATAAATCATTGCATGATAATGTAAAACAACAAAAAAAAAACCTGCTACTAAAAGAACAATGAGATGCCAGAGAAGCACCCCAGCCCCATTTCTTTAGGAAATTAATCTTATGTCTGCTGTGCTTGTATATGTCAGTTATTAGAACATCAAGCCATCACCCTCTCTTAGCATTCCCGTGCCAGCATTAGGGAAAGCAACCCAGGTGCCTGAGGCAATGAGTGAAATCAGATGCAAATGTCAAAGAAATTACATATATTTTTGTTCTGCTGTAAACAAAACTTCACTGAATTTGTGCAGGGCTGCTCAACAAGAACACCTTACAGTCACAATCATATAACTTACCATTTTCTCCTCCCAGGTTGACCCTGCTTATCACCTTAATTTCCTCTGAAATAATGGCCAACCTCTGTTTCGCTTTTCCCCATTTGCTACAGCTTTATTGACTTTATATACTGATTTCATATTTATCATATAGTTGTTCATATAAAAGCTTTATGCTTAAAATAAATAAATAAATAAAGAGCCTAAAAGGATAATCTGAGTGGGTTCACTGAATGTTCTTAGGACAAGAACCAGTAAACACCTGGTCCTTAAGCACACAACTGCTAGTACAGGTTACAGTTCAAAGAGCTGAGTGCAGCTGGGCTAGCACATAACAAATGACACGGTTTGTGGGAGGGGGCAGCAATCAAGTGAAAAAGGCAACTGGCCCACAAGCTTAGTTTTGGGTACTGAGGACCTGGTGCTGAGCTGGAGTAGGTGGAGGTCTACAGTTGGTAGGAGGGAAATTGCAGAGTTCACCTGCTCACTGAGAAATTTTTGCTACTATAAGACAGGTCACCATTCCCATTGAGGGAGGCTGTCTTTAGAAAGGACTCTGTCTGCTGTCCAGAAGAGGCTTCAGAAAGACAAGATTGTACTGATAAGACTGCTATGATGCTTTTCTTGGTCTGAACAGGAATAAATCTGGAGTAATTTTGTTGATCATCTGTTATGAATCACACAATTTGAGCTCTCCTATACTTAAATACGTAGTACTGTGTAGTAGGATAAGTCTTCTACTCTTAAAGATGTAGGCAACTTTAGAAAGTGATCAATCATGTTCTAAAATGAATTTCCAAAATCAGTAACAAATAACTGTGGAAGCTCATTTGTCTCTTAATGGAGCCTTAGGTCAGATGCTTATTTATTTAGTTAAAGTTTGCTAAGAGGAAACTCACCCAAAGAGTGTTTTCTTTATATTGGTGCAATTGTGTTTAAACTAGAACTTCATATTCTGACAATTCCTAAGACATAGCTAAGCATAAACTAAAATATGAATTTGAAAGGCAGAGACTGTCAAACAGAGTGATTAAAAGAAGGTTATTATATGGGAATAGCTAAAATATTAAAAACTGTAAATAATAGAAAATAACGTCTTGCATGAAAAAAGGTTGTGCTTAATAATTACAACAAAAATTGACCCTTTAATGACTTGCTATCATTTCAGTTTGATAAGAAAATAAAAAAATTTTTGAAGTCATAAAACTAAGATGTTAAATAGCTTACCTTTTGCTTACAAAATAGAAAATAAACTTATATCAATACTCTTTACAAAATAAAAATATTTATTATTTATGTTAGGTTTAGCTGCTTTCCTCATATTAGATAGCCATTTGTATTTCATGAATGATTGCATTATGGTCTTCATATTGGCTGGTTCTGTCACTGTCTTATTCATATTAAAATACATCTTAGTGTTTATTGATGACAATGGATTAAGTTACCATCACTCCACAGTGTTGTCATAGATCAGCAGAACTTGAGGATCTACCTTATCAGTGGAAAAGATTCCATTGTAAAGAAACAATGGGAACATCTGGATTACAATCAAATTTTAAATCTCCTTTTGTACCTGAGTGTTGAAAGCTTGAAGCATTTAGGTTTTTTATTTTTTCTGGTTTTGAATTATTTCTTAATAGCTGTTGAACTAATGAATATTTTCATTACTGTACTCTCTCTGTAATGAAAAAAAAAAAACTCTGGCAAATTTTTAATTGTCACTCTTTTTTACACAGAAAGTATATTTAAAACATTTGTCATTTCCTGTAAAATATGAGTTTCCCATATTTTAGTGAGAACCAATTAAGATATAAATACTACCTTCTTATGATCATTTGCAAATGATGATTATTACTTTTTCTGAGAAGCAGAGGATAATGTGAGAGAACATAACTGTCATTGCTGATTCTAATTTTCAAGTTCTTTGACTTAAAACATAACGACAATATTTATCAAAGCGGTAGCAAATAGTTTTTAATAATGTTGATAAAACAATAATAAATTTTCTTCCATTACACTTGCTTGTTGTTATTAGAGCTATTTTAATTCACATTATTGTCAGTACTTATTGTAGCATAATAGGAATATAAAAGAATACTTTCAATCTGCAATGGGGCAATTTACCTTTCTAAGCCCTGCTTTATGTTAGGGGCAAATGTGCTTTTTATTGCATCAGATTTCTTTTTCCTTGAAAAGTCCCTCTTAGAAGCTCATATTTGTATTGGCTGCGAATAACACCGTCAAGGGTGCCTCTCATTTATTGATGTCTGCAGAGGCATTTCTCTTGACACAAACATATGGTGAAACAGCATCTGTTTTTCAAAATAAGACCTTAACACTTGATTTTAATTATTCTAATTGGAGCTATAGGAAGGAAGGGAATTAATATTGAATTACCATGGTATTAAAAAAAGATACATAAATTCCTTCTTTTATGCTGTATTATATTGTGCAAGTTATTCTATCAAGCAAGTTGTGCACATAGCATTGTGTGTAATTTATACTGCAAATATACTACTGTTATTATTTCTTAGACTCCATATCTGGAGTTTACTGCAACATGACAATAAGATGACAGTAAAAGAAGTCTGATATTGTTTTTGCTGCTGTGCCTAAAAACTCTGGTCATGAATCAGCATGTATCAACAGAGTCTAAACCTGTGTTGAATTAATATTGTCTAGCTTCAGGTGCTCAAATGAGGCTACTCATGAGAGTAGTGCTGGTATTTAAGAGTCTACAAAAGAGAAAGCAATGGTCAAGCTGTGCAACTCCATGCATCTAAGATCTATTCAAATTATGAGATCCATCTGAATAGTCTATATGAAACTATGAACTATGTATTTAAGCATTTACAGGGTTATTGATCTCATGCTCAAACATCAATAAGCCATGAATATTCCACTTTACATAAAGCTTGTGCCAATGAGAAAATTTCTCCTGATCATTTGGCTGGGTTGGTGCAACCTTCTCTGTAGAGACACTTTTATTCTCATTTTATTAAATATATTGACATTGGAAATTACTTTTCTTAATCAAAATCAATATTAGGAATTCTTTAGCAAAATGAACAGTTATTATGTGTCTGGTGTTGCAATGAATACAGTTTTTAAGCACATAGGAGGTCAATTTTTTAGATGAGTATTGAGTGTAAATTTGCAGATTCAGAAAATATGGCACAAAAAGGCAAGTGTTTCTAAATTGGGCTAGAATGGCCACATTTTGGTAGTGTGAAGGCTACAGGGGTGGCTTCTGTGAGAAGCCATGTCTGATGTACTCACTGCCAGCCAGCTCCTCTGGGATAACACATTTGAGAAGGGGGAAAAAAACCCTCTGCAATGGCAACAGCAACTGCAGTCAGAGAAGAGAGGAGTGAGAATACATGAGTGAGAGAGAAACAACTCTGGAGACACTAAGGCCAGTGAAGAAAGAGAGAGAAATTATCAGCACCACCCTGCAGGCTGTGGTGCAGGCATGGTGAGGCAAATTCATCCCTGCAGCCCATGGAGGAGAAGGGTTTCCCCCTGCAGCCCATTGTGTTGGGTTGATGTGGCCAGAAATGTGTATTCTATCACCATCTGTTAAAACTGGGTGGGGTGGTGATTCCTTATCTCTGTGGCACACACTATCTGCTAATGGTTCATCTTTTAGACAAGATGGGGCAATCACCTTTATCTTTTCCACAACCCATCCTCCCTCCAGGAAGATATCATCTGCTAATGGGCCATTAAGTCCCATTGCATGACTGATAAAATTCCATCATCCCATTAAGAGATGCTCCAGCCAGGGGGAGGAACCAAGCCTTTCCTACCTAGATAAAAATGGAGCTGTTGGACAGCAAGTTACCCTTCTTTCCACTGGATTCCAGAGTAGAAGCTGGACCTTTCTACATCATCCCTGGACTTTTGGAGGAAGGCTGCACCTTCTACAGGAGCACTGCTTCAGCTGATCCACACCTGCCACTGCAGGGGACTGTAGCCACCATTTGATCAGACTGCTACCAACACCCTGACAGGTGTCAGGTTGAATTCTGACTCTGTCAGGATTGGAATTGTTGTTTTTGTTTTTTTTTTTTTTTTTTTGTAAAACTGTATTTCTATTTTTCCCAGTAAAGAACTGTTATTCCTAATTCCCATATCTTTGCCTGAGAGTCCCTTAATTTCAAATTTAAAATAATTTGGAGGGAGGGGGTTTACATTCTCCATTTCAAAGAGAAGCTTTTGCCTTATTGGTAGATACCTGTCCTTAAAACCAGGACACCCATGGAGAACCCCATGCAGGAGCAGGTGGCCATCCAAAAGAGGCCATGACCCTGTGAGAAGCTCCTGCTGGAGCAGGGCCAAGGCAGGGCTCTGGGCCCAAGGAGAGGAGCAGGTTTGAGAGCAGGACTTGTGACCCTATGGGGAATCAACACTGGAGCAGTATTTAAAGAACTATAGTCCATGGGAAGAGTTCACACAGGAGAAGTTCACTGAGATCTGTCTCCCCTAGGAGGGACACCACGCTGCAGGAGGAGGAGAGTTTGAGGAGTCTTTCCCCCAAGAGGAAGGAATAAAAGAGAACATGTGATGAACTGACCTCGGACCATATTTCCCACCCTCCTCTGCCACTGAGGGGAAGTGATAGAGAAACCAAGAGTGAAGCTCAGCCTGGGAAGAAGGGAGAGGTGGAGTGAAGGTGTTTTAGTTTTCATTACCCTACCCTGGTTTCATTAGCAATAAATTAAACTAATTTGCCCAAGCTGAGCTCATTTTTCCTCATGCTGGCAATTAGTGAATGATCTTTCCCTAGTCCTGGTCTCAACCCACAAACCTTTATTTTATTTTCTCTCCTGTGTACAGCTGACAAAGAGCAGCTTTGGTGGGTGCCTGTCATTCAGGCAGGGCCAAGCAAAGAGTTTCTCTCCACCAATCAGTGGATATATTTTTTAACCTAGAACACTCGGTTAAAACAAAGATATAATTGTAAATTTTCCCCTATAATGAAAAGTGCATAGGTGTAAAAGATTACCGGGGAAAAAAAAATAGTCTCAATAAAGCACGGATAAACCAAATCAACCAAATCAGTGTTACTCCACCACAGTTCCTTATCTAGTTCTCTTTTATATTTCTGTTTAGAATTTCCTTTTTTAATCTTCACTAATCTTTTCCACAGCTTCTATATTAAAAGAGGGAAAGATTGGTTAATTCCTGAAACCTCCAAATTATTTAATGCATTATTTCATTGCACAGAAAAACAGAAGTAAATTCCAAATAATTCCTGTATTATTATCTATTGTGTTCTAAGATATTTGCCCTTCTGTGTGTATAGGCTATATTCAGACTTGAGATGATCAATAGAATATTTTTGTTTTAGTTTTTGACTTTAATAAAAAGGATTTTAAAAAAATTAATAAAAATTAATTTTGGCACCTTTAATGGCAAGCCTTTTCTGCACAGATTCATTTACATCTGATGAAGCACTGTTTCTCCTGTCTATTCAAAAGGAATTTTTTTGAAATAAGGTCTAGCTTCTGCACAATGCCTTCATTTATCAAAATCCTTAGCATTTTCTCACTTGTCTCTTCTTCAATTATGTTTTGATGTTCATTGACTGTTTATCTAGAGATGTTTTTAATTCCTGAAGCTTCATTTTATCCCTTAGCTTCTTAATGGATTTTGAATAAGTCCGAATGCCTTTCCACTAAAATTTGCTGTGATTATGAAAAATGTCACCTGTTTGTTGCATTTTGTCTAGTTGCAGACTTTCAGAAGAGATTGGAAAATTGATCTGCTGACTTTCTCACATTTTTCCCTCTAATTTTCTACTGATAAAGGTGTTGGTAAATTATTGTTCTGCACACATCCTTGTCTGAAAGGTTTGTTTATTCTTGTGAGTTGGTTCAATTAAGGTATTAAGTCAAGCAGTGAATGTAGAACAAGAATTTAAGCCTTTCTTTTCTGAAAAGGACAACTAGCTACTCCTTGTATGAATAATCACCAGCATTCTTTTTCTTTTCAGCCTCAGTATTTTCCACGTCTGAAGTCAATGCAGTGAAATTGCTCATGCTGAGATTAGGATAGTTGTTTCTGTGCTACCATCTCTACTTAGTAGGGGGAGAAATCCACACCTGGCAATGGTTTGAAAATGTGATATCACCTGTAGGATTTAAAAGCTTTTTTTATGCAGAACAATGGGAATATTTTCTAATGAATAGTTAATGCATATGCATGTTTGGAGGGGGTGGGTGGGGTTGTTGTATTGTTTGTTTCATTAATTTATTTCCTTTGGCTATGAATTCATAAAGTCTCATGGTGGTTGGAGTCAGTTGTATCCTTACAGGTCAATATATTGTATATGTATGATAGGTGGCTTAAAAATTTAAAATGAAGAGTTTTGGAAACTGTATGATTAAGAAAAATGCCAGCTAAATAACACCAGAAGTTTTTAGACCACAGGGCACTTAGATGTGACAAAGTGGTATTTACAGGTTTTCTTCTCATTATTATTTGTGGAGGAACTATTTTTTTCTCTGAATGGTATCTGTCCAAAGAAAAATGTTTTCTTTTTCATAGTCTTTAAGACTTTGCATTTTAAATGTGAAGATTTTGAATCAATATAGTACCTCACCTTCTGGCTTCCAATAGCCTGTGGAAATCCAATATGGAATTAATTTAACCATTTCTGGTCCTCTGGCAATATTCTTACCTTTCTCAATTCTTGTATAAGTGGTGCTCATCACAGAGGACACAATTTACCTAACTGTCTGAGTTTTCCAGAGAGATGGTAGGTGCCCCATTCCTGGAAATATTCAAGATCAGGTTTCATTGGGCCTCAGAAAATTGATCTGGTCAAAGATGTTGCTATTGATTTTTGGGGGAGAGGTTGCAGCAGATTATGTTTAAACTTTGCTTTCGACCCAAAATATTCTATGGTTCAATGATTTTTTGTTGTCTTCGTCAACACTGAACAGATACTAATGATATACCTTAAAACATCTTATAACCTTATAATATTCTGCTTACCATCCCATTTTATTTATATCTTGCTTCATGTCTTTTTCACAAATAATCTAAATTTCTGGGATGGGTTTAGTTTTATGCAGTTGAGGCTTTTTGACTCATGGATTTAAATCCATTGTTGTTAGTCTTATCAACAATACACCAACTGTAGGTTTTTAAATAATGATTTCCTCAGACCATTGCTTCTTGTGCCTTGGTCCTGTCCTCCTAATCTCACTTTGCAAGTATTTTTGGCCTTGCCTGTGTAGTCAAAATGCAAATACTGAAGAATAAATGGGAAAGAGGTTCATGAAAAGATCTCCAACTGTTACCAAGAATAGCGAAATACCAGTCTTTGGTGATGATTAGTAGAAGTCTAAAAATTGCTGTTTTATTCTCAGCAGTTTACAGTCTCAGAATTATCAAGATTTCCAAACAGATACCAGAGGGAAAAACATTATGGTAATCTATCCATGCTACCCCAGAGGTTTTTCTGTGGATTTGACAGTTTTTATAACTAACTTATCAATCAGAATCTGAACTTTGTTATCTCTTATTTTATGTTTGCCTCTCCCAAGAAGTATCTTTGCCTAAATGGCAGTAATACTCTGAAATGAGCAGTGTGATTGGTTTCCTCATCTTACTTAAACATGAGACAGGCTAGTAATTCAAAATGTGATACTTAGCACTGCCCTGGAATGGAGCATTCATTGATGGAGTTCCTGTAAATCCACCAGGAGTTGTGCTGGACTGGATAAGGATACCATCTGGTCCTGGCACTTGGTATTTTGTGTTCCTGTTTAAATGTTGATGTTGAAAACATAATAAAGTGTCATTAGGTAACTACCCTTCTATGTTATCTTTTTTCATGGAGTTTGATAATCTCTACCAGGAGTGGCTGTACTTTTACCTCTCTGCCAGTGACAGCCTTGATAAATATTACTCTTCCCCTCTCTATTTTAATTTAACACACACTTTTATTTTTTCTGAAAACAGTAAATGTTCCTTTTTATTTTTATGTGATTGTTATAAGATGGACTAGTTTGGGCTGGGACAGAGTTAATTTTCTTCGTTGTAGCTAAGGGACTCTGGTTTGTATTTGTGCTGAAAACTGTTGATAACACAGGGATGTTTTAGTAGCTGCTGAGCAGTGTGTACACATCACCAAGGCCTTTTCTGCTTTACACACCACTCCACCAGCAAGGAGGCTGAGGGTACACAAGGATTTGGGAGGGAGAACAGCTGGGAGAGCTGTCCCAACAGACCCAAGGGATATTCTCTAACATATGACATCATGCTCAGCAATGGAAGCTAGGGGAAGAAGGAGGGGTGCTGGCAGGTCCAGTGCTTGCCTTCCTAAGTCACCAGGATGGTGCCCTGCCTTCCTGGGGATGCCTTAACACCTGCCTGCCCTTGGGAAGTGGTGAATGAATTCCTTGTTCTGCTTTGCCTCTGTGCCTGTGTGTTTTGCATTACATAATGCTTTATCTCAACCCATAAGTTTTTTTTATTTTTTCACTTCTGGCTCTCCTCCTAATCTCCATGGGGTGATGCAGTGGTGCATAGCTGCCTCCTGATGTTAACCCTCAAGTGTTCATTAACTCTGATACATTCAGTATATTTCTGTCAAGTTTTTGCTTCTTTCCCTCCTCTTTTATAATTATTCTTTTAAACTTTTTCTTATAATTTTCTTCTCTGAAACCTGTTTTCTATCAATTTCATGTATTTTTAGTGTTATTCATTATGCTGTGTTATACATTGGCTTGTTTTCCTCTTAAAATTTGATAGATGATAATGCATTATGACTTTTATCAGATCTAGTAACTATCCACTCTCTATACAGTAATACAACATAGAGTTCGTAGTCAACAATTCCTGACAAGTTATTTGTCTCTTAACATTCTTTTTTTTTTCTCTGAGTTGTTCTAGAATCACTCTCATCTCTTCAGAGATTCTGGGAAAAACACTGCTTTTTTTATTTCAAAGTACTTATCCATAGTACTTACCCATACACTATATGATGTTGTTTTGAAAGAAAACTAGAGGTTCAGAGTCTGTGAACAGTCATTGCCTAGGGCAGAATTTTCAGTGTAGATTGATTGCTTGAGTTTTAATTTTCTTGCTTTTCTTTCTTCCTGAGTATATTCCCATATTTCCGGTTTCTTTTTTCTTTTATTTTTTTGCCTGCATTGGTATCCCTATGTTTGCATAAATCCAGTTATTAAGCATAGGAATTGGTTTATTATCTTCCAATCAAAATAAGATAGCTAGAAAAAACAACTTAGTTTTCATTTATCATCATCAAGATCTTTGTGATGATGCTTGCTGTTTGAATACAGAGCATAAATGAAAGATATTCTACCTTTCAATCCATCTCACTAATTGTATTAATGATTATGTTGTGTTTCTAAGTGGTCTCTGTAGGGTGTCTATTATGCATCACAAGATATCTGAAATGATAATCAAAGAAAAAGAGCAAAATACCAAATATTGGAACAAAAATGAAGAAAAATAATATAAAATGGGGAAACAAAATAATAGATAATTACTGCAAGCTTAGAATAAATTTTATTTTCTTTTAAATAAAAGCTACAAAGATTAATAAGATTGTTCTTGGATTTTTTTTCCTTCAGAAACATGATGACCTTCTTTTAAAGGTTTGAAAAGCATTGTATATTTGGAATATCATCCATTGCATGTCTTTACAGTGAAAAGAAAACAAAGAAACTGCTGATTCTCAAAAATCATGACAAAATTTTCTAAAATCAAAGTAATCTCTATGTGTTTAAAAGGGTTGTTCTTAAAACTAAAAACTTGGAAGAATATGAGGCTAAACCTCATAATTAATTATAGTATAGAGATGACTTTAGGTAATAGGAAAAGTATTTGTAACCAGTTTTGGAAGAGGAAAGATGAACAAAAATTTGGTAAATGATGGCAGCAATGCTGACAGAAACAAGAGACTGAACAGCAAAGGGTAGAGCTACAATGAATCCTAAAGGCAAGAGAAGGTTTGAACCTCTTTTGAATGAAAAAGAACCAGTCAGGAAAAGGCTGAAGATACATCAGGATTTGGGAGTGGACATGCACAGGAAAGACATAGAAGCCTCCTAGGTGAGCCTGGTTGGTGTGTCTGAGTGGCAATGTCCATGTTTCTACCACTAGTACAGATTAATCTCTAAACAGGGGGTATGGAGATCTTGGGGGAAAAACAAACTCAGATTTGATTGCACTGGGCATAAACTGAGAACAGTGTCATGTTTGCTGATGAAAACAATGTAAGGACCCCAAAGGCTACAGAGTGGTCATACAGGAGTACTGAAAGCAAAGAAAAGGGCATGGCTAGTCTATTTCATGAGGCAGAGATCACCTTTTCATTATGCTGATATATTGTGCCAAATGCATTTGCCTATGGCAGGAGGCATAACACTGTCACAAAGTAAATTAAATTATCTATTTGAAATTAAATGAATTTGAATTAAAAGCTCTATGTTTACTTTATGTTATTTTAAATAAAAAAGCCTTATACCTAATTCAAATATATTGGAGATACTAAAAAATGTTTTTTGTAGCCTGTGGTAAAGTCATTAAAGAACATTCTCACAGTTACTGCCTAGTGATTTTATGGAAAATTCAAAATATGTTAATTTCTTTTCTTCCTTTATATCTTTGCTCTAAAAGTACATCAATTTCACTTGTAATACTATTTTTACCTTTTGCTACAACCTTTAATTTCAAGACATTGAAATACTGTGACAAAATACCAATATATCAGCACTTATGTACTCACACATAATGAGTGTAATGTTTTACAAACATTTCTTTTAGTTTTCCTACATTGTCTGTAAAGCTTAGATGATGTACCAGGATTTGTTTTGCTACTAAAAACTCCGATCAGGGGCAGAGAAAATCTTCAAGACAAGCAGATGGAAGTTTCTTTGATGATTTAGTGGATTTTTTTCTTTTCATTAATTCTGCTTAAAGATAAGCAGAATCATTCATTCAAACTTACTTTTAAGTTTGTACAGGTTACCACAGTGGTTTCTTGTACAACTTCCCTGTCTCACAGAGGACAGCAAAGCACTCCAGGAGAACTTGGGATCACTTCGGGTGTCTTTGGTGTCTTGTTTCTCTGTTCTTCCATTCCCAGGACTATTCTCTCCCTCAACTCTGTTCTTATGGAACTCCACCCCGAATTCTGTGTCCAAATCTTGGGCCCCCAGCAGAAGGATTTGGAGCTGTTGAAACAAGTCCAGAGGAGAACCACCAAGATGATCCAAGGGCTGGAGCACCTGTCCTGTGAAGACAGGCTGAGAGAATTGGGGCTGCTCAGACTGGAGTAGAGAAGTCTCTGGGGAGTTCTTACACAGCCTTCCAGTACCTAATGGAGGCTACAAGAGAGAGCTGAAAAAGGACTTTTTGCAGGAGTATGTAGTATATTCCACCGATATATTTTACTAGAGCTTATCTTCAGCCTTTTGTCGTGGAAATGTGGGTTTGTTACACACACAGGACCTCAGTTTTTTAAGTCATCCCTCAAATTAATATCATCACACCTATTTCATTATCCAATACACTTTTCACTCAGTTTATTAAAACATACATTCTCTCATGTTGTATGGCTGCATTACAGCTCTATTTGCTGGCATTAAATATGGTTTGAAATGTTCCATAACAATAATGGGAAGAGAAGGGCGGGGTACTCAGCAAACCATCTGAAACCTCTGAAGTTTAGTTTTTTTCTGCAGAGATTTCAGATTCTGAAAGGCAGATTTTTTATGATTTTCCATCTTTAAGAGTTTCAGATAAAAACATTGCTATAACACAGATAATACAGAAAAATTTGGGGTTCAAACCTGCCTATAGAAGGTGTTCTCTTGAAATGATTTTTTTTTAATTCAGGGAGGATAAATTTCAGTGCAATGTTGTGTAAAAATAGTTGTATTATTTGAAGAAGAAATTAAAAAAATACCATACAATAACAATGAAGGGTGTTAAAAGATATATTCAAGACTGTAGTTATTTGTTTGCAGTAAGTATGTTGGTTTTGTGCCTTTTTTTTTTTTTTTTTTTCTTAGTTTAGTTCCTGTTCAATGTTTACTTTCAATTATTGCTGCCTACAGGAGACAAGCTTATCCCTGGCAATAACTTTGCTGGAACAAATTGAATAATCAGTTTGAAGGTAAAGAAATTGTTAGACCCAACCTTTTTTTCCTCTTCAGAGGCTTCAGAAGAGTGAACTAGAATTTAAAAATCAGCAAAATAACATTAAAATCTGCTGTGATTAACATTTGGAATCTATCTAGAAGAAGAGATATGTCTTTCTTCTTTATTAATGAGCTGTGTAACTGTCAAACAACAATTGATATGTGCTTAAAGAACTGAAAAATCAAACATGCATACAAAATAGGTGATATGCCCAAATTACAGAGAAAATCAGTGATGGGGCTCCTGAATCAAGACCTTTTGCCCAATGCAGTGCCTTACTTGAACAAATTAACTGAAATGACAGTTTTGCCTGTTGTCTTCACTTTAGTACTCTTCCTCATGTCTTCATATATTAGCTGTCATGAATAATTCCTTTTCATTGTAATATATAAAAACATTTTTATAGAAATATATATATAGGCAAATATATAAATATAATATAGGCAAAAAAGTATCTGATTGTAATTGAATAGACAGTGCTCTATTATTTTTCTACCCATACATTTCTGGTGCCTACTAACTGAGTGCATATAAGTAAAGTTCTGTTATTTTCAGAATAGGAAGCATGGTTCTGCGTTTATTTTATTAATGTATCTATAAAAATTACTATTTCTTGCATTTGGATGGATCTTTTTTCACTTTGAATACTCTAGGTCACAGTTTCTTTCAGGCAAGCTGAAAATTAACAAAAATTATTACTTGTATGTATGATTAGTGGAAGAAGTTGTTTTGTACTATGTTTGTAAAATCAGGTCTGATTATATTGAGGTCATTTCAATAAATAGTGTCATAAAGGGATGACAAAACCAAGTTAAATGGAACAGATTTGTTTCATTGTAATAAAGTATTGCAACACAGAAAAAGAATATAATACTTTTGGCAATGGAAAGTGAGTTTCTTTGCCAATATTAGTCAAATTTTAGTTACTTTTCTAAACTAACATCCTTGTATACAGTACTAACAGTCTGTCCTTTTTATTAACAATGTTTTCCAAAATTATGTGGAATTATTTACTGTAGCTTGTTGAATTGCAGCTCTCTTATTTGGCATGGCTTATTAAAGATTAATAGTAGAAGCATTCTTTCTTTTTTGGACTTCAGTAATTAAATCATGCCAACAATCAAGTGTTTTTAAGTAAAGGTAACATACCACTTCACACATATTTTTAGTTCAGAGTATGTTCTTAAATGAAAGGTGAATTAATTATTCATATGATCCTGATGTGAGATTACTTCTATTTTCTATCATGGAGGTGAGCTAGTTCATGGTTTGCAATGTCAGTTTCATTTAGTCTGAGCTTTTCCTGCTTACCTAACTTCTTTTCACTCACTATTGCAAGATTAATTCTCAAGCAAATTTGTGTTTCATGAACCTCTATGAAGGCCACGACTATGAGAATACAAATTCCTCCATTTAACTCAGATTACATACATATATGTATATCTATATATATACACAAATCCACACACATATCTATTTATATTCCTATATGCAGAAAGTTCCTGAACTGTTAGATATTGATTCAGAACCTGGATTACTTTTAAAGGGCAGCAATGTACAGGCAGCTGACTCATCACAGGTGCTCAAAATTAATTGTGCTTTCTAATTAAGTGTCTGCTAACTATCTAATCCAGCTATCGTGTTCACTTGCTCTTACCTCAGCTTTAAAGTTCTAATGAAGGAGAATATAGAATACTCCCCTACTTCTCTGAATCACAACTTCAGCAATTAATACATTTCATTCCCATCCTTTGTGTGACTCTTCTCATTCCAGGCTCCCTGACTAACTGTTAGGAACATGTAGACTGAGATCACATTGGATTTCCCGTTACTTATCCCCACAGATAAATCCCCCCATACTCACCATACCTTTTCACTGGTGCCATCTAACCCACATGATCAGTGGAGCAGTTCTGGAGCTGTAGACTTGAGGGAGGAGACTTCTTGGGTTCACCTAATCAAATGTTTCTAAATAATATAATATATGTAAAAATTCCTAAAAATATATGATAATTTTGCATGGAACTACATAAGATTTTTCATTCAGAGCTCAAACATGATGGCTGCTCTGGACCACAGTGTTTTCTTCAAATGGCCAACAACCAGAATGGGGGGCAAGGAAAAGAGAGAGAAAACAGAAACATGTAAGTGTTGAAAAGAAAATCACATGAGAAATTACTCAGAGCCATTACTAGGTTTAAAACCTCTAAAAAGTAGTTATTTCCATGATGATTTTAGGGAAATATGGCTATAGGCATCACGTTGAAAGAAAAGATGTTCACTGCACCCTTTGAAGAATGAGAAGGGGATTGACCTAGGATGTAACTCAGAAGGTAGAAGACACCTTTAGGCTGAATCAACCAGTTTCAGTGTTTACTGCTGTATCACATCCTAGTCTTTGTGAAACTTTGAATGACTGTACTCTATCTCTCCTCAGAATATAAACACTAGTCTAAATAATAATCTGTACAATTTACACACAGGGTGCAGGTTAGAAAAAAAGCAATATCGTAGTTGGTAGTATAGAAATAGCTAAGTAAGCAGCAAAAACAAACAAACAAAGTCTGCAAAATGCAGCCATGTTGAAAAGTACAGAGAATACTACATTGCTCTATGTTCTTTTGTGGTAATGGCTTCCAGACTCATGATTTCCTTTACTAATTCTGACACCTACTTGAAGCCTCTGACTTTTTACAATTTACTTGAACCTTCAAAACTAAATTTGGTACTTGCCTGTTACTCGTTTTACTACCAAAATCCTTTTCCTATTGTAAATTGCTGCTGAACTAGAGGGACATGGGAAGTTACAGTTCAAAGCCCCACACAATATGATCAGGAGCACTTCAAATGATGGGATGCCCACAAGGTCTCTGGGCAGCCAGATGTACTCATCTCATCATCTCATTGTAATAATTATTTTGTATGTCCAAACTAAAGCTACTCTTCCAGTTAAAAACCATTGTCCCTTGTTCTGCCACTGCAGACTTAGACAACTGCTCTAAGTGCTGAAAGGTTGCAACAAGCTTTCTCCAGAATCTTCTCCAGGCATCTCTCTCTCTCCCTGAATTTCCTAGCTGGAGAAGTTCCAGCTCTCTGAACACTTTTGTGGCCCTTCTCTGACCCATTCTAATGGGACCATGTCTTTCTTGTACTGGTACCTCAGAGTGAAAACAGTACTCCATGTGGGGACTCACCAAATGGAATAGAGGGGCAAAATCACCTGCCTTGACCACTCTTCTCATGAAGCAGCTGATGAAACCATTAGCTTCCTGGGCTGCAAGCACACATTTTTGGCTCAACCATCAGTACCCCCAAGTTTTTCTCTGCAGGCTTACTACCAATCCATTCATTCTTCCAGTCTAATACTATTGGACATTGTCCCAGATTAGGTGCAGGATCTTGCACTTGACCTTGCTGAACTCCATGAGATTTCAAACAGAATAATTTCTCAAACATGTCAAGATCCCTCCTGCATCCTTTCCCTTAAGTGAATGAACTGCACCACTCAGCTTTGTGTCATCAGCAAACTCGCTGAGAGTGCACTCAATCCCACTGTCTCTGTCACTGCTGAAGGTATTAAGTAGTATCAGTTCAGCACCCTTGAAAGACACCACTCCTTCTATGTTTTGTCTTCGACGTTGAGTCATTGACTATAACTCTTAGCAATTGGACATCCAGACAATTCCTTACTCACCTAGCAGTTCATCCATTAAACCAGCAACTCTCTAATTTAGTGGCAAGAATGTTGTGGTGAGCTACATCAAAAGCCTTACAGAAGTCCAGGTGACTCTTCTCTTTGATGTAGTCATTTTACCATAGAAGGCCACCAGATTAATCTGTCACCCTTTTCCGTGCTGGAGCCATGTTGGCTGTCACCAACCACTTCCCTTTCTTCCATATGTTTTGACATCTTCCAGGAAGATCTGTTCCATGTTCTTACTCGGCACTGAGATTAGGGTGGCTGGTCAGCAGTTCCCAGGATACTTCTTTTTAAATCTATTAAAAAGTAGTGTGATATTTCCTCTTCTCTAGTCATTAAAAAAAGCTACTTGAATAAAGGTCTGTTTTCGTTCCTTGAAAAAGCTAATTTTATTTTTTATGAAATGCAGGTTTTATGTACTGGGAAAATGCATGCTCATAGCAAAGGTATAGCTTCAAATATTCATCTAGTGCAAGAATAAGTTCAGCTGAGGTTGACAGAATTTACAGCACACTTAGCCTACGAAAGCAGGCCAGAAAATCAACAGCAGTGGCCACCTAATGGAGAGAGAACTTAAAAAGAAGATAGGGTACTCTTACATTTTTGCATCCCAAACATGATAATAATACCTCAGTCTGCCAACTGTTATAATTGTCTGAAAATTTCAAATTTGTCATTGTCTCAAGATGGGCATGATGCTTGCAATACTCTTTACTGAGTAGTAGAAGAAAGATATTATTAATATGAGACTAGTTAAAAGTTCTTGGATAAGAATAAAAAAAATCTACTTTAGTTTTTATATGCACTTTTTTTTCTCAATTATCATTCAGTTAATAGCTAGCTGTCATAAAATTTAAATATACCTCTGTGGTCCCAATACTAAAAGTAGGTGAGAAATTGCCTTTAAAGGGAAACTAGGGAGAAAAGTCCACAAAACAAACAACCTTTTTAATATAACCAGCTAACAATCAGCATCATTAATTCATTTACATGTTGTGGGAGGTCGTAAGAGTGATTATTATTTTTTGTGTTAAAAGGGCAAAAATTCTGGGAAAAAAACCCAACTTGTTTATACTGAAGTAATATGTTGTGCTATCAGATATAAGCACTTCTGGCATGGTGTAGAGAAGAAAAGATAAGAATCTGAGAAGCAGAAAATAGAGGAAGTAGATTCAGGAAGAAGAACACAACTTGCTGCTCAAGATTTTATCCTCCCTAATCTTAGAAAAATAGAGTAGGAAGATTAAAAATGTTTGTAAGCATGATACATACTTCTGCAGAAAACATAGTCACACTGAATTTCAGCAAGTTTCTCTAGGTGCAACAAATTCAAAAGCTCTTCTCTTACCTTATTTTGCTCTTATCAATGGAGAGGCTCCTCCCAGGGCTCCAAAAATATTCCTAGTCTGAGGGAACATTTTCATTCATCAGCAATTTACAGGTGTTAGAAGTGTAAATTTTACAGTTAGAAGCCTACATGTAGGGGCTTTTCCTTGTAATAGAGGTATTTTCATGATTGAAACAAGTGTTTAGCATGTTCAAGGAAATTATCATTATTTTATTTTCTCTGCTTCTTCAGTATGAAATGAGTGTAAAACAGGTGTAGCCTTTCATCGTTCTCTTCCTCCTTAAGAAATTGATGAACTCAGGAAATATACAGTTTCTGTCTTTTATTTTAGCCATTCCAACTGCAGTTGTAGAGGTAAAACTGTGTTTTGGAAAATATGCATATTTTCATTATCTAGAATTTCAGTCATATAATTCATTTTTGAAAATAACCAACCAACCAACCAACCAACCAACCAACCAACCAACCAACCAACCAACATGTTTATGTTACATAATTACTGGTTTGGTATCACATGTGTGAACAGATCTTGGAGCCCATGAGAGGCTTCTTAATGGGAAGTGAATAATGGCAATGCTAAACATGTTTGCAAAGGGCACAATCTCATGACCAAGTAAAATTCTGTGATTCCCTCAGCAAATCAATAAACATAAATTTCTTTGGCTCAGTTACTTGTATTTCTGAAGCAGTTATAGCAATGCTGGGAAATAGAAAAAGAATATGGACTAATATTTGGTTTAGAGTATTGAATTTTCTGTCTGATGGAGCTTGAAACTATATATACACAATTTTCTGCTACTTTCCGGAGAGCAAAACTATGAAGGAGCAGGATATTGATATTACTGATAAATAAGTAAATACACAAACACATATATAGAGCAGGGCATTGAATGTGTCAGTCACTGTCTGTTTTGTGGTTACATACTGTGTGTTCCTGTGCATTAGGAACTTGATGTGTGAGTGAAATGAATACTTGTGTCTGCCCTTAACTCAGGCTGTGGTAAGACTCAAAGCTAGCTGTCAGGAGAAATAGATCTGCTAATGAAAAGGGGTCAGAGAAGACTACTTAATGCACAACAGAAAAATTGGCTGTAGAAAAAACCAAACCCTGCTGTTCTCTTCTGGCCAGAGTCTTCAAGCTTTACTGAAGATAAGCAATGCTTGCTTACCTAAGTGAGTCTATTAAAGTCTATTCAGTGCAGCGCCTGGAAAGCAGCAATCTTGGAAAATGAAGCTTATTAGAGTGTTAAAGGTTTGCCATTAAGGAGCTTGGAGAGAGAAGTGAATAGTAAAAGTCAGCAGGCAAGGAAAAAATCTGCAGTTGGCTGCAGCTTTATAGACAGATTACCAAGCTGGTCTGAACAGCTGGCAGCAAGGATTGCTTCTGCTGGGAGAATGACTGTGTTACATACCAAAGATGTATTTCCTGCATATGTATGTTTGTTTATATCCAACAGGAGTAGGAACCCAATTACTCTTTACCCAATTGTGACTGAAATAAAAGATAATTTCTTTGCTTCACAATCTGCAAGGCAGATAACTGTTTAACCAACAAACTGCACCCTCAAACACTGCCATTGACAGTTACTTCTTCTGGTCTTTCTCATCTTCCAATATCTAAACCTCATCTTTTTGCAATTCAAATGCCTAATGTCTGCAAACAGCTAAGTATCTCACTCCATCAGGCTTGTAGATATATAGAAAAGCAATATTTAGAGCATTAAATATTACACAGATTACACTATGCCAGCTGCATAAAACTGAACAGGCAGTGCATTGAGAAGGATGAGATTTGTGCTGGCCATTTACAAAGAAATGGGCTTTTAAAAACAGGATGTTTAGCTCTCATTTACCCAGAGAGTGTGTCATAACTTCTTGTATTTTTCATACCCTTGCTATATTAAAAATTAGGGCAACTAATTCGTCAATTAGGGCAAGAAATTCATCAATTCATATGTCCAAAGCCTGTGCTCCGACTAAGTCTGATCAGCTATTTGCCTTGGCTGATTATTTTATTACTTCCAGCTATCTTTGATACATAAGAAGACTTAAATATTCCTTTCATTCAGCCTGAAACTGTTTGACAAACCCATTAGCTCCAACAAGCTTTGTGACTCACTTGCTGACAGCAATTAGGACTCGTGAAAGGTATCTGGATAAACCAAAACCGCAAGAATTTCATAAGGTGAGAAGGAGGTCTTGAGATTTATTTTTGCTAAAAAAGGGCTTAGAATCCCCAGGAAAGAAAATAAATTTGAAATAATTTAAACTTTTTTTCTTTCACTCCAATGAAGATACTATTCCATTGCTAAGCGCCTGATCTGAACAGAGGAATTTGGAGTAGATCTCCCTACTCTTTCATCTCCTTCAGATGTAATTTTCCCATTGCCATTGAATTTGTATTCATTTTTTTCAAGTTCTCTTTTGGAGAAACAGTTAATGGTTTATTAGGTTAGATAATGAGATAAGAAACTTACTGTAAAGACCCTTGTCTGGGCACTATATCTGCATTCATGTATTTGCTCAGAATGAATACAAAACCCATAACTTAACTCTGCTCTTTCTCCATCAATTTGAGCAGAAATAAGACATAAATCCAGAATTTCCCCCTTGAAATCTTTTAGATACAGTATATTTGACTGTAAATTAATTTCCTTTTTAAAAAATGTAACAAGCTTTATATAGACTGTAGAAGAATAATATGACAACTATACAGAAAAAGATAAACTGAGAAGAAATAACAATTAAAACATCATCAAAATGTCATCAACTTTAAGATTTAAAAAGATCAGGTAGAACTTTTTAGTAAATGGAAAGAAAATTTTTGTCAGGTTTATATTTTGTAGTGTTATAAATGGATATTGGATGGTTCGATTTTGTCCAATTAATCAAACAACAAAATTTAATTTAGCAGTAATTTATTCATAATAGCAATTGTAAATTTAGCAGTAATTTATTAATAATAGCAATTGTATATAAATGAATACAATCAAAATATATGAGTTATATAAATTTGAATAAATACAAAATTTAGCAGCAATTTAGGTATAATAGAGGTCAGGTTCAGTTGAATAAAGCATGAGCAAAACCGACCTGGAATACCCCGACCGGGGGTACGAGTAGGGCCATTCCTCACACCGTACCAAATCAGTCAAGCCAAAAATCTTACTTATATACTGTTTACTAATACATATTAATACAGAAGCTTCTAGGAAGCTCCTCCTCATTTCTATTCCTAAAATCTACGTCACTGTGTTGTGTTGCGCGTGCGTCACCAGTGGTCGGGGGTCTCTCCTCCTTTCGGGGGTCATGTGTCCGATGAAGGCTCTGGGTCTTCCTCAGTGTTCGCTGTTTGACCTTGCAGGTGGCGCAGACACACTAAACTTAAAGTTATATAATTTAATTTATGTTCCCACAACAGGCCTTAGTCTAATGTCCAGTGGTTTGGAATCGTCCCAATTTGGCACAATTCAAGGTCGAAAACTTATTTCTAGATACTGTTCTTAGACCTATACCCTTCCTATCCTGCCTCCCTCTACGCATCTGGAGGGTGATTTTTTTCTGCTTTGTTTAACCATTTCCTTTATCTCTTCATAACAATTAAATACAATTTTTGATAAATTATAATGTAACAATTTTGACAATATTGTTACAATTTAATTAGCACGAATCACATTTATAACAGTAGTCATCAACATCAGATATGCTGAATTGAACTTAATTTAACCTATCCAAAAATCAATTGTTTAAGTCCAGCTCCCAAGTCTTTCTTTACTTTTTGACATATAAGAAAGTTGAGTAAGTATTCATTGGTACCCTAATGTGTGAGCAAATCTATCCAATGCATTTCAAGTTTCATACAAGATATGCACCCCTTCTAATTCTCCATCACTTTCAACATCATAATTTTGACAACAAAAGGGCTGTTTTAAACACAGCAATGACTTAAACTATTACGCATGGCTTCCTTTGGGTCTGAGGCTGGAGCCAAAGAGAAAGGTGGGGAGAAAAATGTTGTGGCAGTCCTGTGCTCCCTTGGCATGCATTTTGTGTTGGCAGGAACTCGGGACCTCTCGGCTTGGGGGATTTCTGAACTCTAACTCTAGACATAACCTTAACCCTAGTCAGAGATGGAAAGGCCTCCTGGGGGTGAGGCTGGTCCAAACCAGGAAATGTGGAGGGTGCCCTGTTGTTGGTGTCCTGTGTTCTTCTTGGAATGCATTTTGTCACTGCAGAGTCCCTGGATTTCTGGGCTTTTTTTGTTTTCAGAACCCTGGCCCTGGGCATAATTATAAACCACAGCATAACCCTAACCCTAGTAGAGCAGTAAAGATGTCGTAGGGGTGAGAAACCACCAAAAACCACACCAGAAAAATGTGGTGTGAGCCATGTTGTGGCAGTCCTTTTTTATTCTTGGCATGGCTTTTGGATTTCTTGCTTTGAAAATGCTGTTATTAAAGCAACGTGTTAGTCAGTAGTTGGCTTGAAATATAAACAGACACCAACTTAAAAGCGCTCTAAAATAAAACTAAGCAAAAGTGGAAAATTAATTCCAATTTACAATTCATTATTGTTACTAATGCATCTTTTATAGACTAGATTCTCACTGGAGCCATTGACAACAAAATACATCATTAACCACTGAACGTGACCCCTGGGAATGCCGGTAGTCACTGAGACACCAGCTCCTTTAATTTTTTGCTTCGTCCTACAAAATCCTTTGGATATGCAAGTTACTACAAATGTAGTTACTGCAAATGTGTGCCACAGCCTTTGTGTCTACACTGTTAGGAGCTCCAAAGGCTGATCTCTTGCAACTAGGCCAAAAGGGGCAGAAGTGAAGGTATTATTATTTTATACACATAAGCTTCAAAAGCGACATTTGCCATCTCACAAAGAAATTACTAAACTTTTAATTCTCATATAGAGGAGGCTAAACTGATTAATAGTTATGGGATTACTTATTCTTAGGTACTCAGGTCATTTAGAATGGTTTTATTTTCTTTTATAAATTTTTATCAAGACTTACAAGCTATAAACCATACTGTGAGTAAAATCCATTTTCTCGAAAAGGAAACATTCTTGACTAGATCTTGAGTCCCAGAGAATAACTGGTGTGAAGCAGGGCTGTTAAATAAAAGAAGCAGCCTGCCTCATCTTTCACTGACAGTTCCCACCCCTGCTTTTTCTGCTCTCTGTACTGCAAAAGCCATTTCACTGTCTATCCAGTGAATTATTCAGGGAACAGACCCAGCTGAAAACTCTTCCAGCAAATACACAATGGCTATTATTCTTTGGGATCAGTCATCCTGGTGTGGTTTGCCATGAAGAAAACCAAATCTCTCTGCTGGTGTTGAGCTGGGGCTCAAAACAGTAAGGTCTAAAATGCTTAAAAACTTATTAAATTGTAACAAAAGAAAACAGTAGCAAAGTCTGGTCATGATGTTACAGAAAATACTGTTTAGGAAGGTGTGATTGCAAATGTATAGAAAAATAAATAACAAATGAAGAAAAAACTGTCAGTTTAAACAAGTCCCAAAACCTTAATTCTATGAAAGTCCATTGTTTTCATGATTGCTTCAATAGGAGCATTTTTTAAAAAGTTTTTGTTCTTGGTATGGGGTGAAAAGTAAATTTCAAATAAAGCAGATAGCTAATCAAAATTACTTTATATTAATCACAAAAAGATTTGAAAAATTGCTTTTCCATGTTGCCTTGTATACAGTCACATTAACATGACTTTCATCACTCAGTTGAAACTGGAGTAGCATATGCAGGCATAGTGCATTTCTGCTCTGGATCCCTTAACCTTAGATTTACAATTTAGTAATAGCCAAAGCAATGCTTTTGCAATGCATGTCCTAAAGACAGTAGCAGGTAACCCAAGCTGTAATCAAAATTAATCAACACATGATGAATTTTAAATATAAAAGGTTTTGAAAAACTGCTATTTCTTATCTGTACTTCAATAATTATTCATGGAGGATATGCACTTTATATTATCTGTGAGTGGATAATCTTCAAACAAAAAAACCAAAATCTGTCAAATAAATTAGCGGTTATGAATTATTTGTCCAGCTCTAATTTTACCTTGTTAATTTAACTTTATTAAAAATGTGCAAGCGTTTTCAATTTATAAAAGTGAATTGAACCTACAATAATAATTTATCTGATCTAAATAAATCAGATCAAGTGCTATGATGTAGAAAACTATCTTTTAACAAGAGCCATTAAAATATCAGAAGGATATCTGTGTTTTAAACTGTGCTTTAATCCATTGTATAAATTCACATTCAGTAGACACATTGAACATTCTTTGTAAGGCCCTTAGCAAAGTAGTTAGACTTTTTTTTTAAGTTGTGAAAGCATTCTTAGCATAGAAATTGTCTGCTTTGATCTAAGAGTTTTAAAATTAGATATTTATTTCTAAACTCATTTATATGCACTGAAAATTATTGTGCATTTCTTATAGATAACTTATCAGCTTCTAAAAGAGGTCCCTAATACAGGAGAGCAGACATTATTATTTCCATTTGTTCTCATTCAGTAAGGCAGAGGTTATGTAGAAAAAAATTAATTCACTGAAAGGAGAGCTGAAGGAGTATTATAGAAGCCATTTACATTCAAAACATTTGAGTATATCTTATTTTAGTTTTTAACATCAAGAACTATTTTCTATATTCATCTTGTAATACACCAGATGCAGAGAGTAGCTAAATTCAAAGTCAAATTAGGTTAACCTGCATTTTGTATAAATTTGATCAAGTTCTGCGTTTCTATTGAACAAAACAAGGCTGGATACAAATGTTACAGGAAAGAAAAAAAATCAGTGTTTGCCTGGTTGCTGCAAGCCAGAGCCAATAAATGTTTAATGACTCTGCTAAAGAATTTGTTGTCTCATAATTTCTCCAGAAGGTGACTTACTTTGAAAAGTATTCATCCTCCTCCTAAATATTTTGAGTAGATTCAAGTCCACAAAGCACCTGCCATCCACCATAAAGAATATTATATATCTCCTGCTTTAGAAGGTTGTTTCATGCAGTGCCTCAGGAGAGTTTTTATATGAGATCAATAATATTTTTGAACTTCTGAGTGATTAAGAAATGTGTCTGAATTGCTCTCAGGGACAGATAAATATAACATTTACGGGAATAAAGAGATTAATATAATAGAGATGAAATGAAACATAACATCTAGACAAAAACAGTGTCAAGGCTGGTATGGCCATATTTCATCTTCCAGACATTTTGGTTTATTGGAACAAAATCACGTGCTGCATCCACCTCAACCCCCAGAACATACAGACTCACATGCACTACACTTTTTTAATCCTTTCTTAAATAGAGTGGAAATGCAGAGGAAAATAATTTCAGACACATCACCAGCAGAGCAGGTAAAGAGACCATGAGGAATGAAGGCTGCCATACCCACAGGCTCATTGCCATCTGTATAAATCCAGCCTACTCTATCAGATCCATCTAAGCAACTTTCTTGAAAATAAATTTAGCAGCTTTATGACTTGAAAGGAGCAAAGTAACAATATTTTTGGGTGTGATTTAAGGGGATCCCTTCTCCATTGCCAAGATGCCTTGTTCTTAGATAAATTAATAGATACAAAATAGAGTTGATTGAAAATGGACCAAAAGAAATATGGTCAGGAAATGTTAACATGGAAAACATCACTAATCAAAGGGTTTTGTCCATTCCATTGGGCCACAATGGTGATGTTAATAGCAAGTACATTAAGGAAGGATGTGATTCAAATTGTCCAGGAGAAAAAGGAGACAGGGAGCACCACATTGTATATGGAATTTAGGGAAAAATAACAAATAGATGAGGAATAGGAATTTCTGTGCCTGTCCACGCTGCTCTTAAAGAGATGTGAAATGAAGTGGCTTCCAGACAATATATTTTCTTTCTGCGGTCTCCAGGACATTCAAATATCCTAGTAGAAGTATTATGTCAAAAGCACACTGATAAGCCTGGTCTACTCCTGAAAGCTGACAGCTTTTGCACAATAACAATCTGAAACAAATGATTCATTTGATTTCGAAGTGACTTAATGAATGCTACTTCAACCATAATTCAAGTAGTTCCTTTGGTTTAAGGCATGGTCTCTAAACACTTTCTCCTTGAAAATAATGTGGGGACAGAGTATATGTATCTTGGAATGTTAAATAAATTCATGTTACTTTGTGATCAGAGTTTGCTATGAATTCTGAATGCCAATTATTCCAGGGAGTCAGCACATAGTGATCCACCCTCATTACTGTGCCTCACTGCAGAAACCCACAGGGCAGGGTATTAGAATTCACTTGTCTGGATTATTCCACTCTAGTTCATGGTAGTTCCACAGCCAGGTCCCATATTAAGAAAGGAGCAAATAGGCATTAAAAAAGGAAAATTTAAAAACAAAACAAAATTATGTTTTAAAATAAATTACATAGCAGAAAAATGCCTCCAGATGTTGCTGTAAGAGAGATACTAAATAATTTTCTAAGTTTTTTTTCTAAATTTCAACAAACATCCACTTTTTCAATTTGCCACATAGATTAGGTTACTAAAGACACAAAAAAGGTAATCTTCAGTGCAGATTTCAGTTCTGCCTAATGCTTTGCTGACTAAATCCTGTTTAATTCTAAATTATATGAGTAGCCATATTAAATCAAATCCAGTATTCCTGTCTTCTTCCCTACAGATATAATTACATGCCCCTTTAAGAGCTCACTCTAACCATTGCCAAAATGGGAAATATTTCGGGGAGTGGGAAAGTGGAAAACTTCTTATGCAATCACAGCATGTGGTAGCAAAAGCTTAGTGGCTTAGAAGAAAAAGAGAAAATTTACTGGAGGTGGTTATGCAATTCCATCCATATAAATTCTAAATGATTCATGTGCCTGTTAGGCCTTATAAAACAATTTCTTCAGCCATATCCTTTACTCTGAATTCATTTTGGGTCCTGTTGGATTGAGGCAACATCTTCAACTAGCACAGCAGCAGACTTACTGTGAAGGAAATAAAATAATCTCTGATACAGAGAGTCTCTTTCTTGGGATATTAGAAGAAAAAGTAATTCTGTAGTACCAAGTGTTGGAATAAGTGATTTAGAGATCTATGTAAATGTGGTCACAAAGTTTCTGAGCACAAAATGCTCAATTAGGAGAAATTATAATATAGAGGCTAGATTTTGATACTGATTTCCCACCTATTTTCCTCCTTAATTAATTTACTTCTATTTGATCTGCAACACAAATTTGAATGTTCTATGTCCTTGAATAGGGAACTGACATTCACTAGACAGACCAGATCATCATACTCTGAGTTATAATGGCAAAACTGAGCAAAACTCTGGGCTATAAAAAGAGATTTGCCTAAAATGCTTTCTGAAAGTGATTAAAACTGGAGTAAATAGAAAATTGAGGCTTTCTTACCTAATCTTGAATTTATGTTTTGTGCTGATGCACTCCACAGACATCCAATAGCATGACTTGCTGGTTAGGCATGACAGCTGCAAGCTCTTTTTGGGAACAGGAAGCCAGGAAAGATGAGCTGTAAATTATAATGGAAATATGTTTTTAAATGAAGAAGAAATAAAGCAATTGCTATTGATTATTAAACTAAATGCTAATTTGTAGCTTTAAATCACTGCTGTCATGGTAATATTGTGGAAAAAATGGAAGAAAAAGTAGCCCAGATGCATTTATTTAATGATTTTGTCTGGCTAACAGGTATTTGATTCCACTTGTAAACATGTAGTGTGGTTTGTGTGTGCTCTTACATGTGCACACAAAAGAAAATATTTCTAAGTGGTATATTTGAGAATAATGGAAAAGAAAAAACCAAGGGAGAGGAAATGTAAAATGGATAGTAACAGCATCTTTTGGTTCTTATTTTATCCCAATGTAAACAAGTCAGGGTAGAGAGTATATGAAGCAAGGTTGTAGCCTGTAGTAAAAAACCCCAAACCAGAAACAAATAACCCACAACAAACAAACAAACCAGCAACATTTTCAAGTGTTACTAACAAATTTAGGAGCCTGGATCCTATTTCCAAATAGGACATAAATGGTTGGGAGGGGCTTGCAATAAGATTTGGGACTCAGAAATCCAATTGTATTAACTTTTCTTTGGTTGTACTGAAAATCTCTATCTGCTGAAGACCCAAAGTGAGTGTGTTAATGAAAGCCACAAAGGAAGAGATTACCCAGGCTCCTATTACAGGTGATTATTTGTCAATTTACCATGGCATAATTACACATTGGAGCCAACAGTTTTTTCAAGTATTTCTAAGTAAATTAGATTTGTAACTCTCTTAGGACACATGAATATTTTACTCTTTTGGACTTGTGAGAAATTCTGCCTCTTTTAACTTTCTTACCTAATATGACTACAGAATGTCACATGACCAACCAGCTATTTCTCGAAATGTAAAGATTCTGCAAAAAAATCCTGAAATCACATCAAAAGTATATGCTCTTACATAAACAACAGAATTGCTGACTAATTCCTTATTCAGTTTAATAATTTTGGAGTTTACATATCTCCTTAAATGTGAGACTGTGTAAATAGAATAGTGTCCTTCAATATATATTTATTTCTAGTGTGCCACAGGCTCGCTGTTGAGTTGTCATGGTTCACATCACATTAGAACATCTCTGATAAAGTTTGTTGGAAAAGCTACTTACTTGGTATTTCATGTAGTTCTTGGGGAAAAAAAAAAATTCCCTAGTCTTTCCAAAGTCCTAAGTTATAAAGCTAATATAAATCTTGACATAAAGAACAAAATCATGGACATTTTCTTACTTTGTAGGCTGTATCTTAGCCTAAATGGAAACTTGCCTGAAATTTACCTATATTGATTATCTTTCATCTTTTATCTCTGATACACAGATGGATACCTATTTGTTCAGAAAAAACAGCCATCCAGAGTATCATAAAATAGAAGAAGAACCAGATAATATTTTAATGGATTATACCCTATCTTGAAGCTAATACTTATTTTGGTGTGGTACAACACAATTAGAATACACAGATGCAATTTTCAAAATAATTGACATTCATTTCCCATCGTATTATTTCTCTAATCATGAAGAAAAACACTTTTCTGTGGGAACTCTGGGTAAATGCTGCATGTGGATAAGTGATGCCCTTTTAACAGTTGTCACTGCTCAAAAATGTTTTACATTTCTCCTTGGAGGGTGCTCCATCCAGTCAGTGATTTCTTTTATCTACTTATGTCTACAACTACAGTACTGGTATGTTTTGAATCATATGCAACTGTTCAGTCACCTGCATCTGTATGCCAAGCATAACAAATATTCAGTATAAAATAAAACCAAAAAATTCAAGGAGTGTATAATTGAATATTCATTTAATTAAAAAAAATGTTATGAAAGAGGAGGTATTTTCTAATTTTTTTCTTGGTAATCAATTTTTATATTATTTTAAGTATATCAGTCAGAAGGAGAAATTTTATAACATTAAAATTGCACTCAAATCAAACAAATACAAAACAAATTTCTTAGCTAAGCAGGCTGCTGTAATAAAGTGCTTCTCAATTCAGAAATCTGTTCATAAATGCTGTATCTGCTAATATTCCATCATCCACAAAAACACTTTAAAATTTATAGTTCTTCAAAAGTCCAAACTAGACAAGGCCTAGAAAAGAAAAGGTGTCTGAGTCAGAGTTTGAGTGCAAAGCAAACTATCCCATAAAGTCTGTGGAAGAAGAGAAATTATCATCTTCCATAACCTCTCTCCCCACTCTTGCTGTAAGTTACCGTCTGTCTCAAGACCCTTTTTCAGACTTATGGCATTGTTCAGAGCAACATTGAATCTTCTACATATTTTTCACCCTTGCACTTAAAAGTAACAATAGTTTTGTTTGGGTCAAGCCAATGTCTTAAAACATACTTCAAAATCAGATGAAAACCAGCAGAAAATACAAAAATATTGGTTTAGAGTATTTGCTCCCTGCAATTCATTCAAATAATCTGTCCTTTAGGAAATCAGATATCTAAGGTAAAAGCTCAGCAATTAGTCCAACATAAAAACAAAACAGTGATTTTCTCAATTGAGTTCTCTTTCACAGTCTGAGAAAAGCCAGAAAAATGTCAAAGACAGATGGAATGGATCATCCTCTGGAGATTCTTATCTGTCTTCATTAATCATGGAAGAATACAAGAGACTAAATTAAAGTGCCTAAATGTTAGGAAATTGATGTTAGACAAGACAGAATAAAAGTCTAAATGCAAATATTGTTAGAAAAAATAATGTATGTAAACTTTTTCTAACTTATTTAATAGGGACCTTTGTCATCCATTCTCTTGTGTCATCACATCTACTATCTCTACAATAAACTAATTATTTTAAAATACTATTTTTTAAAGTCTGATTTTTTTCTAACTTGTTTTATTTATTTTTTTCCTGTCTCTAAGTGCATACTGGTGGAAACGGGAAACATGAAAATAAATAATGATGAGATTTTACATGTTTATTAGTTCTGCACATTATTTTTCTTGTTTAGCTCATTAATTTATTTACTTTGAATTTTCCTCCAGTCTTGCTTTAATTTTGCTCATACAACAGACTGAAATGACTTAACTATTCTAACTCCATAATTATCTGCTCAAACAGTTTTTTATATTCCTAAGGAAAGACCAGGTCAGAATTCCATACATCAGAATAAGAGCATTCTAAGGTATCTACACTCTGTATGGTTATTTCCATTGTTTGTGATTAACCACACTGCACAGCCACAACAGAAAAAGTATCCCAGAATGACACACAAGGCTGTTTTGTTATATCATCCTAAAATGCTCATATCACTTCCAACATAAAATAACAGTATTTTTGCAAGAGTACCTTTCTACTAATACAAGATCCTTGACTTCAAGGAGATGGGGATAACTTATCTACAGCCAATCTGTATGTTTTAAACCATCTCATCAGCTCTGGAAACAAAACTCATCTTGCTTTAAATGAAGCAAAGAAAACACATTTCCATTTATTCTGTTAACTAATCACCAAATAATTGTTTTGTAGATACAAGACACATTTTTTTATCCAAGCAATAATTGCTGTTAAGAATATGCTTTCACTAATTTTGAAACTTGTCATTCTTTAGCAGTTTGTCAAAGCTGATTTGAAAAAAAGTAGAGTTGAGGATTATTTTAGAGTTGGCAGCACTAGACAGTCACACATACGCAATTAATGGTTTTTTAATCAGTGTTGCCACATGTCTCTTATGATGAGTCTTCATATTGTGAAAATGTATTTTTCTCTTTAATATTAACATTTTAAGGGGAATGTTTACTCTTGTGGGCATAATACAAAATAAGGCCCAAAGAGAAAATGTGCCAGAAGATATTCCCCAAAATCCTGTTATTAGCAACTGGATTGAGCTATTGTTACAGTATTTTCACTAATTATTAGGTTACTGATAAGTGCACAGAATTTGACTTTAAATGCATTCAAAATTCATGATGTTTGGCATTAAACATTGAAGAAAAAAAAAGGGACTTGATATTTCCAGGATACATATTTAATGCACATTTGTTCAAACTCAAATGTCAGAATAAAAAAAACCCATAGGACATGTGAAAACACACAGATTGTACTTGAAAGATTAACATAGATTTTGAAATATAAAAGTTCTAAACTAAGTAAATGCTGTAGAAGTGTTTGTTACAACAACAAAAAATATGGCCTTTAGACACTGAGCCTGTGCAGGTTGTCTTCAGTGTTTTGATCTTTGCTACTTTTTTCTTGTGTAAGAGACATAGCACATTTTAATGAGGCAAATGTCAACACAACACAGTAAGGGATCAGTCCCAAGAACCTATCTCTATTTAATAAAATATAGAAATATAGTGCTACTATAAATTTTATTAAGAAATTGTATGCTTCAATGATTTTTGTAACAAAAGATTTTTCTTCTTTTCAGAGGTAATATTTTATTTTGAAGTGCAGTTTTACTTTTAAAGTTATTTAAGTTTTAACCATTCAGGGATTAATGCTTCTAAATATGTATATTTAGACTTTAGAGAAGGTTAGTGTTTCACATCTGTGGTCTAAATGCTTTTTAACTCTACCCAGTCAAAAGGCCACAAAAACATCCCTAGAAATCACTCCTCCCTTACTTCCTGTTCTTGTGCTCACAGAGGACTGCTACTCTCATGAGTCTCAGCCTAACTCTCCCACATGATGACCAGGATTTAAAATTGAAAAAAAAAAAAAAAAAAAAAAAAAAAGCATAAATAAATAAATCAACTGTTTCTTTTCTGGAAGTAACAATACCATTGTTCCCAACCATCACTACCATGGTTTGTTGTCTCTTCTGCTCCTACAGAGTCATTTGGATCTTCAAACACATTTCCCAGGTTTAGTGTCTTTTCATTTACTTCTATGTTGTTTTTATTTTGGGGTTTCCTCTTTACATGCACCTCTTTTAATATTTTTCTTACTTTGCACTTATCTGGGAAAAGGAAGTGTTACTATTAAGCACAAATTACCTACTGTATATTTCTTCAAAATTTCTTTAATTACACTGTATATCAGTTTACTGCAAGATCATGATTCTGAAAATGGATTGTGCCATTCTACAGTGTTTTAGAGAATAACTACTGACTAATTATTGTTTTCAAGAGAAGACATAAACCTTTTATTAATAAGTCATCTAATAAAATTATCTGCTTAAGTGTTTCTGCTCATTTCCAAGTTAATCAATTCATTCTTAGTGTAACACTGAGAACATTAGGAATATCAAGATTTCATTATCAGGCTTTGGGGATAAGCTATCCACTGAATGGCAAATTTACACTTTCATATTTCTTTTTGAGAAAGAGGGTTTCAATCAAAATTCTCTACTGTTTTTACTTGGTTAGTGTTTCAGTCTTTTTAACATATTTTCATTTCTTTATTACGCAGTTAGAGGCATTTTTCTCCATGTAAAATAAATATGAAATCATAAATTTTAGGGATTAAATTCATACCACTATAAAAAGGACAGAGGTGTTCCCATCCATAATGTTCTTTTTACAAAAATTTATAGAGTACTTTACCTCAGAAACAAACAATGCATATCACTGATTTAGAAAAGTTAAAATTATCTTTTCAGATTCATAGTTCATAGCTAAGATTTTAAAACTGCTTGTATCCTTGGGTCATCATAGTTGTTTGCATCAGTGTTACATTAGAATGAAGTCAGATCAGCTGTTTTCCTGAGGAATGCTTTTGTATGGGAAATTCCTACAGCAATGTAGAGCCGTTGGGGTAACTCTTCTGTGCAAAATTCCCAGCACCATTAGTGAAGAAGTAGGTCCCAGGCAGAAAAAGTTATTGCCTTACTGCTACATCCTCAGGAGGTATCAAGTAAGTACCTTAAGTGTTGGGACATGCATGCATATTAGAAACCAGGCTTGCAATTCCTCTAAATTATGCTCAAATCATCCTCCATTGCTCAATTAACATTGTGAAATGCAAACGTGGGTATAGCAGAGCTTCACAAAATTAGCATACTTCAGTTGCAGCTAAAGATCTGGGACCAAATCCAAAAAGTATCAGGCATCAAGGATATCAATGGGATGGAGGTACTTAATTATTTTTGTGTTTTCTTCTAAAGTTTAAAAATGTTTTATCCCTTGCATTTTACTCTTGTGTTTCCAACTCTTTCTTTATATAACAGAATAATTTTTTCTCTGAAGACTCATAATTAAATTTATAATTAGTTAACCTAATAACTGTTGCACTTTTACAGCAAACAAATTTTTTCTTAGCTCTCTGTCATGTCTTTCTTCTATATTTTTCTTTTTGTTTTGATTTTTATTGTTCCTTTTGTCTTCCTCATTGTCTTTACTATGTATCAAACACAGTCGTGGAGTACATAACATTTTTTTCAAGTTTTGACAATGATGACTTAATGTCATCATTCCTGAGAATTAGAATGCCATCAAATTAACAGATTTGTGCTTTGAATCTCCTTGATGTCTGCTACTGAAACCTGCATGCAGACATAAAAGTAATTTTCTTGCTTCAAGGTAAGACCAGATCTAATTAACTCTACACTGAAGTATGAGAAATATACTCTAAGGTGAGGTGAACTATAAAGCAGGAAAAAAAAAAAAAAAAGATTCAGAACATCTTACTTTGGGGTACAAAAATATATAGGTGAAGTATTCAATTTTTGTAACTGTTCACTGAGCTTCCCACTATAAAAACAAGAAAAAAATTGTTTAAACATCATACAGCATAGGAGCTGAAATTTAGTTACACTTGACCCAAGGCATTGTCACAGGTGGAGTGGGAGCTTCAGGCAAAGTTTTTAGAGAAGTCCTGCTGTTGGGTCATGAGGTGCAGAAGGGACCCCATTGCTTTCTAAACTCCTCCTCAGAGAGGAGCCTTGGCACAGCTGGATCCAGTGATTGTACCTTTGTACAACTTTGTCCTGCATAATTAAGGATGGAAAACCAGAAAAACTGATATAAAAATGAATGATTTAATATGATAAATGATTAGACAAAAAGATCTTACTCAGAATCTCTTACTGCACGGTATAGAAACTAAACCCACTAGTTTAATGTACTGTATTCAAGCAATTACATTAAAGCCAGCAACAAAACCCCACAATAATTAGGATGTGATTGATGTCACTCATACCAATGACCATGGGCAACTCTTTTTCACTCAGCCTTGAAGAGTAACTCAAGGGGTACCCCCATGCAAAGGAGGAATTTCCACACACATTTGAAGAAGGGATATGTTAGAAGAACCTGCTATTTGAAAGTGGAACTAGACTTTTATACTACGAGGTGATTGACTGTCAGAGGAAGTGAGGATATCAAGACAGATGAAACTGACATCCTTCACTAAAAACTTTTCATGCCTTGTCTCAGCCAGCTCCAAGCAGCACTGACTCCTTTCCTCACAGGCAGCTCCACACAGATCTGACTCCTTCCTTCCTTCTCTCTGCAAGTTTCCTTCTTCCTCCTGCATGACTGGCTTACCCCAACCTGTCCCTCACTGGCCACCTAACCCTGTCTGTCCTTCACACATCTTCTTCCCTAATCTGTCCCTTACTTCCTCACAGCCAGCACACTCCATCCCAAACTCCAGCATGCTCTGGGTCTCCAACTCCAGCTAACTCTTGACCAGCTACCCCACTCTGTTATAACCCCATCCTCACTGGGCAGGCAAGGCTGTTTCCACTCCTCATAATCAGTACAGCTGTAATTCATTGGGAAAGATTGCCTTCTGCACTATCCTTAAAACTATTCTCCTACAGTCAGATAAATGTGTCCAGATCAACTCTGTCAGCTCAGCATTTTTAGATAAGGATATTTTACTATATCTGACACACCTTCACCTCACAATCAGAATGATTAACTTTGGGGCTGATGAGTCAGCATGGTTTTAGCATAATTCAACACCAAAAGCAGCATGACATCACCCCTGAGAGCTTTACAAATAGGGCATTGTTACTGCATTACAGGCAGAGCATCTTTCTGCAGGCATAAAATAGGGACTCCTAGGATAAAACGTTTAAATTAATTTCTTCACAATTCAAGCATTTATAAAATATTTAACATATAATGAACATTCATTATAATAGAGTTCAGGCAAAATATTTAAACATGAAACTAAGCTCTCTTTTTATCATTTTATCCTGATTCTTGCTCTATTCCACTGATTAATAAAACCACAGGAAAAATAAAATAAAATAGATTCACATGGGGTATCTAAGATATAAATTAGTGATGTCTTCTGCCATGGGGCCAATTAATCACTTTCATTCCTTCCTTAGATATTGTGTAGAGGAGCAGCACTGTTTTGTTGTTGCAGTGTGAATATATCATAAAAGTGTCTATAAAATCCACAGTGAGTTAGAAGTTACTACTAAATATAAATTGATATACAGTGGAGAAGCTGATTTATAGCTGTTCTCATGCACTGTAGCTGCAAGTAATTTGGCTGTATTTTTTTCAAGACATTTTAAACACTATATAGAAAAATATCGTTTCTGTAGTGCATATGTATTGTTTGCTTGTTTGAAGATAAATCACATTTCATTGTATGTTTTGTTCTCTTTTTTTTTTTCTTGTCAAAATGAGGTTTAAGACCTCTTTAGTATTCTTTCACATAAGGGTCATACACTGCAGCAGAATACTTCATCACCCAAGGCCACTACATGTTTAACACAGCATTTTCACAGTCCTCTGAAAGTCTTTATATCCAAAGTTTAAATGAACTAAATATCACAGTTTTAGTTTCAAACAGATAATCTACAATAATGTCTTTTAAAAGCCTGTATTTCTGTAGCTAACATAATAGGCCAGTTTAAAACCCATTGGCATAGGTAGGTGAAGTTGTTCAGTTCATTGCTCTTGAATGTTAAGCAAAAGCCATGGCTCAGAAAACTGTGAATTTACTGATGATGATGGGGAAAAAAAAAAAAAGTTTCAAGTGCTTTTAAAACTACCAAAAGTGTGGTCAGGCAACTACAGACATCTGTTTCCAGTAATGCTGAATGAGAAACATCATAATTTCTCTTTATTCTTTTGGTAGTAATTTTGTCCCCTTGAGAAAGCACAGACAAAGAAGAAACAAGAAACAGAGGACAGAAGGTAAAATGATGCAGTAAATCTACCTTGCTGTTTTTCCCTTGCTTCTTAGTGCACTGTATTTTTTGAACAGAGTAAATAAGTTTGTGAGAAACATAAAGGATTGTGGGAATAAACAGGAACAAACAGTGGTTTGCTCTCAATTTCTTCCCATCTAAGTTATTGTAAAGAAATTTCAGCAGCAGAAGCATTTTACATTAATTTTCATTTATTTCAAAACATTGCCATTATATTTTCCCAGAGTTCGTTAATTAAAAATAATCTTGATTTGGTATGAAAGTGATGACTGAGAGCTGAAAAGCAGAACACATTTGAGTAAAGTGTTTTTGGAAGTTATTCATGTTTTCAGTGTGTAGCTGGAAAGGGATGGTTGGCACCTAAAATGGAAATATAATACTGAATTACAGAATTAAGGGAAACAATTTGAAGAACCACTTTTATGCAGAACTAATTGATAAGCACCTTTAAATACAAGATATGTCACATAGCTTTTCGAACAAAAAGGTTTAGTAAACTATCTGTGACAAAAATGGCTGATAATTTTGGCCTTGAAGTGAGCAATTATATAATATTTCATTGATAAATTACAATAGTGCAATGGTAATTGAGCTTTGCATATAAGCAGAAATGGTTTTGCTTTTGCTAAAGTGAATGAAGACAAGTGCAGATCTTACAGATCATTTCCACTGAGTGGTTAGAGGTCACCTTCAGCTATTTTTGAATAGCCTTAGGTCATAATGAAATAAACAAGTCTTTGTTTGTCATGATTCCCTTAAATTCCTTCTTTTTTTTTTTTTTTTGGAAGGGGAAGCACCTGAGATCACCCAGAAGCCTTTATTGGCTGTGATAAAGGCCATATGTTAAGCTGCACAAATCCTTTCCAGCTTTTAGCATTTGGTTCCTTGGCATGTTCCCAAGGAAACATTGCAGCAGCTCTGGAGCTGCCTGCAAAACTGTCCTGTGATTCTATGAGGTAGTTGGATACACTCTTTTCTTGCCTCTCTGAAAACAAGTTTATTTTCATTTACCTGATCCTTATGAAAATGTTAATATTTACAGTGGTATTATTCATTTGCAGACTTTAGAGCTGTTTCTTTATTGTCCCCAAAAAAAAAGTTTCTTTATTTGATGTAATGAATGAAGAGAGGTCAGTGATAGTGTGGCTACATGATTTCATATTAAAATTTTCATTGCATGGAGTTTTTCTTTCCTCATGTTTATAAGAAATTTAGTTTCTTCCAAGTCTATGGTTTTAAATCATACAGATAAAATTTTACTTTTCAATGAGTGTTGAATTAGCAGGTATTACTACAAATGTTGAAAAGAAACTGATGAAAATGGAGGAAGTAGTTCAGCAAAGGTATTTGGAAGGAATGAACAAATATATTCTTATTATATGAACAAATTGTAGAAAAAAACATGATGAAAGTTCCCTTCTATGCACATATTTGCTTTTGTCAGTGTTTGGCTTCACATTTCATCTATTGAAATCAATCTGCCATATTTCAATGAAATTTTTATAGGAAGATATGACAATAATTCCATCAGAAAGATTATCTCATCTTCTTCAGGCAGTATCAGCATGTATTACAGTTTTCTTTAGGCACAAATTTTTTTTGTCATATTAATTCTTACTGTATCATTCCTCTTTGAAAAAAAATTGCTTGATCTACAGTAATCAATCTTAATTTTACAAACAATCAAGGAGAAAGGAATGAGAGCAAGTTACTATCATGTAAGTCCTTACAGAATAATTAAAATGAGAAAAAAGAGTCACTACAATGAAGAATTGATATTGACCCTCCCCTAAAGTTCAGAAGATTGTGAAAGATATTTTACTCCTGTCATTCTTCTAAAAAATTATAAATAATTATGAATTCAGGAATGATACTTATACCTTTGCTTATGCCTTAATTCTTTCAGTCCTGAATTAAAAGTTAAAATATAGTAATACAAAAAGATTCCTTTACCATTTTGGAAGATCAGCAATTAGAGGATTGAAGGAATTTTTTCATTAAATATTATCTCCTTTAAGTTGCACAGAGTTATCAGCTTTGTGTGCTCTCCTTGCAAAGAAAGCCAGCACCAGCTGCCAGCTGATATCAGTTTGCAAGGACAGCACATGAAGCAAACACATTCTGTGCAGGCAAATGCAAAGTGGTCTCTCTCTGTGCTCCACTGGTCAGTGACACAAGGGTACATAACACAACCCAAAAAAAGCAAGATCCTGCTCTTACCAGAAAAAATGTTCAACCAGAGGAAAATCTGCAGGCTGCACTTTGTATATTCATCTGTCTGGATTTTCCTTCTGTACAGACTCTCTCTCTCTCTAAAGATTTTATTTCCTGAGAAATCAAATACACAATATCTTCAGTATGAAAAATATAAAACATTTACTGGGCTTTTAATAAAATATTTAAAGTAAATGTTTTCATTCCTGAGCAAATGAGGACAGTCTCTCTTCACTGAAGTTACTTCACAGAGTAACAGGATGGGAAGTGTGGTGGTTGCTGTAACTGACTTTTGAGATTCCCCTATGTGAAATTATTTTAAACTGGGTTTTAGACACCCTTGCAAATAATCTAATGACTTTAATTTATTTGTCATATACTGCATGTTTGCTCTAAATTTATCACCCAGGTTCAGCAATTAAATTTAGATTATTAAAATTCTCTTAGATAAGTAAAGAACATGATCTCACCATCTCCAATTTCTATTTTAGGCGTAAGTTTTCTTTTTTACCAAGTTTTTACAAAGGAAGACTATTAAGTGTTCCAGCCTGGAATCAACACATACTTATGGAAAAACTGTGTAATTAGTGTGTGTATGAAATTTTTTATCTGGATATTGTATTCTTTTTCCGTATTACTCAAGCAGTATTTGTCTGAGCCAGCCTTGATAAGTGACAGTTTACTCCTTTGTTTACAAAGAACCATCAAATGTTCCTCATGATTGATGTAGGGAAAGAATTTGCATATTGAATGGTGAATTCACTTTAAAATGTCAAGTTTTTGTGTAAAACGTCGCTATGAATTAGCTGAGACTAAGAAAAAAATTTAAAATTTTATTCCAAATTAAAGAATTAGAATAATGCCAAAATATGGATATGCATTGAGAAGCAAGAAATGGAAAAATGTCTCAAGACCACAGCGTAAACTTTTCTTATTACTCTGTGAATCCAGTGGATTCACTAAGATGTATTTCTGTTATAGTCTTTTGTGATGCTACTATCATTTATGTTTAAAAGTGAAAAGTTATTTTGAACTGAAAAATGAAATTTTAAATAACAAAACTATATTTAAGCTATATATCCTGTAAAAAGAAAGTATTTGAATTTGTGTTTTTGAAAGAGAATTGGAGTAATAAAAAAATTCTTCAAAATAGTTTTGCGGATTTCTTTAAGCAAACTTTTTAAGAAATACAATACAAGAAAAGTGGTATTGTGTAATTATCTGTCAAGTCATGGTCTAGAAACTACATTTCCAAAGAGGGAGGAATTGTAAGGGTAATAAGTTCATTAAAATTTAACCACTAGAAATTTGTCCAGATCATACATTTGTGAGTCTATATTATATTATGATGAAAAAAAATATTTGACTGTCAGTGGAAAGTTTTTTTCCCAAAGTATTTGGAGAGGATATTTGCAACATGCACACAAAAAATGCCCCCAACTCTGAACACCTTTTCTGCTAACTTTGAATGAATTCATCCTGTTTTATCTTATATTTCCATACTTAACTCCAGATTTGAACCAACACAGTCTGAATTTAATTTTCAGTCAAGAAAAAAAATAAGCATTTTGGACAATGGACAACATCCATTGGAAGATGAAATTGCTCACTCTCTAGAAGTTTCTGGTTCTCTTTACTAAATATAAAGGATTACCAGAGAACTAGTGTACACAGAGATGTCTCAGGTGTCTATTTGGACTATATGGATCAACCATCTGTATCTATCATTTAGACTTATTTGTGTAAATCCTAAAGAATTCATCCTTAAGGACCAAAATTGTTCATAGATAAGAGAGCAGAGCCTTCACAGAAAGATCATGTGGTATGTCCTGTTTCCCTGATGTGTTTCTGGTTTGATCTTATCCTCTTTTCATGAGAACCAACTTCCATTTGATCACTGGCATTAAGAATCATACAACTGTTATTCAAGACAACAGAAAAAGCTCTTTACATGTATTTTTTACAAGAAAACAGAAATTATGTCCATAAACAATATGGTTTGGTTAAAGAATTTCTATGATAATTTTTCTTGCCTGTTTTAAAAAAGATAGTTCCAGCATCAACGGAAATGCTAATAACACAGATGATTTGGACAATAATGGCATACATTAAAATGCTTAAAATCTACAGAGTATTAATGAAAGTCATTCTAATTAGAAAACACTGGTATTCAATGAGAGATGTTGATAGGCAGTCTAAGTGCCATCAAGGCTCCCATTAGAGTTTACTCTTGCTAAGCTCTGGCACAGTTAAGTATGTTTCAGTGGCATGGAAAAATGTACTGCTTTGATATTCATTACATGAAAAAGAAAAAAAAAAGTATTTAGAAAATGGAAATCAATGTTATTCTTCAGTAAATTTAAAACATATCAAGAATAGAAAATCTGGATCAGTTAATCAGACTCCACAAAATAAGAAAATTTAGTGCTGTTAAAAACAGCGCTATACTCTGCCAGCATTTTTTCTTTGGTGCTTTGAATTTCAAGAGGTGTATTTTTACTGTTTGAAAGGAAGTAGTCAACAATTCATATGAGTGGAGAACTGAAAAGTCTTAATCTAGAATTCATAATGCATTTCAGGTTGATGTAATGAGAAGAACAGTTCTTTCAGCTTTGTCTGCTACACTACACAATTCACAGAGTAATTCACCTTGGGTATAAAAAAAAAACCAATAAAAAGCCAGAAGTAGAGCTGTAGGTAGTTTGTAGCTCTGATCTTTACAAAAGCTTAGTGGTGAAAAAATTTAAGCAGTGCTATAAATCAGAAATATGTAAATACACGAAGATTGTAAAATGTATGCCAAAATAACATTCAGCTTCTATGGGAGAAAGCATGCCTCTCAATGAGGTAGTATTGATGAACTCATGCCTGGTTTGAAGGTAGATAATACACTAACTGACACAAAATATAGAATGGATAGCATCATCAAACTGATGAATTTATGTCCTAGAGAGTTTGTAACATCCACAAAATAAAATACCATACTCAGGCAAATACAGAACCTTATTTTTATGTTTTGTTCTCTCCAGCTTCTTCAAAATCTGTACTAAAAAGATGTTGTGGAGAAAAAAAGGAATCAACCAACCAATCAAAAAAAGTTGAAAGAAAAATCCACCTGAAATTTATCTAACACCCCAAAAAGTCCTTTGAAGGCTGATAAGACCAATTAAGTCAAGCCTTTTTTATAAATTCCAGGAAAGGAAAGGCATTCTCCCAGTACTTTTGTTTTGTCTTCGTAAGATTATTTATTTGACTTAATTCCTTTCAAGTGTAATTCAGAACCTACTTTGGTGTTTTGAGTGCACATAATTAATTTTATTTCATGACCATTTCCCTAGATGTGATCACTTTGCTTTACTGTAATGAAACTTTTATTAAACTTGATATGCCTGAAATCATGCAAACAGTTTATCATTAACATTTTGCAGTCTTATATTTTGAAACTCACATTTTCACACCTTCATTGCATGGTTGAGGTGCTACATCTTTGATCAGAATGTGGAAAAACCTTTCATAATCAAAGCTGGGTATAGAATGATAATTGAATGAAAAGGTGAGAATGTCATTCCCCCCTGCCCCCAAAATCAAAACCAATCACAACATGGCAAATCAATCAGTTTGCTATCCATTCTCAGCAAAGATTGCTTCCTTTGCATAATATTGATTTCAGCAGTTAATGTGTGATTTTAAATTTGCTCCTTAGATCTCCTAAGACTTCAATCATAGATGATCATCTTCCACAGGCAAGTGTACAATTACTTGCAACTTCTGGATTTTGAAAAAATAATCATTAATAATTGCCTCTCCTGACAGCAGTTATGGAAATTTCAAAAGCTTTAAATTATCCATTGGTCAAGCTGGCATACTGTATAAAACCACATGGAGAGAAGGAAAAAAGAAAGGTAGTTTAATGAAAGAAATCAGAGACTAGTGTTCTCTAAAACTGAGTATCAAGGTTCTGGAATAAATGGACTACCAGAAAGGTGTCTGGAAAAAGCTGATTTTATTAACTTACAGATTTAATATGGCTGTAAATTATCTGTGTATTCATCAATTAAATAATGGTTTGAATTACTTCAAAATAATATTTTGGATGGATTACATAGACAAAAACAATTCTTAAAATATAAAAAGTATATTAAAATAAAACAGTATTCATAACAACAGTCTCCTATTTATACTTGCAAACTCTTTCAGTGCATTTAATTTGTATTCAAAATAAATGTACTATCAGAAAAAATCAGACCATTGTGCACAATTGTTACAATACCATTACTGTTAAATAAGCTTGATTTAAAGCTGGATTTATAAAGTCATGGGAGTACAGGTTCTTTGAGATCATAAGATGAAAGTTCCCCTAACTATGCTTTTGCATTTGCTCTGGTCTAGTGTTGATTCTTTTCTCCTGTGAAAGATTGATCCAGCATTGTGTTTCAGATAGAAAAATGGTGGTGTTGTATCCAGTAACATGCCACACAAGGAAATGCAATTGTTTACAAATATATTTTCAAGCCATTGTGATACAGAGTATAATTTGCTGTCATTTACCAAAAACCATAGGCCAGTCTGTTGTTTCTGACAAGAAATTTATGATGAGAGATTTTGCCAAGAAACTACGTAGGAATAAACATAAGAGTGAATTAGTATGCAGCGTAATAACAAAGGAGAAATAATGCAAGGCTTCTTGTCACTCAGGAGCAGAATCTACCACCCAATAGAAGAGATTCACTGATGTACTGGACACAAAATACCAAGAATAAGATATGTTCTTGTCAGCTCAGCTATCAGAAGTGACAAAAATATGTTACGTAAAATGCTCTGAAAATGAAAGACACAAAAGGCAATAGAAAAAAAAAAAAAGAAAAAAATGAACTGTTTTCATGTGGGTGAAATAAGGGAAAGGAGTCATGCTGTCTGAATAATTTTCACAATAATGTATAATAAAAAATATACAGTGTGTTCTGAACAACTGAAGAACTGTTGGCTCTTGTCTTCACAGTGTATTCTCTGTAGGGACTGCCAGAATGAGTTTTTGGTAAATATTTTGATTTTGAATAAACCTGATAATAAAACACTTTACAATAATGAAGATTCAAGATGGGTCATTTAAAAAGAACTTTTGCCTCAAATTTCCTAAATTTCTTTGAAGGATACAATGATATTGTGATCATAGATGATCTCAATATTGTGGAACTATATATAAATGTTTAGTTTAGGATAAAATGAAAAGTATTTTCAGACTGCAAGATTTACTCTCCATTGACTGTAATGGATAATCTCACACTTCTTTCATATAGGCCTGTGAATTTCTCTTTCTTAATCTATGAAGTTTACCCTTTAAATTTAATTTAATATTAGTCATACTGTAAACTGGGAAGTAAAACTTCTTGGGTTATTGATATGAGTAAATTTGAAAAGATAACATAAATCTAGGATAATTTTTGTCATTGTACAATTACAGGACATAAATCCCACCATACTCTTCTATGGTATTCATAGTGTTCACTATATTTATGAACAATGTGGGTAGAGTATCATCAGTGAAGCTGTGAATAAAAATGGCACAAAAACATTCAGATGTCAAAAGATAAAGACTGGATATAAAGAGTTGGTACAAAGATTTAATTGTAACTGAGTTCACAATATTGTAAGAGTGGGAAATAAAGTCACAGTTGAAAATGTGAATAGTGCACATGGGAAAAAAAAAATCCATTATGACACAAAGCAATCCTAAACATTTTACTTTGTGATGTACTCTGAATAGAACCAATCCAGTTCAGAAGGGTTTTCTTTGAGTAATTTTTGATTGTTTAATGAAAAACTGAACAATATTCTGTGGAAAACTAGAGATGATATCAGGAATTAATAATAATAAAATAGGCTGGAAAGCAGAAAACACGACACCGTATAAATCCCTAGACTACCTGAATCTTAAATGTTTTGTACAATTCTGTTTCTTCCCACTGCAATACTTGTTAGAGATAGAAAAAGGCATGGGAAAAGTGATAAAAGCCTTATCACTGCTGTAGATTAATTTATGTATTGGAGAAATTAATTAACATTCTTTACTTTGAAAAAAAAGATGAATCATAGAATCAAATGGTAATGGCACAAAAATCACAGTTAATAAGGAGAAGTGAATATACAGTGATTATTCACAATTTCTTACAGTGATTAAAAATTCATCAAAGGAAACTATTTGGTGCAGACTAATATAAGAGTAGGTATGTAAGGAACTCTGCCTTGGGAAATTGATGAATGCCAAAAGCACAAATGGACTCAGAAATTATTTATTCATATTAGTGGAACAGAATTCCACTGAAGGCAAAACACAGAGATAAATGCAACATTGTGTCTGAATCATGGGTGGCAAGAAGGTAGAAATGGTTGCTGCAAACTTACCTGTTATTCTCTCTTGCCAAATGTTCAATATTGGTCGCTATAAGGGCAAAATATTTGACTGAGTGAATCTACCATTGCCGTGCTTCTTATTTCTTTATTTCTTGAGAGAGCATGGTAATCTTAGTAGTACACAATTTAATCACCACGTTTTGAATATCTTAAGGCAATATTCCATGATCTGAATTTAAAGAATCTTTAGTGCTAGCAAAGGATGGTTCCTCCAGAATGAAGTTAATTGCTTCCACTTTCAGTTGTCTGGAGTTTCTTTATTCAGAAGTTGTCAATTGTTTTGAATTACACTCTGACAAGCTGTCTTGGCTGCTGTTGAGTTGAAAGAAAAGATTACTCTCAAAACATTGACAGCTGTTCAACCATGCCTTGCTACAGAGGTTATTATGCTTGTAGGTAAGCCAAAATGAAGAGGTTTTTTTTCCATCAGAATTATACATGTCATGAAACCCTAACATTTCAATGTTTAAATCAGTTCAAAACACTTTGGCACAACCCAAAGAGTCAGCATACATATATTTATGTTGGAGATCTGGAAGATCAAGAATCTAGGAAATACATGACCAGCATAATTTTTATCTCTTTTCAAGCAAGAAAACATCCTTAGTCTGGACCATTTTGAGGAAAGGAAGGATGAAGGAAAGAAGAAAGGGAGAAAACATTGTGACACAAAATAAGTACAGCTAAATTGTTGGGTGAGTTTATTTCTGTAATTGCCTTGTTGAGGGCTTGCTCTATACTTTGTGAAACCTCCATTAAATGGATGTTGTTGGAAAAAAAAATTAAATGTAAACTGTAATACGGGTACACAGTTTTCAACAGCCCCTTCTATACCAGTATAGTTTAGTCATGGTTTAGGAATGACATTCCCAAACTCAGTGTTCCCACCAAGACTCTCCCAAAACACACACAGCTCTGTCTCACTTCCCCTCACCTTTCCCACTGGCAGGATGGACCTGAGAACTGGAGGCACAGAAGGTGAAGATCATGGGCTGAGATAAGAAAAATTTACTGGAAAGAGCAGAGATAATAAAAGGAACAGCAACAACATTAATAAGTATACAAAAAGAGTGTTTCACCTGCAGAAATGCTCGCCCCAGAGCCTGACAAATACCAGATGGCTGTTTTCATGACAATGGAAATGTTTTCAAGACAAAAAGGAGCCCCTTTTTGGGGCTTTTGGGGACTCTCTTAACTTTCCCCTTCCCCAGCAATGATGTGAGGTGGTATAGAACAACATCAGGGTCCCAGCCATGTCTCCCTCCTGGCTACTGCAAAAATTAACCGTGTCCTTGCCAGAACAAGGACATTATGTCAGTATGAGATCAGTGCAGATCAGACTTTATTAAAAGAGCGTTATGAAATCATGATTTTTTAAAATTTTTTTTTGAAAAGCATTCAGGGCATGACTATGAAATAAATTGAATGGAGATGATTACACACAGGCTTGTTTTCTAAACCTACTTAAGCAAAATAGGGCAGGGTAAAATGAAAGGAAAACATATGTAATGACTTAAAGCAATGCTTTTCACCACAATAAAAAGGAATCTATCATTCACTGTCATAGAATAAAATTATTTTTGAAAGTTAAATAAAGTAATAAAATTTGATTAATTGATAAAAGATTAATATTTTTGCCAATGAAAGATAACTTTAATTTTGTAAACGGGTCAAATATTTATATTTTTATTTTTGATTTATTCTAAAGGACAGCCAATTAGACAGTCCTCTTCAGGGAAACTGATTATTCAACATACTCTCTTTTACTGTATTCTTACCAAAAATTATTTTCTTTATGAGGCAAAGGAAGATTTCCAGAGAAAAAGGGACTAATCAAAGCTTCATGAAATTGCCTGGGGGAGACAGACAGAAAAAGAGGGAGATCTGAGGTTTGTGTCTTTATAGATTGAAAGACCACATGCAAGTAAAGACCATACACATATAGTTCTAAAGTATGTGTGATAATAATGGCCTTTACTAGTTCACCTGGTGTGAATAGGTAGAATAAGTTAATTGTCCACACACGATTCACAAGGTCAAGTGTTTTTGGCAGGTCTCTTTGTGATCTGTTCAAAGTGTTGATCAGAGGAGCAGTGTGGTTCTTTTTACTGTGAACAAATCCAAACCCTTTGAATTTGGCATTTAGCAATATTTGATGAGAACATCTCAGAATGAAAGACATAGACATACTAAATTCTAACTACCTGCTTAATGTCTGTAGGAAATGTAGTCTGACAGAGGTCAAAGGGACCCAAGGTCTCTTCCAGGTCTTCTGTAAGGAACTGGCTGAATGCAATACATTAAATAAAGACCATGATGATTTTTATTTCTGAAAATAGTTATCTCAGTGCAATAAATACTAATAAAAATCTTTCTATAAAGCAATTTAAAAACAAGAAATTTAAGTTTTAATTTTATGCTCTGTTTAGCAAGCAGCTACAGCAGCAGACTTATAAACAATATAATCACATTTGCCACCGTATTCTGCATGAGATATAAATTAAAAGTAGACTGATTTATGATTCTTGTGGGAGGTTTTTCCATCTCTAATACAATAGAAAAGTGGGGGAAATTGAAGTGTTTTACTATTATTTACTGTATATTTCTTCAATATATATTATAAATATAAGATATTTAATCCAATTAGATCCTCAAGAATATAGAATTCTGCAGATAAACATTAGCATTTTAAAAGTATTTACAAACCAATAGTCAGCCAATACATATAATAAACCACATCAGAAAATCATACATATTACCAAGAGCAATGTCTTTAAAGTTTCTGGGCAAAAAGGACCATTGGGATATAACTCAAAGAAAATTTGTTACTCTAATACCAAATATTCACTTGTGAGATAAGAGATGTAGGAGAATGCTCTCAATAACTAACTTTGAAGTCATAGAGGAAATGAGGAAAATTTCAGTCTTATAGCTGTCTCCTGGAGCCAACAGCAATGTTATGAAGCCAAATTATCAGCCCACCATTTCAGAGAATATCTGCTAATCTGTTCTTGATAGATTAGTGTAGTCTGTCAGCATATTTGCCCATAGAATAGTCACACATTCTTAACAAGATTTTGGCCAATAACTGCAGAATATTTCCTTGGCCTGGTAAAAGGAACAAAGCTTAATGAATAGTAATTGTAATGAAAGTATTGATATAGGAACTGTAATTCAAACTGAAGCTCAGTAGGAAATAGCTATGGTGATATAACATAAAGTTAAACCAGGGCAAAGTATTCAATGGTGTCATTGGAACTGATTTCAAATACTTAACATTAATATAAAGATTATAACAGTTTAAGCTATTAATTTCCAGGAATAAATCTAAAAATGGGTGAAATTCCAGCTATATATATTCAACACCTAGTTTTCAGGAAGGACTGGAAGTATAGATTCAGATCAATGTTTTAAATTCAAAAATAGAAAGACAGACATTGAAGTGCTGTTAGATTGCAGCTATTGTGGTGGATAAAGTACATTAGCAGCATGCAAAAGCAATTGCTTTAATTAGTTCTAAAGACAGTGTTAATTTTATCAGTCCCATTTCTTTGAAGTGATTGAGCCAACATCTCTTATTTACACAAGCATAATTTTGACCATTTATGCTGAGCTAAAGACAGTTACACTGACATATCTGGGGACATAATTTAGTTTATTATTTCCTAAAGGGTAATAAGAGTGTTTAGATTTTTAAACTAATTTATTTCTTACATATGTACATGATTATTATAAGCATCTACTCAACAAATCTACATTGCAGAGTTAAAGTGAAAGAAAGAAACTGCAGATTTTTAGTTAAGGAATGCTGAATATCTCAGTAAAGCAGTATTCTACTTTACTGTAATAAGCAGACTCTGCACTTATTTCTGTGCTGAAGTGTGGAGTAGTGAAAAAGCTAACAGTAGCATGTTTCCAAAGGAAACAAAAGTTTCAGAAACTTTCCTAGATACATTTCCATCTCTTTCTTTATAATTTTTTTGCCTTTTGCTCTCTATTTCTCTTCATTTTCCTTTGATACCTTTTCCTTTGGATAATAGATTATATGGGTTTTGATCTTTGAGAATGTAATTTCTTATACAGTAGAAAAAGTAATTCTGGGTGGTTCAGGTGTTTTCTGTAAAAAAATCAGAGAATAAACAGACAAAAACCCATTAGCTCCAGATTCCTGCAAAGTTTTTATTAAATATACTTCTAAAAAATAAACATTAAAATCTGCTTTTAATTTTTGTTTTTTTTTCCTTTAAAAGCTACATTTGAAAATTTGAAAACATTGCATTGAGCCAATATACTCAACAGTGAATTAGAAAAAACTGATTTATTGTCTCCCATGAAAGAACACTTTCTTTTAACCATCTATGGGATTTCTCTTCACTGCAGACTGCTATATTGCACTGAGGTAAGAATGTGACATAGATTAAAATATGAGTAGAAACTCTGTCTTGAAACATTTAAAACAGGAGAGGATGTAGAGTACAGCTAGAGTTGGAATGTTTGGTGAAAAAAGAATTCCTGTTTTGGAAGAAATATTTTCTGGATGACCTAACATGGCTCATCCCTTCTAAGATTCTGCAAAATGGCAACATAAAGTTGTCTCTGGTGTGTAGAGTTTTTTAATGCTCACGCTAATGGTCTACAGATCTAGAGTCAGAGTACAATTCTGAACCATTTCAGCCACCATGATAAGCACTTTAACAATAAACCCTGGAGGAATCTAGTGTTACCCATGTTAAAACACATGCAGAGGTCTTTTCTTTGAGCAGCCCTATCTCCGAGGTGGTGCCAGGACAACTTGAGAGACAGGTCACCTTCACAAAGTTAAGGCACATAAAATGGTAAAGTTTTGAAAAGCTACAGTTCTGATATGCTCACCTCTCAGGAACTCCCTGCAGCCCATAGGAAATGCTATGTCTTCCCTTCCTTGGAATGGCAGCCATTCACTTAAAAAAAAGAGCAGGGAAGAAGAAAGCTGAAACCATAGCTTTGGCACATGTCACTCTGCATCAGGCACATCTGTTTTCAAATTCACAGATTTACTATCTTCTGGACTGGCAAATGCATTAAGCATGTGAAATAGAGTCTTTGGGGAGATAACACTGTTATTCCACATCTTCAGCTAACTTGGAGTATATATTTTGCCCCATGAGTGCTAAAGTAAAAGCTAGACTCTCCCACTGCTTCCAATAAATCAACTCAAATATTTTCAAAGGTAGAGAGATGGAATCTTATGCCAGTAACATATGCAGATTAATAAATTTCTGCAGAACAAAAATTGCATAACACTGTGTTTTCTCATTCCTCCTGCCCAAATGATAAATTTATAGCAATTAGAACAAAGAGCAGTTTATCATTTTGAGTTTATTTTTTCTTGTTTACTATATTCAAAAGCTATGCCATCCAAAAGACATTCAGAGAACTAAATATCAGATACAAAATACCTGTTTAAATGTACTGAATTTGATTTACAGCATACACCAAAGAAAATAGACAGTAAAATATTCCCTTGGGACTGCTATTTAACACCTCAGTCCCTTAGACTTCTGGATGCACATAGGGTTTTCATATGACATATTTTAATTTTTAAGTCCCAAGTTTAAACAATTTTACCTGTAATCAAATCTGACATATAACCCCCTCATTAATCTCATTTTTATGTATTCCTAGGTACATATAAAACAGTATGACATATATGACCTATTAAGATTACAATTCCTCCGGCACTAATTAGTAAATGCACCTTGAATTTTAAATAAATAGACATTGGAGTAGTTTCCAAAGAAGAGCAGGAAAATAAAATGTGCATATGCCATTCCCTAAAGCCAAAAGAGAAGTTCAGTCTGATTTTAAGCTGCTTTAATGGACATGAATGTCAAAAGGAATCACAAAATACCTCTACTGGATGGTGGGTTTTCTTATCTCTTTATATATAAAAACACTTACTAAAGGCATGCATATAATTATTTGAATAAGCCTATTGTTCTAAAAGGAGTTTTTTTAAACTCTGCAGTTCACTATGTTCCATTGTGTACTTAAAATATAATACAAATTATTTGCTGTCTGTACTGGTTTGAAAGTTTAGAAGAAAAAAAATCTCAAACCTGAAATAGTTATGCATGAATACACCATCATGAGCCCAGGGCCAAATGAAAGAGAATAGAATAGGAGGATTGTCTTGGTTCAATTCTGTTGACTTTTTTTTTTTCCCTAGTATTGTACTAGAAAAAAACATCTGAGAAAAAAGAAATCCAAACAAAAAAACAACAGGCAAGCCAGTTCCAAAAAGCAGGTTAAGGACAAAGAAGATTTAAGTAAGGCTCTTATATGTTTAGAAGGAAAACTGAGATCCAGAGCAAACTCTCTTAGTCATTGGTGACTGTAAAGAAGCCTGGAACACCCACAAACTCCCCCTTTTACCTCAGCATTCTCTTGGCACCCACAGTGCTGTGCTGATCCACACCTGATCCGACCTGCTTAAACCTCAGCCCTTTGGCTTTCCAAACTAGGCAGAAAAATATTTGCATCTTTACATTGTAATGAGCTGTGAAAAATAGAAGCTATCTAAACAAGATTGCTGTAGGTCAGCCCCCAGTGTTTCCTTTACTTTACAGATGAAGACAACTGGAATTTCCATCGCTCAGTCCATGACATCTTCAAATGGCACTTGTAAAGTAGATGAGATACCCTAAAAAGGATTTTTCCACTCTACTGCCATCAAAGGCACTCTGGCATGATTAGTACAGAAGCAGCTGTCTAAATCTGTTGTAGGTGATAAAAACAGCTTAAACTGTAAATGCTAACAGGCAGCACATAATTTGGTATGTGTGCATGTGTAGGGGTGAATGTCTGGAATTGAGGTTTTGCATTTTCAAGCATAAACTTGCTAGCTACAACCAGTGTGAACTGGTCACATATCCTGACAACACTTGAACTGAGGAAGTGACACATCCTGAATCCTCCAATTAGTAGAGACATGAGAGAGAAACACCAACTAGGAATCTAGGCATGTGCACATAAACTAATGAAGCTGCAAGCCTCAGGGTTTAAGCTTCTGGAAAGAAAGCGTTAAAAGTAAGACCTCTTGAGAACTTGTCTCAGAAAGAAAAAGAGGATCTGAAAAGGTGGTGAGTTCAGGTGATTCAGGGATACAGAGGCATGCTGCTGTTACATAAATACAATAATATTTCTTTTCAAAGTATTTGTGCACAATCACACAGAATCACACAAAAGTCTTATTGGTTTTTATCCCAGGCAACAGTGACAGGACAAAAGGAAATGGTCTCAGGCTGCACTAGGGAAGGTTCAGGTGGACATAAGGAGGAATTTCTTCATGGATAAGTTTGTTAAGCATTGGAATGGACTTCAAAGGCAGTGGTGGAGTCACCAACCCCAGAGGTATTCAGCAAAAAACTGGACATGGCACTTAATGCTATGGTCTATTTGACTTGGTGGTGACCAGTCAAAGGTCAGATTCGATGATTCTGTGGGATTGGAGCAAAGACACTGGAACTGGAGAATGATCCTGGAGGCCAGAGATGAGTGGAGCTAAGTGCTGGGGGATGCCCAGGGACCTGGGCTGAAACTGCAAGCTGCTGCCCAGACCTCCCTGGGCAGCAGGGATCTCTCTGTGGGGAAGGGAAACTGACTGCTAGCTACCATAGCACTTTTAAGAACAAGTGTGTGAGATAATCAAACAGAGTAAAAGCCTGAAGGTTCTTTAATAAATCTCAGAATCCAGAACTACTGCAGGTTGTTGATTCCTCTGTCCCAGCCACAATAAAACCTTACATATCTGAATCTACACAAGGTACATTCCATCTAAATTGAAGTTATATTCCATCTAAATTGAAGTTCTATTACATTACATATAATAAAAGAGGTATGAACCTCTCAAAGATGCTGAGCAACCACAGCTCAGCACTCTTCCCAGTCTGACAGCACTCTATCTTGTCAGCAAATACCAGCTTTTGTGGAATGGAGTGGTGGGACACAGAATTTTTTCTCAAGCCCATGAAAGCTGTCATCATATAAGAAAGAACAAAATTTTGCCAGTGACAAAAACAAGCAAAGAAGCAAAACTTAATGTGTAGGAGTTCAGATTAAAGGCTGCTATTCCCAGCACTAATCTGAGGGTTTATCCAAAACTACACAAAATGTGTAAATAGCATTGTAGGAAGAGACAGATCTCACAGATGAGACATTGCCTGGAAGTTTAACAGTGGTTCATCTTTTTCATCAGTTTCAAAAGAAATGGGGTCCAGGAGATGAACAAGATACCTCAAATGACTGAAACAGAATTCATCACCTAATTTCTCAGTTATGACATTATTCCTTTTCTGTCTAACCTACTGCTTCATTCCAAACCAGCTAAAATCTTTCACCCTTTACATTTTTAACATTAGCATTTCTTTCACATTTGAAATCCAGTTTATAAGGCTGTCAAGATATGTTTCAGTTTGCACAGTTTTAAACAGGTTAAACAGGTCCATGCCCAAATCCTGTCAATGCCCAATGACTATTTGGATATTAATTGGTCCTTGTCCATGATGTTTAATGAGCTTCACTCTGTGGTTAATCTCAGAGTATTTTGCATACATTACAGTCCATACCAAGTGCAATGACAGTGATCTCTGGTCTACTTAGGAAGTTTTGGAGTAGAAGTTATTGAAAGGGCCACGAAAGCATCCCCAGGGGTTCCTAGACATTCAGCTGATAAGGGTCTGTGTCAGTTGAGAGCCAGTGCAGTTGAGGGTTACTTCTTGCCAGGTCACCCAGGAGAAGATCCCAGGGGCCATGGGGTGGTCACTGCCTGGGAAGGTGATTTGTGTTGAGGGTTCTGCCAAAGCTCCAGGTCCAGCTCCTGCTGTCGTGCACCCATGTTCCTCCTGCTGAGCCACAACCACCCAGAGGACAACATCCCAACCCTGGGCCTATGGAGGGGCCCAATGCCCTGGGACAAGGCTGCATTTACTGCAGAGGCTTCATTGTGTCTCCAATATAGAACACAGAAATGAAAACACAAAATCCAGATTTTGCCTTATTGGTGGCTGCAAGTAATCTTAAAATTTCAGATGGAATTTAAAGCTTATTTCTTCTCAATCCTTTTACTTTTCATATTTATATGTTATTTCTCTTTTAACTCCAGAGGACATATTTTTCATATGTTCATTTACATCCTTACTATTCCATACTCACTTTTTTTTGTGTCTATGGTGTCTTAACTTACTAGTCCATAACTTCTGGATAAAGTTATTGGATTGAGTAAAAGTCCAGAATATTGTCCAAATCAGAAAAAGAAATAGACTTTCCTTCAAACTCTGGAGCTATTAGTTCCTATTAACCAGGGAATTTACCTCAAATGATGGATGCTGTTGTTGGAATCCTTGTGTTACCTCCATAAATGCTTGGTTGAATGCTCTGTTCAGTGAGCTGAACCAGGTAGGTGAACAAGAATGCATAAAAGAAGTGCCCTTAATAGCCAGTGGAGACAACTATGGGGCACTTTTCCACAAACGTTTTCCTCCCAAATATAGAGGAATTCTATCAAATTTAGCATCCTTTCAGTCTGTCTTGTTTTCTTTGGGACTGTTTCCTTTTGTACAAATAATTAGCCATTCCCAAGGTATCACAGAGGAGCTGCCTTGAATATTTAAATCCTTTCCTTGGTGGATTGTTTATACAGAGTAATACAGCTTCAAGAGAAGTCACTGGGGGATAACAAATATAATAAAATCCACATTGGAATTAGGAGAGTCACTGGGCATAGAAGACTCTCAGGATCTTGGTAGAGATTATGGATCAGACACATCTGGAACTTGAACAGGATTAGTATAAAACAATGACAAATCTTAGTGCAAACAGTGATGGGTTGACAGGTGACAATTATTACTGAGAAATGAAATTTCTAGGTAATAACACACAGCTCCATGAAAATATCACGTCAGTGCAAGACCAGTCAAGAAAACAATAATTCTATGAATTACAATGAAAAAAATGGCAAAAAAATAGAAAATTTCATTATTCCCTTTTTTCTTGTCAAAATGTGTGGTGTATGCACATCTGATTATTGTGTATAATTCTTCCTAGCAAAAACATTATAGCAGAACTAAAAAAGGCCTGGAAGTGTATGGGGAGAAGACCAAAAAATTAAGGTCAGAAAGGAGTGTATGTCTTGGCTGTAGTTCACCAGGGACAAACTGTCCACACATCCAAAGAGCAGGAACACTGCAGATACGAAGCAAAGTATTGAACAACACAGAGATATTGTGGTTATATTTAATCTGAAAAAAGGCAGCTAATGGGAACTAAGTCAAAGAATTATTTAGGTGATAATCAAAAACTGAATTTTGCTTCATTAACTTGAGAACTCATATTACTTTACAGGCACCTACTTAAGTCAGTAAAACTCCACCCAAACATGAACTGACATCAACTTTAAGGTTACCTTTTTCCTGCCCTCAAAGATATGTGGGAAGGGATGTCAAAGAAGACTCCATTATAACTTCTGGGATTGGTCAACAACCTGAACTTGTGTTCTTCCTCCTGGGGACACATATTGGGTAAGAACCTTATCCTATACACACTGAATGATTATCTTCAGCTAGCTTTCATTGGTGATAGGAGCTTGTCTGTATATCACTTCAAGATCATTTTGCAATCTCTGAACAACCCATCACAATCTTTTACTACCAGTGTGTTTGTAAGTAAAGAGTTTTTAAGATTTTGGGTTTTTTTAGCTTCTTAATGTGAGTTCTTTAAGGGCTCTAGCAGCAGCTGGCAGTAGATAACAGAGCTGACAAATTTGAAAATATTCCAAATAAAAGTATAGGTGCATGACCCTGAGTAAATTAGTTGAATCACACTTCAATACAACAGGCTGTTAACTGGAGTATACATAATAGGGTGCTGACAGGCTGGTTGAGCACAAGGGTCTTGTCTTCCCTGGCTGTGCTGATCAATTGATCCAGTATAAAAAGTTCAAGGAAAGCTGCCTTTCACATGACTAGGGGTGCGATGAAAAAAGTTTAAAAGCAACAAATTGTAGAAGGAATTTTTGAATAAATTATGGCTTTCCAGCCCAGGTAAGAGGCAAAGAAGGGATTATTCAAAGATATATAAACTCATGTATGTCATAAAGTAAATGCATGGGAAATGCATATTTTAAGAACTAAATAATATTCAACAAGAGAAAATGGTACTATATAAACAATTTCTTCATTCAGAATACAGTACAGAATAGTGTTGATGATGAAAACCTACATGAGTTCATACATGGAGTGTGTGGATCCATAGAATCAAAGAAAAACAACTGTGGAGTATTAAAACCAGATTTCCTTTTCCTTCAAAACAGGCCTAACCATTTCCTATTATTGAGCATTGTGTATCACTGGAAACTGCAGGAGGCAGTGTTATAACATACTTGTGTTTTCATGTTCTTCTCAATATCTCACATAAATATCTATCAATATCCATGTTGAAGTTTTGGTATTCATTGAGTTTTTGATGTTAGAAACTGAGTCTCAGAGAGAGAAGTTGAATCCTCCAAGGTAACACACTCGATCAACATCAGAGATAGGGAAAAAAATAATCATCTTTTGACTGTCATCCTAGTGCTTCATCTCTGAATGAGACAGAAGGAAGGCCTTGACTCTTTAAAGGATCTCCCAAAGATGTGTAGGTGCATTGAGTTTTTTAAAAAATAAATTAAAAAGTCAGTAACAGAATCTGTATGAGATATAATGGGTTTTACAAAATGATATGCTGCAGGGGTGAGAAAGTCTGACAGCAAGCATTATGCCTCATACAGTATCTTGGAGTGTGTGTGTATTCTGCACACAAACACTGCCACGCATTTCCCTCTGATTAGGCTCAGCTGGATGCAGTATTCTTGATCGAGGTACAATACAAAGAAATGCTCTTTTCACTCCCTGGGAGAATAACAGTGTCCTTTTCTTTTTTTTCCCTTTTCTCTTTTCAGCAGGTTCCTAAGTGGTCTGAATAAATCCAAAGGCCTTGGATCCCTACTGCCTAGAGATACCAAGCACGTGAGAATTCATCTCAGCACACTATGGTATGAAAGAGCTAGTCATAATTATTCAATAAGATCTCCACATTTCTTCCTTTGTAAATAGTGATTTTACCTCACTGTACATAGGGGAAAAGGTCTTCTCATAACAATGTGAAGATAATGACAAGCTATATGAATATATGACAAGCTATATGAAATCCTAGTTTCCGTGATCTGAATTAAACATTCACTTTAAAAAATAATTCATCATCATCATTTACATCAAATACAAATGATGATGTGAAAGAGAATAGAATTTTCTAGAAGTATGAAGGGAAGGAAAAACACTTTGCATTCATTATCCTTTTTGAACACAGAGATACCACCAAGAAGGAAGCTTGAGATATCACCAAGAAGGAAGATATTCCAAGAAGGAAAAAAAGGGAGAAAGGTACAGCACTATCTTCCAGAAGCATCTACTGAAATAAATAATGGACTGATAGAATGGTAGGGGTTGGAGGAGACCTTAAACATCATCTAGTTCCAAACCCCCTGCCATAGACAGTGACACATGCCAATGAACCAGATTGCTCAGGGCCTTGCCCTAACTGACCTTGAATTTTGCCTGGGATGGGGCAACCTGCTCTAGTGTCTCACTACCCACACAGTAAAGAATTTCTTCCTAATATCCAGCCTAAATGTCCCCTCTTTCAGCTTGTACCCATTATTTCTTGTCCTATCACTATAGTTCCTGACAGAGAGTTCCTCTCTGCCTCCCTATAGGACTCCTTCAAATACTGGAAAGTTGCTATGAGTTCTCTACACAAGTTTCTCTTCTCCAAGCAGGGCAGCTGTGGTGCTTCAGTTCTTTTCTGGACTTGCTCCAACAGTTCCATGTCCTTGTTATGTGGGGACACCAGAACTGGCTGCAGTACTTTGAGTGGGGTCTCAGAAGAAGAGAGCAGAGGGGGAGAATCACTTCCTTTGACCCACTGGCCATGCTCATGAACGAAGCAGGCAACACTGTTCTTCTGACTTAAAATCATCCTGATATTTAATGATCATGTTTGTGTAAAAATATGTGCTCACGTAAAATTAAGGTGAATCACTGCAACACCCCTTGTGTAACTCTGCCCATTTTAGAGTGTATGCTACAATCAGTTTACAACTCAAAACACTGACCCCTTGGCATTATCATGGCAATATCCTCAGTAAAAATCACAGAGCTTGCCTCTTGCTCCCATAATAGCCCAAGGCAATCTCTGAATGTCCTCATTGTTGCTACCTTATTTGCTATATTTGCTAAGGGCATAAATCCAAGCACCTAATCTACTCTCTAAATGTTTTAATTCCATTACCTTTATGATTATTTTTCAATCTGATCAGCTCTATTTGTATGGAGATAATTCAGATAACACATTCACATTTAGCTCTTATAGTCCCTCTGCTGGAAAGAAAATACTTTTCAGCTACATCTCTAGTCTTAATTATTTACAAATATGCAGAGAGTGAAACTAGGAAAATGCTACTGTGGTTTTATCTACATTTTTAAAAATAAGTCTTGTTGTGTTTGGAATATTTGCTACTTGTTCACAAATAAAAATTCCACTTAGTCTGCTTCCAATCAATTTAGAAAGGTAAGCAGGAGTCAACATTTTCCTTTCATAAAAACCCTCAACTTCGAAAAATCCCCAACCTCTCCTCAAATAAAATGAAACTAGACCATGAATATAAAGTCAAATTTTCCTGAGAAAGTTAAATATACATGATATCATAAAATAGGAAAAGAAAAACCCCTACAGGAATAATGATAATTTTGCCTTTATTTTTTCATATTTATGCAATATCTCAAAAAATAGTAAAAAATATTATTTTAATAATAAACTTGGATTTGTCCCCTTGAAAAATTTAACTGAGCTATATTCCTGTTAGATATTTCTACAGATAAATCTGCATTTATTCAGTGAAAAACAATTCTATCTAAAATATCTCATCAGGACTTTACTGTACCTTCTGTAGAATTAGCAATGGAATTGTAGAAAGATGATGCTTCATTGAGGCCTTGATCTTGTATACCACAAAGACATACAGGAGACTTCTCTCCCTGGTGTGGGAAAAAAATCTACTCAAGCCATACAAAACTCACAACACAGACTAAAGAAAATCTAAGCCAGAGACTGTCAGAATAGCAAAAAGTTAAAACCTTACTGTTTGTTTTTTTCCTCTCTGATCTGTGAGTGAAAATGCTCATGTACTTTACTACATTCAAGAATATCTCGTTTGAAGAGGGAAAAATAATTTACCAGTTTCCACTCTCTTTTTCTTAATTTTTAATTTCGTTTCTCAATATGTATCTCAATATCTCTTCCTGTACCTTGTAATTTAAACAAAAAAATATAATGAATGAAGGCTGATTGCACAGCCACTCATGTAATTCTCTCTTTATTTGTGTTTTTAAAAACTACTGAAAAAGTAGTTTTTAGTAGCTCTGTCTTCAGGTGCTCTTCAGCTCTCCCTCTAGATAGGGGTAACTCAGTGCCAAGTGTACATGAATCCCACCCTCCTGTTCTGAGGTCCAATTCATCCTGCTGAAATGTACTCAGGCACTTTTTGAGTAACAGCATTACACAAGTCAGAGAAAAGGGAGCTGGTGAATAATGCATTAAATCAAAATTTAGAGAGCAATCGAGGTTGCCTTAAGAATGAGCTAACCCTGCTTGACCATCCATTTGGAGCAGAGAGATCTCCCTGGCTTCTGAAGGGGAAACAGGAGCTGCAGTAACTAATCTGGCAGCCTGGGAAGATGCTGAGAGCCAGAACACTTGGATCTGTTTCTTAACTGACAAAGGGACTTGTTCTCTTTCACACCCAAATTGATTGTTGAGATGGGAAAAAACAGTTGAAACAGATTAATTTTCATTAAAACTTACAGTATCAAAGAATATCTGATTTCTTGAAGAGTTTCCAGGCAGTTCTATTTAGAAAAGACAAGCCATAGTTATATTTCCTTGTTCCAGGGAAATATTTAAGGGGTTTTTTAACCTACTATATTGCACTGCAGTGGCACATTAGTTTCACAGTATTTCTGAACAATTACAGGTTATCTCTGAATGTCTGACTGACACACCTTGACCTGAATTAGAGCTTCTAGTCACAGGTTTACAGGCAGCATGAGGGGATTTGACTCTGATCCAAAACAATCAGTTTGAAAGAAGATGAAGTGTATGGCAGACTCATACAGGAAGAAAATGAAAAGCTAGGACAGTTCTCCCCAGCCAGTCTTCAGCTGGATATAATCACTCTGAACTTTTGGTAATTTTTCTTCACTGATACTGTTGCAATACTGCAAACTAAAAATTTATGTTAAGAGGGAGTAATAACTTGACTCCACATTTTTTCACATACTTTGCATTGAAGTTAGTCTCCATAGGAATCTAATACTTCTTGACTTGTTGTCAACATTTTTATTCTCTTTGTGATATTAATGCCTGCTATATCTATATCAACTGCTTAGCTTAAGATATTTATCCTTCAGCAAGGATTCTGAGTTCTGAAATTCTTTCACTCTATGCCAAATTTTGGGACTCACTTTCTGATTTCTAACATGAAATCTTTGTTTATCACAATGCTTTCTCTTTTAAAAATTCATCCATAAATAAAGAGATTCAATATAAACTATAAATTACGTCTTTGCATAAATGCAAAATTAAACAAAATATTCATCCTATCAGTATTTCTAACAGAAATGTTTTTCATAGCAGTGATGTGGAATAATTTCATGTCTAGTGGTGAAATTAGAAAGGCACTAATTCAGTCTGGGGCTGAGCTTTTAAGCAGTCACTATTTCTGCCAATGTTTTTGACAGCTGCTGCCTAACTTCACTGTACAGACTTGATATGATCTGAGCATGTAGACTGATTTTTTTCCTTCTCTCTTTTCTAATTCATTGCTAAAACACAGAAGCAATTTCACTGGGATTAATTTGAAGGATTACTGAGCTAGTTAAATTGAGGTGGACAAATAGACTATATTGATTTCACAACTGAAAGTTAAAAATACAGAAATGTTTACTCAAAATCAAGAGGTTTTGAAAGCAGAGCAATAGTTCATGTGGACACACAAGAATGGAAAGAAACCCTTACTGTGCAGATGAAGATCATTTTGTTCAATTGCAATCTCTTGCTCTTACCTTTTGTAGTGGAAATAAAACTACCACATACCTCCTAAGTGTGTGATGTGAGTGCATATATAGAAAATAATTGCATCACTGGGTACCAGAGGAGGATTTTTCTTTACCAAGCCATCTGATCTTATATTTGGTCTTCAGTAGGGATAACTGATGTTAAGTTTTGAAGCAACAAAAATAGTTTCATAGATAAATATTGTACAAAAAAAAAAATAGCTAAACTAGAGAAACAACTAAAGTTCTTAAAGTACAGCTGTTTAATCTCAAGAAGATGGGCGCAAGGTGGGTGGGGGATGACAACAGTAAAAAAAATTTGATGTCTGCATGGATACCTGATTAGGGGGTAACAAGGAAGGTGGAGTCAGACTTCTCTCAGTGGTACCTAATAAAAGAACAGCAGGGAATGAGTAAGTAAACTTTAAATAAGGGTGGTCAAACATAACAGGTTATTTAGAAGTGTTTTTTGGGACTTTGGATTTGAGAATCTCCTTTCTTACATCTGTTCAAAACCTAACTGGATGAATGTCTCAGCAGTCTGTGAAGGGTCAGTCTTCCACTCTGAACAGGGAGGCTGGACCTAGAGGATCTCCAGAGGTGCCTGCCAACATCAAGTATTCTGAGATTTCTGTGAAAACATCTGAACTATTTTTTTCACCTTTCTGCCCCTTTTTATGTTTCCTTTTTATGTTCAGAACCACACCAGCCCAGACTTGTTGAGAAATGCAATGAGAGCAAGCTCAGCTTATGACATAGATGCTGTTCTCCTATGGCTTGTTTGGCTTCATTGTGGCTTTGCTTATTATATAGTTAAGGGATACTAAAGACAGTATTGAGATCAATGCTTGCAAGTTCCTTGGCAATACTGTCCTGGAAGACTACTTTATCACTCTTTTAAACAAACTTTTGTGCATTCTTTGCCTTTGAATGGGACAGACAGGTTTAATATTAATATTATGCACTTATTTAAATAAGAACCTTTACTAGCAGGTTCATGGTTTATTTAGGAAATCATACAGTTGGACATTGTCAGCTCAAATGCTTTCTAGCTAGTGTAGATCTCAACAGATATGTAAGCATTGTGGTGCATCTGTCTGTGTTCTCATGTGTATTCATACACAAATTATACTTGGAGACAACTACCAAACTCACCACAGAGATCTACTGCACAAACACAAGATCTTGAAAAACACTGTAATGTGCTCATGTGTTCATAAAAACCAAAACAAAACACTCACCAAAAAACCCATTTATTGTGAAGTATACCTTACTACAAACTATAATTCAGAGGTAATATTGCTAAGAGCTTCCCACAGGTATTTGATAATTCAAGATGATGAAAGAAATTTCACAAATGTTACAAGGTTATTTTGCAATTATTTGTTTTTCAATTTCATACATACAGAAACCAGCTATTTTCATGTTTGTAAGAGTGTTATATAGATAATAAATCACAGAACCACAGGACATGATGAGTTGAAAGGGACCCACAGAACCATCAAGTCCAACTCCTGCCCTGCACAGCACCATCCCAAAGATCACAACATGTGCCTGAGAACATTCTCCAGATGGTTCCTGAGCTCCATTAGGCTGGTGCTGTGACCACTTCCCTGGGGAGCAGAAGAGACTGACTGGCTACAGCCTCCTTTCAGAGAGTTCTTCCAGGCTAAACAATCCCGACTGTCTCAGCCATTCTTCATAAGATTTGCTCTCCAGGCCCTTCACCAGCTCTGTTTCCCTCCTCTGGCCATGCTCTGGTACCTCAGTGCCTTGTAGTGAGGGGCCCAGAACAGGACACAGGATTCCAGGTGTGGCCTCACCAGTGCTGGATACAGGAGGACAATCACTGCCCTGGTCCTGCTGGCCTTATTATTTTTCATACAGGTCAAGATGCCATCAGCCTGGCCATCTGGGCACAGTGCTGCTGTTGACCAGCACCCTCAGGTCTCATTTGGAAGAATGGAAAACGATACCCTTCTTTCTATGGCCTAGTCATTAAATTTAGAAAACTTCCCCTCTAGAATGTTTTTTTGGGACTCATTACATTATTTGTGGAGCATGGCCCATAGTCAACAGGAAGTTGGAAGGGTTCTATCACAGAGAATGGTCTGCAACTGGTGATTTAAGTCTACCCAGAAAAGTAAAATATGTATGATTTAATCCTCTTACTCTGGAAAAGCTGTATTTGAAATTAATGTTGTAAGAGCTAAAGCACTATATAAAAACTGGCCAGGGGCACTGTTTCTCCTATTCAGCTACGAATGCAGATGAAAAGCATGAGCATGAGAAATTGTAAAGGGACTTATTTTGAGAAAATGAGAAAGATTATGTATATTGCTGTCATGTGCATAGACACAATTGCTTGCAACCTTATTGAAATGCTTCTGTTCTAAACACTTTTAATGCATCAATGCTGGTTAGTTCTATGATTCTTCACACACGGCAACTTTTTTTTTAAATACCTTTAAATATTCTTCTGTGGCATTACCAATACAGCAAGTCCAAAATTTGTGACTCCACCAATGTACCAATTGCTATAAATTATCTAAAGCATTTGGTTTACTGGTGGTATGCTTCTGTGAAAGGATTCTAACAGCAATGTTTCTTCTGTCTGAGTTCCAAATTATCCTCCCAGGATCTGACACCAATATTCAAGTTACAAAAAATCTATAAACTTCAAAGGAAATCCAGGCAAACAATGGCTAACTAGTGATTATATTGCATCTGAACTATACTAGGGTAATGACTGACCTAGAACATGGGCTAAGGGCTTACTATACTCTGTCTTCTTTGTATCTTCTATGCCACAACATTTCCTTTTTCTTTGCATCAAATGCTTATTATTTGTGAATTTCCTGTTCTCTTAAAAAAGTTGTGTTTTTTCTAGTGTGCATCAGTTGAACTCTTATATGTGTTACATGAAATGTATGTTCATAATACATGAATACGGAAAATAGGCAGGAAATACTCTAAATAAGAATAATGTATCTATAAATGGCTAGTGAGTAATAAACAGCAATACAACAGGTATTTGGGCAGAATTGCCATTAAGGTATCAAACAAGTGCTGATGAATCTGATACAATGATGTCCGTGTATGACACAGACTTTAGAAATATATTTTTGTAAGTTTTATAAAGTTTCTTTTCTAATATGAAGGTTAATTATTTTATCTTACAGCTACTAGGTTTCTGATTTTTCACCCAAACAAAAATGTGTGAAAAATGACCAAAGGAAATGTCACATCTTGAAACAGTAAAAAAGGAGGGAAAAAAGGAAGTTGCAACTATTGAAGAAAGGGCAGATAAAGATGCTGCAGGCAGCTGTCAAGTTTGGTTATCCAGGACCTTTCAAATATATCATGGCACTCCAAAATCTGGATTTCTGTATACTTCTGTGTTCCTGTTATCTTGTTTGGATAACACTTTTATCTGAGCTACACATGTGTAGGAGGGCACAGCTTGCACATGCAGAGCGAGGTGATGACAGCAGGGAATGCAAGGGAAGTTTCAGGGAAGGGAAGTTTCAGGGAAGGGAAGATTCAGGGAAGTTTCAGGGAAGGGAAGTTTCAGGGAAGGGAAGTTTCAGGGAAGTTTCAGGGAAGTTTCAGGAAGGAAGTTTCAGGAAGGGAAGTTTCAGGGAAGTTTCAGGGAAGGGAAGTTTCAGGGAAGTTTCAGGGAAGTTTCAGGGAAGGGAAGTTTCAGGGAAGGAAGTTTCAGGGAAGTTTCAGGGAAGGGAAGTTTCAGGGAAGGGAAGGGAAGTTTCAGGGAAGGGAAGGGAAGTTTCAGGGAAGGAAGGAAGTTTCAGGGAAGGGAAGTTTCAGGGAAGTTTCAGGGAAGTTTCAGGAAGGGAAGGGAAGGGAAGTTTCAGGGAAGTTTCAGGGAAGGGAAGTTTCAGGGAAGTTTCAGGGAAGTTTCAGGGAAGTTTCAGGGAAGTTTCAGGGAAGGGAAGTTTCAGGAAGTTTCAGGAAGTTTCAGGGAAGTTTCAGGGAAGGGAAGTTTCAGGGAAGGGAAGTTTCAGGGAAGGGAAGTTTCAGGAAGGGAAGTTTCAGGGAAGGGAAGGGAAGGGAAGTTTCAGGGAAGGGAAGGAAGGGAAGTTTCAGGGAAGGGAAGGGAAGTTTCAGGGAAGGGAAGTTTCAGGAAGGGAAGGGAAGGGAAGGGAAGGGAAGGAAGGGGAAGGGAAGGGAAGGGAAGGGAAGGGAAGGGAAGGGAAGGGAAGGGAAGGGAAAAGAAAATCCCCAATCCATTACCACCAATTCTTTGTCGTTGCAAATAGTCCTTGGTTGGTTCCACAGCCATTCAGTACCAGAGTTAGAGACATGCACAATAGCCTCTTACCTTTTGGGGTTCTCCAAACCCACCTTCTGGGTACCCCTGAGCAAGATGCCTCCCGAGGAATGTATGTGTGAGCACTTTGGTTACGCACCTGAGCAGTAACAATGTCCCTGGAATGGAGCCCATAACTTTTAAAATGGTGTTGGGGTGCTGGTGTGGGCACCCTCATTGTTCATGAGGCCATGGGTTTAATTGCAAGATAGAGTTTGCTCCCTGTGTGAAGTTGTTTGATGTTTCTCTGTGACTGCAGCCTTTTACATCTCCTGATTCTACACAAGTGATCTCTAATGCCCACCCTTGACTCTGGTGCCTAATTAAGCTGAACTACAATTGTCAAAGAAGACCTGTTCCTTCAAATGTGTTAGGGAGCAGAAGAAGATTTTCCTTCAATTATAAATAAGCAATTACAGCACTGATAGTAGGATTTAATTTCTTGTGCTTTACTGAAGCTGAAGGGTACCTGTGCAGTACACAGTGTTTTGATAAAAAAGTTTAAAAAAGCAGAAGCAGCAGTTCAGATACAATAACAGCATATGAGAGACTGAATATTTGTGTGTACCTGTGTTTCTGATGCTGCTCTATTGATGTACATACACATCCATATGAAACATGCATATATTTAGTTGTGTACATGTACAAATATCATTTGAGAAAGGAAAAAACCCACTGATTCTTATCTAAATATTCTTCAACAATAAACTTTAAGGTAATCTATGTAAGAGTTTTTACATGTGTGACAGTGACCTTTTTTGCTGGCTAAAATTCAAAAAATTCTGATAACTTAGTATCCTTTAACTTTATTATCTGTTTATCCTCATCCATATCTAATATAATACAAAAAGCTAGGCAAGAAGGAAAACATATATTTAAATAACTGCTATGTCAACTAATCTGTGGTTAATATACTTTCATGTCCCAACATTATTATTAATTAGGAAGAAGCTGATGCACATTCCCCAGTAATTCATTAGTCAAAATTACTGGACACAAAGCTAGAAATATCTGATACTATGGATTGATGTGTGCAGATGAGGTTTTTTTAAAGATTGTGGATTTATAGGTGCTCTCAGCAGATATTCCTTGTCTGCTAGAAATTAAAAAGATAACATTGTAGTGTAACATCATTCAGGTATAAAAATCAATTTCCAACTGGAGCATATAACCCTTTTAACAAAGAGATCTTTGAGTCTAGTAACAGAGAATCACTGAAATCTCACATATCTAATGACTTGCCATGTTAAATAACACAGTATTTGCACAGCAGCAATTGTAATATTTATTTCTTTGTTTCTTCCTGTGTTAACTATCAGTGGAATAACAGGTGTTAAGGTACTAGATTTCTTTGGCCATCTTAACCAGACTGCTTATAGCAGCCATTGCAGCAGAAATTGTCCATACTCAGTTTTAATCTTCAAAACAAGCTGCAGTGTGATAGCAAACACACTGGTGTTGTGAATGTTTGAACTTCTTCATGTAAGGAAATTTGCTGCCTGGCAAGATCAGCAGGTGTAGGCTCAGCCACTGATTCTGCTGCCTCTGTATCAATACACTTCCTTTAATAGAAAAGAAAATGTGATGTTATGATAGCTATGTGTCATTGAAGTTATTCTCACACTGTGGGAGGAAAACACCTGTTTCATCAAAAAAAAAAAAAAAGATAAATTCAGCTGTCTGTAGGATGTAATTTTAAGTGTTCTTTGAGCTATTTCAAACAGCACAAAGAGCACCTATTCTCATGCATGTAGGACTGTATTGCATGTGAATTTTGAGTATTACAGTTCTGTTTAATAGACTGAGCAAATCTGGGTTGCCCATTTGCTGTGGTCTCTTATGCTTGTGTTAAGAACCTTTTTCATTTCTCTGTAGCTGTGAGAAAACTCAACATCTATAGACATCATTACTCTTACAGCTAATTAATGTTTTCTTTAGTCAGTTGCTAGTTGTGCAAAGGATTTTTAAGATCATTGTTAAAATAACTGTGCTTGATTTTGAGAAATATGTAAGTGCTCACAAATCTAATAAAGGCCTTAAATGATAATAAGGTCCAAACAAAGCACTGGATGTAGCAACCATCCCCACTTTTTTTGGAGTTGAAATGATATTTTACATCTATGTGACAGTAGTATCTTTGTACAGAAATGGACAATTTTTCTAGTAGCTATATTTACAAAGGACTAATCAAAGCTACTCTTTTGTTTCTAAATCATTACTAGAAGAAATTATGTCAGTGCCTTCTTTCTACCCCTTTGATAAGTACCAGATTCAGTGCAGCTTTCTTCAAGGGCTCAGAGAGTTGGATTCCAAGTCATTCTCACCCTCATGTCTTGGTGATGAGAAAGCATCCTAAAATTTTACAATAATAGAACAAGCTGTGTAGCCTTCTTGCTAAAATTGTTGTGCTGTTTAGAAAGGAACATAACCTCTCCCATGAGGAAAGGCTGAGAGAGTTGGGGTTTTTCAGCCTGGAGAAGTAGAAGGCTCCAGACAGACCTTATTGCCTTATTTCAGGGGACCTATAAGACAGAGGAGGGCAAACTTTTTAGCAGAGCCTGGTGTGATAGGACAAGGAGTAATGGTTTTAAACTGAAGAAGGTCAGTTTACATTACATATAATTTTTCTAATGAGGATGATGAAACATTGGCACAGGTTGCCCAGGAAAGGGACAGATGCCCCATCCTTGGAAATGTTCAAGGCCAGGTCAGATGGGGCTCTGTGTAACCTGATCTAGCTAAAGATGTCTCTGTTCATTGCAGGAGTTTAGACTATGAGACATTCAAAATGTTCCTTCACGCTCAAACTATTCTATGACTCTATAATTTATGGACTGAGAGGGAAGAGCATCAGGAGAAATATAATTCTCTACCCTTATGTGTTCAGTTGGCAAAGCAGAATAATGGTTCTTCTCTTTGCTACCACAATTAGCTCTGCTGTTTGTCTGACGGTTACTTGGTGCAAAATACAAGGAAAAGAACAGCTATAGTGCATTTCATCAGTGCCTTAATCCTAAAAATGTGCATTGGAAGGACTACTAAACCAGAATATATTGTGATAAAGGGAGGACCAAGTAACCAGATTCTTCACAATATAGCCATTTAGTGAATGTTCAGAAGCAGATCAACAAATATACTAAGCTCTTTCAATGGAGACTTGTAAATGGAGAATAATTTGGTTTTCATTTTAAACATGAAATGTTTTTGCATTCAAAATGTGACCTGTCAATCACTGAGTACTTAAGTAGTTATTTTTTTTCTGTCTTTTACATTTTTCACCATTTTGTGTTACTATTAACAGTGATTCCATTCATTGGCTTCATTGTGACATTATTTATTTTTCTAACAACCATGAAGTTCTGTAAATGAATTTGTTTTATGACACCTGCATACATACTGTACCTGTGATTCAGATTCTCACTTACCTAGTGTAGTCTACTTCTGTTGCACAACTATTTCAATACACATCAATTTCTAATAAAAAGGCTTCTTTATGAGCCTAATAAATAAAGAAAACATTATGAAATCATGAAATAGCTAATTAACTTTATGAATTTAAAGTCCTGTCTCTGCACAAGAAAGCTAATTAGTGGTTATATGGATTCCTGAAATAAACTTCCTTCTTTTTTTAGTTCATGTGCTTGTAAAGTTAAATGAAAAATGATCATAGTAATTTTCCCTTTTCTAGAAAGGATGCTGGAGGTTATTATAGTCAATAAATAGCTGTATTGCCTATGCACTCAGAATCTGCACATATTTCATTGTCACCTATTTGTTTCACACAGTTGCAAACAATTTATTCACATTTCATTTTAGAATTCCACACTAAACTTATCTTTCTTGAGGAGGCTAAATTCAAACCCAAATCAAGTAATAGTTGCCTAGAATTTTGAAACTAGGCTGTGCCTAATCTTGGAACAGTTATGTGGGGTAATAGGTTAAGACTCTTCATTCCCTGTGTATGGCTAATCTAGAATTAAACACAGCAATGCCTAATTTTGGACTGAACATAATTGGGCCACTCAGGGAGGGTGGGAAGTTTGGACAATGATAAACATTCATACCTTGAGTAACTGAGTAAGGAACAGTGAGGCCAGCTTCCTGTGTTCTGCTGACAATAGTTATGGCTACACATCAGTTAGGAGTGGACTGAAAGCATTTATAACATACTGATCCATTGCAGCAAAGGTTAGTGGTCCCACTCCTTAAAAATGGCTGTTGCTGCTCATTTCCTGAGCAAAAAGTTGCTTATCAATCATTCTTTTTTCCTTTGAATTTTCTTCATTGAAGTAATGATAGAAAATTTTAGTGACCACTTTTTTAAAGGCAAGTGGTTCATGAAGAAGATGCAGTTGTTACAGCTGGTGGAAATTAGTGGATTAAGGACCAAATGTGAATTAATTCTGTAACTACTGCAGAAAAAGATCCTGCCACAATGGTCCTGCCACAATGGCTAGAATTAATAGAAGTGAGTATAAAGTACAGAAATAATTATCATGCTCAATTTCAGCTCTGAAGTGAAATTTTACACTGAATCAGCAACTAGCATTCCTGTACAGGGGGCAAAAGAATTAACAGTTTTAGCATACAAAACCTTTGAAGTAGAAAGTATAAGAAAATCAAGAATTTACTGCCAAAATTATAACTGACAGAAGATGTAATAACTATTCTTGGAAATATTTACAGGAATGTCTCTAGAAAACTCATTAATTGGAGAAAAGTATTAACAGGCTTAAACTGTGGACAGACAATCTTAGATTGGTTATTTGTCATATTTGCCAAAGTACAAACTCAGTTAAAGGAAGAATCTTCCAACATAATTAACATTGCTTCATGGACTTCTCAAATTTTTTCATCTTACTAATGTTATGTCAGTAATAACAGACTGGGTTTGGGGGTTGATTGTTTTTTATTTCTTTTACTCTTTATTTGTTTTTCATTTCATTAATTTATATAAGCTGCCAGCTCTGCTTTTTGTTTGTTTGCTTTAACCTGAGGTTCCAAAGCCTTCTGCTTATCCAACCCAGCCCCAGTCTTCATTACCACATGGGCTGGGAGGTCCAACCCAGCAGATGAGGAGGTTCATCCCAGCTGCAAGATTGCTCTGCTTTTAGCAATCCAACCCTATATCCAATCCCTTTTCCTTCCACCTTGGTTACAGGTTTCCTTGTATGTCAGCTCATATTGAACTGACAGCTTGATGCTCTGCATCCATAAAAGCATTTATCACTCTAAACTGTCTTTAAACAAGTAAACTGGACCATAATGACTAAAAGGGAAAAGTTGACATCCACTATCTCAGTAAAAGGTCCCACAAATCATTTAGGCAAATTTCTTCCAGAAGATCAACTTCTGAGTTTTATTCTAGGGATCTTTAAAATTAATCCCACAGGGAGTGATAATAATTCTAAATACAGAAAAAGCTAGTGGAGAGACTTTATTGGAAGTCAGCCCTTCTGGTGAATCACTGTAGCTGAAGAGCTCCACATTTCTGGTAAGGGTTCATTTAGGTACAGGGCTGGGCTAGAATGGTATTTTATATCCTTGCTTCCCATTTGATGAGAGTACACAGAGTACATGGCAGAGAGCAGTCACACCTACAGAGCTGGAGGCTGAGGGGCTAAATCTCAAAATCCACCATGAAGTTCTGATTTCACATCTACTTGAGACTGTTCCACTGTTTTTTTATTATAGAACCTCTTACTGTAAAAACATAATCCTGTGGGCTGCAGTGTGGACATTACCAGGCTCTGCTGAGCTACAGCACAAGACCTTGGATGTCTGAAAGTAACCTGAAGAATGGCAGTGTTACCAAGATGATTGGAAAAGTGAGTTTGTGAACCTGGATAGCACAGAGAACCCTGAAAACTATAAGAAAGTATCACAAATTACAGTAAATAATGGTGTTCAGATGTCCCAGTTCTCCTTCAGGCTTCGACCAGCATCTGCTAATACATAAAAGAATTAAACAGGCAAAGTTATAATAGAGCATGTCAACATGTTTATACAGTCTCCTCTGCCTAATGAGAGCTTATGAAGCAAACATTTTTCATCTTGAAATCACTTCAGTATCAAAGCTGGATGAATACTGAGAGGGATTTTTAGGTGTTATTTTCCAGGAAAATCAGTATTTCCTAGCTGAAATTAATAGGGAAGGTAGCATTGAAGAAATTTGCTCTATACTGGGGCTGCTGACATGAGTGGGAAAAATTGTTGTAATATTGCACTCAGAAGAAATCATAAGAGAAAACAGATTTTGTAGCTACAAAGCACTAAAGGCCTAGTGTACATAACTGAATTCTTAATTACTGCTCAAAAAGCTTTTCACAAGAAAATAAATTACACTAAAAGCCTTCAGAGAAAAAGTCTCCTATGAAAGAAGATTAATTGTCTCCTAATAAAAGTTATATTTCATTATTAATCTGTAAGTTTTGAAAAGTCCAAATAAACTTCAGTCCTAAATAAATTAGGAATATCCAGCATTAGAGATGAAAATCTTTTTGTCTTTTATTATGTACCTATGTACTCTCAATAGGTGTTAAATAATTTAACATGTGATTCAACAGTAGGCAATCCAGAGAAAGTAATCTCAGATGTAACAGATTTCAAGATTCCATTTTAATTTCAAGATGAAAACAAGGCAGCATCAGGCTAGACACAGGGACAGCAAGCACAGATAAGCTTCATGTACTCCTTGTATCCTTTTTCTCTTCACCAACAAGGTGTCAGAGGCTTCTGTATTTACTTAGAAGCAGAGTTCAAGGGGGAGAATTCACAGCAATGGATTAAGATCAGTTATTTGACCCATACCAATCCACATGCTGTACTCAGGGAAGCTGAGAAAAATGATTCTTGCAAGGCTACTTTCTGATGTCTTGCAAAAGGTTATGAAGATTAAGACAGTTCAAGGGTAACTGGGGAAAGCAAATGTTGCACCTGCTTTCAAGAGATGCAGGGGATGCCATTCACTTAAATTTCAGAAATGTTTTCAGCCCTGACTCACACAATATTCTTGTATCCAACTTACAGCACAACTGTCAGCATGGGCGAACAACTGTGTGTGTAAAAACTGGTTTGATGAGTGTGCTCAGGGGGTCATGGTTAATTGGTCATAATCTACCTGAAGGCCAGTAACAGTATACAGCTGGGAGCTGTCCTGGGAACTGTCCTGGGAACTGTCCTGCTTAGCATCTCTATCAGTGGAGGAGGTGATGGAGCATGCTCATCAGATCTGCTGAAGGCACAAAATTGGAGGAAACATCTGGTATGTGGGAGGGTAGTGATGCCATCCAGAGGGACCTAGACAGCCTGGAGGAAAAGGATAACAGGAAGCTCATTAAATTCAGGAAGATTAGATGCAGATCACTGGACCAGGGGAGGAGGAGCCCCTTGCAGCATGTACAGGCTCTGTCTTGACTGACTGGGGAGCTGCTCTACAAAAAATCTCAGGCTCTGGCAGACAATAAACTGAATTAAGGACTAGATTATACTACTCTACTCAACACACTTTGGACAGTGTCTCCAATATTGCATCCAGTTTTGAGCTCCCAGTATCAGACAAACAGTTAACTGGACAGAATTTCAGTGTAGGGCCACTGTAAGGGCTTGATGTTGGAGTACTTGCCCCGTGAGGAGAGGCTGAGGAGCCTGGGCTTGCTTGTTCTGGAGAAGACACCTTCAGGGGGACTGAGCAGTGGTGCACTGTCACATACTGGGAGATATGTCACTTCAATGTCCATGTTGAGTATGTAATTTTACTTTAATATCCTTTAATAAATATAAGGATTTTGTAAGCTAAATGTGTTAACTTGAGAGTGCATTTAAGAAAGGGAGAGATAGGGGAAGAAATTGTAAGGGGAAGAAGTTATAAATCTAACAGCAGCAAATTCTACTCATTCTACTAGAAAAAAACAAGGTTTTTTATATGGTAATTTACTGGATTAGAGTGTGAATGTGTTCAGTAATAATGCTGTTTTGACAGTGAGTGATAAGGAGATTTTGATAAAATATTTATGAGGTTGTGGGGTTTTTTTGACACCAATGATTATGATTGAATATTTTTAAGGTCACCATGATACTGAAGATTTTTGACAAGGTATTTATGAAGTCATTGTGGTCCCAAAGATGGATGTAGATAAGGAAGTGATGTAAATTAGATTAATTCATGAAAGACAAATACATCAAGGGCTATTAAGCACAAAGATATCAATTCTGACAAGATTTCAGACAGCTTAAAGCTGTGAGGTTGTGCCAGAGAAGCCTCACTGTCTGATTTTATAGATGAAGAGAAGATATTATGTTAACTGAAACTTTGGTCTGAGCTAATAAGTGAAATCCAATACATAAGGTACAAAGATATTATGTTTTGAGATAATGTACCTACCTCGAAACCTAAATGAAGAAGTGACCTAGATGATGAAGGTTGCAAAGGAATATACACAAGAAATTACTTTGCAAGCTCTGCTCTTTAGAGCTTTCCTTAAAATGTTGCTTTTAAAATATGTTAAATATTTTCTTTGGCCAAGCTGAAATAAATGGAGCTCTGGCACTGATAATAAGATTTTGTTTTGATTTTTCAATTTCTATTTTTTAAATTTCAGATATAGAAATACCTGGTTTTTCTCTTCATTTATGTGACTTTCTGTTGCAATTAAAATGCAACTGGACAGAAACTCAGCCGAAACTAAGGAAAATACTAAATTGAAAAATTTGAAGCAAAACATCATATTTCAATATATACTTTAATGGAGACTTTTCATTTCTTTTAAAAATCACAATGTCATTTATTTCATTGAAAATATTAGTCTAAAGGACTCAGTTTCTAAAAGAAAACAAAAAAATTCCAAATCGTTGGACTGACCTTATTTTGATGTTCAGTCATTTTTAGTACTGTAAACTTTTTATTTATAATCCACTCATTTAAATAATCTTTCATCACCAGTGGTTTTAAGGAAAGTGATTTTTTTTTTTTTTTTTGAGAAGGTTTTAAGTGATGATAGTGATTGCAAAGCAAAGGGATGATGATCCCATCCTCAGAGATGCTGGAAAGCAATGCTGCCAAAAGAGATCTGGGGTTCTTGGTTGACAGAAATTCAAATACGAGCCAGCAGTGCCCTGGCAGCCAGGAGGGCCAGCCCTGTCCTGGGGTGCATCAGGAACAGCATCACAGGCAAGAGGAGGGATTGTCCTGCTCTGCTCTGCACTGGGGCAGCCTCACTTCAAATCCTGGGACAGTTTTGGACACCACAAAATAAGGATATAAACTCCTGGAGAGCATCCAAAGCAGGGCAGCAAAGATGATGAAGGGCCTTGAGGGGAAGCATGCAAGGAGTGGCTGAGGTCACTTGGTCTCCTCTGAGAAGAGACTGTGGGGAAACCTCATTGCAGTCTGTAAGTTCCTTGTGAGGGGAAAGGAGGGACAGACACAGATCTTTTTGTGGTGATCAGTGGAAGAACCTGAGGGAATGGCCTGAAGTTGTGTCAGGGGATGTTTAGTTTGGATGTTAGAAACAGGTTCTTCACCCAGAGGGTGTTTGGGCACTGAACAGGCTCCCCAGGGCTGTGGTCACAGCACAGCCTGACAGAGCCCAAGAAGTGTTTGGACAAAGCTCTCAGGCACAGGGTGTGACTGCTGGGATGGTGCTGGGCAGGGCAGGAGCTGGACTGGATCATCCTTGTGGGTCTCTTCCAACTCAGCAAATTCTGTGATTCTGTAATATAATAGCATGAGCTTTTGTCTGTGAGAGATTAATGAATGTGTTCAGGAAACAATGAGAAATAATGTCTTTAAAAGTCTTTGCTTCTAAAATGTGGTACTGCACCATTATGATTAATATATTGACCCTTCTGAAATCAATAATAAGGTTTCACCAATTCAAATGGACAATAGATTACAGCTTAATTGTCATGTCTTAGTGGCTATGCTATTGGCAACAGAACTCCTGCCTTGGCAATATGTGAGCTTGTCCCAGTAGCAGAAATTTATTGCATACCAATTTGTTTATATAAAGTATCTTGGGACTAAAGGCAGCATAACTGCACTAGCATATCATTGTGTCTGGGCACTGAAGCCATGCTAGGGAGGGCTATGCCAAATCATATAATCCAAAGCTAAAAAGTGTTTTATTCATTGCTCTCCACTGCTATGTTGATCTTTAAAAACTACTTAAATCTCTATTGATTGCTGTGAAAACTGAAAAACTAAAAAAAAAATTTAAAAAAATCCTGCCCATGCTTATATGCTTTGGCAAACACTCCACTCAAAATATAGCCTAGTAGAACCCCACAATCACAAAATTTTGGAGGCTGGAAAGGTCCTCTGGAGATTGCCTAGTTGAATCCCTCTGCAGGTGCAGGACTTTGTTCTGCTTCACAAGGTTCATGCCAGCCCAATTCTCTAGCCTGCTAGGGTCCCTCTGAACCAGCACAACCATCTGGTCTCTCAGCCACTCATCCCAGTTATACCATCTGAAAAGCTTCCCTGGGTGTTCTGTGTGCTGATCGAGGGGAAAGGTAATTAATGAAGATGTCAAACATGACTGGAGCCAGGAACAGCACACAGCAAGTCTCTTGTCTCCCCCTGGGCCTTGTGCTCCTGACCACAACACTGTCAGACTGGCAGTTCAGCCAGTTTTCAATCTTTGTCCATGATGAGGGTGGTACAGAAAAAAGGTATCAAAACTCTGTCTGATGTCAAGACAAACACTCTCTCCTACTCCTTCCTCTTTGATCAGATTAGTCATTTTGTTACAGAAAACTAACTTCCAGGTTGGTCAAGCATGACTTCTCCTTTGTAAATCAGTGCTGGCTACTCCAAATCACTTTCTTCTGCTTAAAATATTTGGAAATTGCTCTCAGGTCAATTTGCTTTTCCCGAAAGTGAGATGCAGTTTGCAAACAAATACTTTTTCTGGTCCTCCTCTTTTTCTTCAAGATAGGATTGAAAAAAGGAATTTGGGATGAGCATTTAAGGACAAGAATGAACCATTACCCCAAAATGTAGAGTAGATTTCAAGATAAATAGAATGTGACTAAGGTTCTACTTCTCTTTTTCAATTGTTAAGCATTATTTAATTTACCTGGATAATATCAACATGAATGGCACCTATAACCTACCATTTCAAATCTTTTAAATTGAATTAACAATCCAACAAATGTTAAGTATATGGATTATATATGCACATATCCTTTTTTTGCTTATGAAAATTTTAAGAGTAATTTAACATCAAGAATAGCATTGTCTTATGAATGTAACTAAGTTCTTTGTTTAAAGAGATGAAATTCTCTCCGAGAAGGATATATCTCACAGATAGAGAAGATATATGAATCCTGGACTGTTATGCCCCTATGGCAAAAATACTTATTTCGAAGTAATACTTTGATAATGAAGACAAAGTCAAACATTCTAAGATAATATATATAAACAGAATGAAAATATCAAAACATTTGTGCCCTACTGGCAGCAACCAGCAACCAGGGATGGATAACAAGACAATACAGGGACTAGGACACAATCATTCAAAAGATTAATCTTACCCAGCTTTAGGCATCTAAAAATTAGTTCTACAGTCTTTAGATGTAGGGAAAAAGAATTTTCCTGTCACAGGCATATCTGCTTCAGAGTGGCATCAATCACCTTCTAGCTAAAGTCAGAAGACATGAATCCCAACCTGCTTGTGCAAATTTAGGGAATTCTTTGGTATTTCCTTAAATTAGATTTAGAGTTACACAGGCAGGAAAATAAACATTTTTTCTTAAAAGATGAGGGCAAAATATTTTAAAATGTATGAAGTACTAGTATAAATATATTTTCAGGTGGAAATGAAACCTCCTGTTAATAAAATCCCAGATAAGTCGTTCAGTCCATGCCAGCAGATCCAAATACAGGAACAAAGTTAATACCAGAGAATGCAATGGTACCAGCTGTGCTTTCAACACTTCTGTATTTACACACAAGCAAATTGAGAGAACTCTACTAAGGTGAAAAATAAACCCATAACAGGTCACCAAGAGCTTAGACTGCCTAAGGAAATATGAAGTTGATGGATGATGTAGATTTTTGATGGCAGATAAATTGTCTACATTTCTATTCCAGATTATGTTTCCTAGGTAAATGAGTATTGTCCTTGACTTGTTCCATCAATCCTGTCAGTGTGATGGAACAGGCCACATCAGGGACTAACTTGATGAAATTTTAAAGTCACAAACAAACAGGTTGTGCTCTGAGATAAATTACTCCTATTGAGGTATGTGCTAGTTGCTTTTGTGGAAAGAACTTTGCCAAGAATGAGGTTTTATATTAATTGTATATGAAGATATTAGTTAATTTACTCATGTCTTCTGTCTACCTCTTAAATACGTGATCTAATCAATAATGTAACTAATCAATAATGCAACTATACATGATATAATCAATAATGAGCAAAGTTAGCAATGTAACTAAGAAGAATGTTAGAAATCCCGAGTCTGAGAAAGTGTGGATATGGTGCATACTAGTGCTTTTTTTTGCACCTTCTTTTGATCTCAGTGTTCTTTTGAATTCAATTCTAGTAAGCAGGATACATGTGCTAGAAATTGGAGTCACCTTTTCAATAGTATATTTCTAGGTGCATCATGTATTCACTCTCACCGAAGATGGGAAAAAAAAAAAAATCCAAATAATCAAAGCTAAATTATACAGAAGATACCCCAATAGCTGCATTCCACCAGCTGAAGCCCTAAAATGGCATTGCTTAACCACAAATTTGGAGACATCTGCAAATATTGTTAGCATGACCGGGTTCAGAAGGCAAGACAACACACAGTGGAATTCAAAAAGCTTGCAAGTCAGCTTTCCAACTGCCTGCATTGCACAAAGAGATTCAAAAACTGATTCCAAAAGTTGGTTCAAAGTCCTTTCTGTGTATAAAGCATATTTCTAATCAATCCATCCTGACATGTTATTTCAATTTTTAACTAGCTTTCTCTCTCGGAAGATAAATTTTGGTTTGCGGTGGAATATTTCTAGGCTCTTTTAGAAGTCTCTGAGATTACATTTTTAATCCTTTTTCAACAGTCCTGGAAATAAACAAAAGGGTTATATCTGTCCCAAAGCAAACACAGAAAATTTATGTTTCCTTTTACAGCATCTCAGATCAGCCTCTTTCTCTCCTATATCTTCTTCCCTTTTTATTTTTCTGCTGGAAGTTCTTTCCCATTGTTGCCTATGCAAGCATCAGCAGGTGAATCAGCTCTTAGCAGATGTACAAAACATCAGACAAGTTGGGAAAAGGAAAAGAAACTATAGACCAAGTAGATAAATTCTCTTGGAGCCCAAGTACATTACCATTGTTGGTCCTCAAATGAATTGCCTGCTAGACATCCATATTTCCTGCATCAAACATTTTCTCCATTTTAAGTAATTGCCATGATCAGTTTTATTAACTTCCTTTCATTTGATGACATGAATAGCACAAATTCCTTAATTCTGCATGATGGAGTCTATCTTATGTCTCGTTCATTTTGTGGCCCCTGAGCTCAGCTTTGTATTCCTACACATTTTCACATTTCTATATTGGGCTGACATGGCAAGGGTTAGGTAGTGGAGAGTCTGCAGGTGTAGCTTCAGTGAGAAGACACCAGAAGCTGCCCCCATGTCCAACAGAGACAGTTCCAATTGGCTTCAATGTGGACCCACTGTTGGCCAAAGCTGAACCCACCAGTGATGCTGGTAGCAACATCTATGACAACTTATTTAAGAAAAGATAAATCTGCTGCACAACAACTGAGAGAAAGGTGTGAGAAAATGTGAGAAACAGCTCTAAAGGCACCAGGGTCAGTGAAGTTGGAGGGTGAGGAGGCGCTCCAGGCACAAAAGCAAAGATTTTCCTGCAGATTCTGTTGAAAGATTGTGACACAGGCTATCCTGCACGCCCAAGGGAAGGAGAAATTCACCTGCAGCCTGTGAAGGGCCCCACACTGGACCAGTTAGATAAAGCCTTGAAGGTTGTGGCCTGTGAAAAGTCTGCAATGCAGCAAGCTTCTGACAGGACCCCATGGGGAAGAGCCCACACCCAAACATGTTTTCTGTAAGGAAATGTGGTCCTGCAGAGGAGCAAAGCTGGAGCAGGCTGTTCCTGAGGGACTGCACCCCATGGAAAGGAACCACAATAGAGCAAGTTTTTTTAAGAACTCACACTGGAGAAGATTGTGAAGGGATATTCTATGGAAGCCACAGCATACTAGAGCAAGCAAAAATTGTGAAAGGGAAGAAGCAGAAGTGTGAGGAACAGACTGCAGCTCCCATTCTCTGTTTCCCTGGGCTGCTTTGGGGAAAGGAGGGGAAGAAGTAGGGAGTGAAGTTGAGTCTGGGAAGAAGGAAGTACTATGTGAAAGATTTTTTTAGTTTTTTTACTATTTCTCATTATCCTGCTCTGTTTAATTTGCAATAAATTAAATTAATTTCTTCATACCAAGTCTATTTTGCCTGTGATGGTGATTTGTAAGCAAGCTCCCCATCCTTATCACAATCCACGAGATTTTTCATTATGTCTTCTCCCCCTGTTCTTGTTGAGGAGGGGAGTGATACAGCTGCTTTGTGGACACCTGGAGTCCAAAAAGGTCAGCCTATTACAATATACTAAGAGTTAAAAATGCTTTATGGCCAGTGATGCTCCTGAGTGGAAAATAAAAGGTGATTTTATGTGATTTAACCTGTATCACACAATCAGAGAACCAAAGAATGGTTGAAATTGAGAGGGATCTCTGGACACCATGTGGCCCAAGCCCTCTGCTTCAGCAGGGTCACCTGCAGCCAGCTGCTCAAGACCATGTCCAGATGTCTTTCATGTATCTCTAAGGATGGAGACTCCATCCACAACTTTACTGGGCAAAGTATGCCAGTTCTCAGTCACCCTCAGAGTAAAAACATTTTTTCTGGTGTTCATAAGGAACATGCTCTTTCAGATTGTGCCCATCCTTCACAGGGCTTCACTGAAAAGAGTCTGCCTCCATCTTCATTATACCCACCATTCAGGTATTTGTATATATTTATGAGATGCCCCTAAACCTCTTCTCTATGCTAAGCATCTCCAGCTCCCACAATGTAATTGATGCCCCAATCCTTTAGCTACTGTAATGGGCCGTCATTGCAGTCTTTTGTGTGGTTCAATACTCACTCTTGTACAGTTTTTTTAAGTTGCCATTAAATCTTACAGCAGTTCTCATCTTTTGCTTACATCCAAGTCTCCAGGCTCTGAAAGGAGGGAAAAAATGTCCTCTAAAGAAACCACTGCCATCATGACCTGGTTTGATGGTTTGAATCAATAAAAGGCAAGAAGGAATCTTCTTTACTCTCTTAGGCAACACTATCCCATGCATCCACATTAAAAAGCGTACATTACAGTTAAGCAATACATGTCATATAAATCTAGGTTATTACTATTTTCTGTGCAGTTTATCTTTACAATCTGACTTTAAGTATGAGATGCATTTTCATTTGTCCTTTTATTTTTCTTTTCTTATTTTTTGTGTCTGTTTCTATCAATACTAGGCCTATTCCATTACCTGTTTAAAATACACCCTTTCTCATTTTACACATTCATCTCAGAATATCTCTCATCTCCAACATCACTCTTTATCTTCATTTGCTGTTAGCAGCTTCCTTGAATTACATTTTTTAAATGAAAACAATTTTTCTCCTCTACTGAAACTCAGACAATGTTTGTTTCTTCAGGATTTATTCTTTGTGATACTTAACAGCCAGGATGCTGAATAAGGACAAATCAATAAGGGGAATCATTGTGTCATAGAATCCTTATCATGAACACTGATGTAGATGGTAATTTTTGTCTGATCATTAACTAGTTGACCCATGATCCATCTGAATCTTCAAAAGAAAACCTAAATAAAGAACATTTTAGATGTCTTTCATTAAATTAAAGCTAAATTAAAATTCCAGGGCTTGGGGTCATTATATGCCTACTTGATACTCTTTTGAGAAGCCAGAGTTTATAAACTGATGAATGAGACCTAAATACTATATACTAGTTTAATCTGTGGCAATTAATCTTCCTCCAATATTTTTCATGCTTTTTAATAGGAAACTGTATCATATTATTAAGTCTGAATCCTTAAAGTTCAGAAGCATTTCATAGCATGATTAAACTCTGAAATGTATTTGAAACTAATTGCTTCTGACAACTGCCATTAGATACATATTTGCAAATACATTTTCTAATTCCTTAATAGCAAGAAGTTCTCATTATCTTTTGAACTTTTGGGCTGCCTTGTGAGCAACACGCTAAAAAGCCACTTTTTCTTTAACTGTTTATGCACCACATAAGAGAACAAGTCACAGTTATAAACTACTGAAGTCAAAGGAAGCAGGGCAGGTCATGTAGAATGTGCGGGTTGATGCTGTATATTGATGCTGACTAGACTGCAAGATGTAGGAAGAAATGACATCTACATTTTTAAAGGAGGTTTGCTAAAGACTTACTCAAAAAACAAGTCTAGTAATTCCATTGTTAATACTGAAAATATAAAATAATCTGTTTTGCTACTACTGAGAAAACTGATAATCCAGAATACATTATATTCTGATTATTATAAACTTTTTATGGTAGACGTGCACTGCAATTAAATTACCAGATGCTATTTCTAAAATTAATCAATCCTATCTTGTAATTTTTGAAACAGGATTTTTATATTTTTTCGAATCTGTTAAATTGATAATGTAGAAAACTGGGTATGCAGTTAATTTATGAAATTCTAATATTTACAATTTCATTTTTGATATACAATATAAAGTATTTACAAGATGCCAACTGTCATCTCCCCATAAAGCTTAAAATTCTTAACTAGCAAAAAGATGAAGCAAGAAAATGGAGGGAATTTTCATTCCTATTTAACTTCTTCGAACTAAAGTTGAAGAGAAAAAATGGCAAGATTTGATGCAGAAATAATGACTCCTCTTTTCAGGTGCTCTTCTCTCCATTAACTCTAGATAACCTTGAATAGATGCCTTATTTTTCAATGGTAGTCATTAACTGGAATGCATATCACTGGCTGGTTTCCCTTAAATCACAAAGTTTTTTAGCAAGACTTGGTTCAATATCTGATGAAGTCTAATTCCTTACTCACAAGATTCTGAGTCCTACTTTCTTGCTGCACAGGGATGAAGAAATTGAGTGTACTTTATCACAATTCCTGCTAAATCTAAACTACAGAGAGTGTAAACTTTATTATATAAAGAGGAATAGTGTCCAAAGAAAGCAAAGTGAACCCCTTTGTCAATATGCATTTTTTAACCCAGTTAGGTGTATTATCCTTGCTTCCTGATTTTCAGACTTTTAGTTAGCCCAGGTGAAAGCTAATTTTGTTCAGAACAACCAAAGATAACCCCCAAGAGGAAGAAATAGTTTTATCTAGACTATTCAAATTTCAACAGGAAAGATTTATCTCCCCTCCTCTTCACAAGAAATTATTTTAGTATCAACTTCATTATTGAACTTAATGAAGACATATTTCATATCCCCATTATAACCTCATTTTCTATGGCTTTCCATTATTTATATAGAGAAACATAATGTTAACTTAAGGCTAACCCTAAAACCAGAATCTACTTTAAAGTACTTTTCAATTTTAGACTTTTATCAAGTAAGTTGTTAGCATTTTGGATAAAATGTATTTATACTATATAGATCTGAATTTATTGTGTTAATGTGTGAATTTTCCAAATGACTTATCACTGATCATTAATTCTAGAATATATTTTGCTGACTAGAGAGTTTTCTATGGATACTGGAACAAGTAAAGCTCAAATTATTTATTTAGCTTTTGTCCTTTTCCATCATATTGAATTGCAATATCCACATGCTCCTTTCCTAAGACTCTTTTCTAAACCTCTGATTTATTCTCACATGGTATTTCCATACTACGTTGCTTCAACCTAGACTGTATTCCTGGTTACTTTAACTTATCTCACTTCCATGTCTGACAGTAACCTAAAATTGCCCTTTCCCCTTCCATCACAGCCTTTCTTATGTCATAACTCCATTTATCCAAGCAGTTTTTCTGTGTTATGTTGTTTGTGTGACAGACAGGCATATATGCCAGCTGTCAAAGTCATTCTTCTTATATTGCTTCAGAAGGTAGCTAACAAATATTGCACTTGAGTTAGTCAAAACATCTCAGAAGTCCACTACCATATATGTTTAAAGATATGCTTATGAATCTGAAGAGGTTTACTCTCAGGTTTTCAAGATTTCTTAGAGGCTGTCTTGTGTCACTCTATTTATTTTTCTTATTTGTGCTTCATGGGTCTCCTTCACACTGATATTCAAGAGTATTTTCCTATTATAAAAATTTAAAAAATCTACTTTCTTCCCTCAGTTACTGACTAACAGACATCTATAAACCACAACTGTCTTATAAATTAATCAATCCAAGAAAATTAGTACATTCTGTTGTTCCACACAGTATGTCTCCACATTGTTTACAGACTTGATCACTAGAAAAGAACTAATAGTAAACCAAATATAATTCAGAACAGATGACTGCTACCAAAATAAATTTTTCTAGTTCAGAAGCTCCTGATTGGAAAAGCCTGGTGGCAGTTTGTGCCACTGAGGAACTCCCTTCAAAAGATGTTCTATTACAAGCATAGTGTTTCCAAAATATATACTTGTATAAGAGGGAATGAATGATTAGAGGGCTGGAGTGAAAAAGAATGATTCAGAGGGATGGAACACTGCTCCTTTTAAGTAAGGGTGAGATAGTTGGAGCTTTTCAGCCTGGGCAAGAAGGGATTCCAGGAAGATCTTATTATAACCTTTCAGTACTTTAAGAAGGTTAATATTAAAAACATAGGACTTTTTACCAAAGCCCATAATGGCAGGACAAAGGGAAATGGTTTTAAACTGAGTGAGAATAGGTTTAGATTGGACATAAGGAAAGCATTTTTTATGATGAGGGTGAGAAGACACTGGAAAAGGTTGTGCAGAGAAGTGATGGATGCCCTGTTATTGGAAGAGTTCAGGGTTGGGCAGGGCTTTCAGCAATCTGATCTTCTGACCTAGAGAAGACCCTGACAATGGCCTTTGAAGGTTCATTCAGGTCCATTTGAACCCACACCATTCTATGATTCTATGACAACCCTTTTTTTTTTTTTTTTTTTTTGTTATTTTTCAGAAGTAGAGCCCATTGTTAGAGATAGTATAAGCTCAAAGCACACTTAAGTGTATAAAGTACCCATGCAAATGTCTTTAAACCTTTGTGTGTTCTTGTGACTCCTTAAAAAAGAATTTTCCTCCTAATTCTTACCTATTTTAGCTTTATCTACTTAATATTCTTGATATAGCAAGCTACTGCTGCAAGTTTTTTAATGGCATCTTTAAGAACAGAACTGACTTATTCTTTGTTTATTACTTATAACTCATTAGAAACTTTTGCATTACATTTAGCAAATATCATTATATTTTCATAACTCTTTACTGGTCAAAAGAAGTAATTATGCCTCAGAATTATTTCCTACATTTAGGCAGCCAGCACAATAAAAGAGTCAGTTTAAACTACAAGGAACATGCCTGCTATTATTGGGCAAAATCTTTCCTAAACCCTTTTGTCTTTTATAAAAAGAAGACTATGAAAAGGAAGCATTTAGATAGGGGAGTGAATCTTTGTAAATGTTTCTTTAAATTGATCACTAATACAATCCTACACTTGAATTACTTAATTAAATGATATTTGTATTGAAGATAAGAAGAACAATAGTATCTTTTATAGGACTAAAGTTGAATAGCTGTGGTTTATAATTTTAGCTTTCATTCTATTCATTTTGGGGTCAGCATTTGTAGTAGAGTAAGTCAGGTTGCTGATGCATCACTTCTGAAGACTCCTGAAATTTCATTAAATACTCTTTTATTGCTATTCTGCACAGTAAAACTGCCAATGGAGGAACAAGGAAACAATCACAGAATTAGGAGAAAATAAAAGAGAAAGCGATGAGCACGAAAAGATTTCCAAAGTTTTTGCTGCAAAGTCCATTTCAATCTCTGATAGATTTGTCTGCTCAGCCCACCCTATGGCAATGGGAATTTGTATTGTTCTGTAATCTGTAGTCTTGTGCATGTTTCTATACTTGTCTGACACAGAAATTTTGAAGCAGGTATTTGATATGCAGCCAAAACTAGGAATTTGAGGAATTAATATCACATTAAAAAAAAAAAAAAAAAGAAAACCAAACCAAACCACACCAAACCAAAGAAAAACCAAAAACCCACAAAACGACAACAACAATAAAGAAGAAAAAATACCCCAAACCAAAACCAGAAAAAAACCAAACAAAAACTGAGCAGAAAATGGAGGAAGAACTAAAAAAACCCCAAAAACAAACAAACAAAAAAACATGCTCTAGTGCCTAATGTTAATTTTTCAGTGCTATATAATAATTTTTTAGATAGCACTTTAGATATCCAAGTATCTTAAGATGTTTAAAAATGCAATCAATAAAACTATCCACAGAAATATAACTATAGCTTTTGGGGAAATTACAGAGATAACTTCAGGCCAAATTAATAGCCCTGTGAGACAGTGAGTTTGAAGATTTCTGAAGCAGACAGAAATCCAGCTTTGAGAAATGAAAGAAGACCTTACAAAGGACTTCTGAGAGGCACTAATGCCAAGACATGCCTGTATGTAGCATATGTAGATGGAAATATTGGTCTAACAGGGATAATGCGTAGCAAGCCATAAAGGTACAACACAAAATTGTAAAATCAAACTGAAAAATAGCTTGGAGACAAAAATGCAATATGGTTGCACCCTGATTAGTCAACCATTATTTACTGACAGTCTCTGTTCTCCAAAATCAAAGCATTATGTCTCAGCCTGCACTGAGTGTGTTTGGCTTTTTTCTTATATCTCAGGTCTGTCTCTTACAGATATTAACACTTAAAATATTCCTGGAGTCTTTAATCTTAGTATTACAGTGACACAATCAGTCAATAAATAACAGCTTTTTGGAGAGTACTATTATCTCAGCTAACAGGTGGATGAGTGACTTGCCTGGATAACAGTTGCATTTAAGTAGTAAAAGAAAATTATGAAATAAAAAAAAAAGAACTAATTTTTTTGTTGGATGGATGGTGGGTGGATTTTAAAATTTAAAAGTTAGTCTTAAATATAAAGGATGTCATTTAAAAGGATGACCATTTTTAAAAAAATTTGTCACCACCCACTTTGTTCTATTCCCTGCTATTATTGAATAGAAAAGTTTTCTGACTTAAAATATAAATTTTCATTGTTTGAAACAATAAGTATTAATTCTGTCCAAACTGGAAAGCAGTGTCTGTCTTCTGCTTATGGTCATATTGTATTATTCTGAAGGTAAAAGAAATGAAAACTTGGAACAATGTTTCCTGTTGTTATTAATGTAGTTAGTTCAAATAGACTCTATTTGAACTGTGTTATTTTATATCTGTTGTAACAGAAGGAAAATAACATCACAGGATGACCTTATAAAAGTATTTCTCAAGTTTATAAAATTAATTAATCCACCACACTCTCTTTGAAATCACTCTGTAAAATAATTTATGACATTGTGAAAATGGTCACATATGCTAAACTCTGCTGTCACAGATGCTTCCATTACCTAGTCTGACAATTGGCTTTTGTCAGAACATGACCTTTCTCCAAAGAACCAAAACATGCTAATTAGACCTATGAAAGGGAAAGAAATTCTGAATTTAAAAGCCAATATTTTTATCTCCACAAACTTAACATATCTTGTGTATTCTCATTAACTATGTTTCATATACCTCATGATTTTTATACAAAATATTTTTTAACCATCAGTAAAAATATGTAGGTGAATTTTTCAGTTTTGTTTAAAACTGTGTTGCACATATGTTACTTCACTCATGATTCAGTATATGACTTTTTGAAATTAATTTATTTCTCCTTTTACACTAAAATGTCTGAAACAGCTAATATTAATGATTTTGCAATAAACTAGCTTGAAATGACAACTTAATAGCTTGTAATTGGCTTCTATAAATGCCTTCTTCAGGAGCAGCAATTTCTACAAGACTGAGATATTGATCATTAGCACAATGATCCATGTCACAAGCACCTTAGTTTATCATAAACTCATTTCCTTAATGACTTAAGTAAGCATTTTAATTCAGGAGATGATTCATAAATCAGCACAATACTGCATCTGAATGCTATCAGAAAGAACATTACTTTGTTGTATGAAAAGGTAAAAAATTTTCAGCAAACACTATGAGAACAGGAGAAAACTGTGTCATGGCCTTGATAACATGGGAGCTAAGTAAATGTCTGAGTTACCTACCCAAAACAAAGACTTCAGGAAATTTTCCTGATAGTGCAACCCAAAATCTGTGGACTTCTTATTCTTGTTTATTTTTTTATTCTTCAGAAAACTTAGAGCAGTATAAATTTGTGCATTTAATTAACAACAGAACTCTGCATAAATAAACATTTTTCTTCAAAAGCTGCTGGTCAGACAATCCTTTAGTATATTCTCTTCAAGTATTCTGTGAAAAAAATGTTGCAGATAAGCTGTCAGTATGCATCAAGAGCAGTGAAAAATAAGAGCTGCAGAAGGGGAGATCCCTCTGCTCTGGGTCACTGCACACTATAACTATAATATGAGGTAAAAAGTTCTATTATGGTCAGATGTTGAGAAAAGAAGCAGCAGAGTCTGACAATACAGATGTGTACCCAAAGGTGTATGACTGATCTAAGAGAAGGTTTTTCACTTTTGATGTTCTGAAAATATCCATCATCCAAGAGATTCAAAACATAAGTCCTCCCAATAGGGAATACTCAGGCTGAACAGAGACAAGATAGATAAGAGATGGCATGAGAGAGTGAAAACCACTGCACGGGTGATAGACATGACTGGGGCAAATATTACCCAAAGAGCAGGTCAGAGAGAATTCTTTTCCTGTCAGAAAGTGATGATTCTCCCAAAACACTCATATAAGTGTAGAGATTTTGAGATTGTATCTTTCAGAAAGTAAAACTGATCAAAAGTACAATCAAAAGAAAGAAAGAAAAAGCCACGAACTTTTTTTCACCCCATTGGAACCATGTTACCATCAGTTTATCCTTTCTTTTTTTTGCATTTTTTTTCACTGATACAATAATACAGTATAAATTTCATTATGTTTTTTCCTTCTATCATATTGTGTGCTACATAGAAAATAAAATTGTTGGATCTCAAAAAATTTTCCTGTTCCTCTTCACCATCTCCATACTTTTTCATATTTTTTTAATTTTGAAAGGAACAGAATGAGACAACTAAACTACTTTTTCCAGGCAGTCCTAAATCATCTGGTCATTGCTGCTGTTTGTATCACTGAAGTACTCAAGAATTTTTAAGAGAATCATTAAATATTTTGCGTATTTCTCTTGCTTCAGAATTAAAATCAGAATATATGTATATATAATATATGATCTAATATATGTATTAGATCAGCTTGCCATTAATGTCAAACACCAATATCCAAACTGCTGGTGAAATCTTGACTTGAAATGTTGTTGACCAGCCAAGACCAAAATTTTACTTGGGGATTTTCTGGAGATAACCTGTTGCTGCCTGAAAGGGTTACGGAGCGGCGAAAGGACACAGCAACATGGCAACTCTCTTACTTGATGCAAGAAAGAGTGCAGTTTATTGAAGAGAGCCATTGCTTTTTATAATACAGTTTGTGCAAAACAAAATACAGACAGTTCATTGGAGAGAGAGAGAGACACCTCTTGTCTCTCGTTCTCCCATAGATCCAGCAGGTGTGTTATCTTCGTTATGATTCTTTCTTTTATGTTTACAGTACAGACAGAGGCCCTAGCATGGGAAAGGTTTCAGCTAGGCCTGAGAAAGTTTCACAGCCTGAGAAAGGAACTCAGACCCTGTGAGAAAAGGCCTAGGCCTGCAGTAGTGTCCACATGTCCCCCTTTTAGTTTTAAAAGAAAAAGAAAAAGAGAAGTGTTTGTAATCCTTTACAGGATCCTTTTGCAAAGGAGAACAAACACCACTCAGGAGATTTGTGGACACCTGAAGTGCCCAGGGAAATCTTCAAGCTTGGTGCTTTTTCTCTGCAAAATTTAATTTTGATACAATAACAAAACCCATCACCATTCACCCGACTTATCAAACAGTGAAAGACCAACCACTAAGTGATTACTCTAATACAACAATGAAAACTATATTAACAGTTCCAACATGAACAGATAAATGTCCATTCCCTGCTTCTAGAGGGATGATCTGCTCAGTGTTTTCATCTGGTCGGTGTTAGGTGAGGTGGTCAGCATGTGAAAGCTGAGCTGTGATCACACTGTGCCCCTGGTGCAGGTCAGGGTGGACACCTTGCAGGTCAGCAGGAAGGACCTAGGCGTGTCTCATCTGAAGCCTGAAATGAGGCAAAGGTGATTCACAATAACACGATCGTTTAGATACTTTCTTTCTCTTTTTCCAATCTCGCTGTTCTATCATAGAGACAGCATCAGGCACAGGAAAATTCTGAGTCTCTCTCATTTGAGTATCAGAGACATCTGTCCCAGCACTCCCTCCTCCCTTGACCACTGCAGGAATGAAACCAGCCTCTGCTGCTCCCCCCTCTAAAGTAAGGACAAAGCCATCGTTGCTGTCAGCACGGGCAGGAGCGACGAAGCGGCTGGAAATGCCGGTGGGAGGGGTCCGTTCATGACCGGCCAGGCGGGCAGAGCTCCTCCGGCTGACGAGAGCAGCCCTGGGGTCGGCACCGCTCCCGAGTGAACGGACGAGGAGGCTGAGGGGAAAAGAAGAGAGGGTGGCCCAGCCTCTGCCGAAGCAGAGAAGGGTGGCCGAGACCCTGCCTGGGCAGGCAGGCCGAGCTCCGACATCGGAGAGGAGGGAGGAGCCGGCACCCCCTCCTTCTCTGGGGTGGCCGGTGCCGACAGCTCCCTCTCTGCAGGCGGGTCGGGGTCAGCCGGCATCTCGGATGGAGGGGCCAGCACGACCCCCACCTTTGCAGGGGGTGGCACTGGCCCAGCAGCAGGCAGATCAAGCGATGGCCCCGGCACGGTGGGGGGGCAGGCCGATGGCACCTCTTTGTCAGGAGCGAGCAGCGTCCCCAGAGCGGGGGGGCCACCCCCCTCAGGCAGCGCGGGCTGCACGGGGGGGCGGCTCCCAGCCGGCGGCTGCTGCGAGCCATTGCCTGGCGCCGTTAAGGTGGTGTGGCCAGGATAGCAGACAGATTCTTGCTCGCTCTGTTCTGAGCCTGTTTCGCTCCGCTCAAAACCCGTCTCCTCTTCCAAAAAACTTTGATTAATTGTTGTCCAGGTGAAGAGCAGGGGGCAGGCTGAGGCATCTCCCTTCCTCGCAGCTATTCACAATAGGTCCCCTAACTCTTTCCAAATGTCTATAGAAAAAACTTCTCCTGCCTCCTCTGAAAAACCATGCTCTCTCGCCCAAGTTAACAAGGCAATCAAATCAGTTTCCTCTCGTTTAGATAAATGGATCCCCATTATTCGGAATTTCCCACCTAGCTGCTATGCTGGGAGGGGTGGGGGGGAACACAGAGTACCTCTCTCAACGGGGAAGAAGGATCGCGGAGCTGCTCGTGGTTCCTGCTGTCAGGGGTTGCGGTGTGCCGATGAGAGATGGCACGGCTCCGCTCCGGGCCGCTCCGCTCCGCGCGCTCCGCACCGCGGGACGCTGGGGCTCCGCGGCTGCTGGAACTCCGCGCCTGCTGGAACTCCGCGCCGCTCCGCACGGCTTTGTGCTCTCTCGGTGGGAGAGCAGAAAAACCGACGACTTTTCGCGGATTTTCCGCAATGTCCCAGATGGCTCTCTGACTCCGGCCGTCTCCTGGCTCCGGTCTTGGCCCCAGGTTCACAGTCCTGATTTTCTGGGATTCAGCCTGGTCTGCAGGCTGTCAGCTCCGAGTTTTTTCGGTGCTGTTCATCGGTCAGAGATCGCTTAAAGCAATCCCGATCCGCTGGAGTAACGATCTCGGTGGAACCTCCAAATGTTGCTGCCTGAGAGGGTTATGGAGCGGCGAAAGGACACAGCAACATGGCAACTCTCTTACTTGATGCAAGAAAGAGTGCAGTTTATTGAAGAGAGCCATTGCTTTTTATAATACAGTTTGTGCAAAACAAAATACAGACAGTTCATTGGAGAGAGAGAGAGACACCTCTTGTCTCTCGTTCTCCCATAGATCCAGCAGGTGTGTTATCTTTGTTATGCAGTAGTGTCCACATAACCTCCTTAGCATGGATATCATGCAGGGGACCCAAATACAGCTAAAACCTTTCATACAATACAGGTTATGAACCAGTTAAACATAAACATAACACCCTTAATGGCATTAAGCATGGCAAGTGTGCAGAGCTGAAAGTCTATTCATTGTATTGTTCCCCATGAAAAGGTCACCAAGTTCATCATATGGACTCTATCAACCAGTGAAGCACATTTTAGGAAGGAGGTGTGGTTTCTAGTCTTGCACAGATGAGAGCACAGATTTTCAATTTTCTGAATTACACTAACTTCTACAAGTACAATTTGCATTTAGTCTGGCCAGATGTATGTGCACCAACTGATTCTTAGAAAATGGAATTTTAATAAAAGAGTACAGGCATGCTTTCCTTGCAATTGATCACTGTGAACTTTGACCTAGAAAGGACCTACCTGTTGCCATCTAGAGTGATTTGGTGATTTTGGTGCTTTGCTATAAGTTTTTGTAAAAATAAAAAACATAAATTTTTGTGCATAATAGCTTGACTTAAACTACTTAACCTGAAGAGAGAATAATTAATTTCTCAAAATACATGAAAAAATCTCTTAAGTACATATTTTAGATTCCTGGGGAAAAAAACTTGGAAAAGCCATTAAAGTAGCCCTTCTGTTTTAAAATGAAAATATACGAGTAACCTTTATTTTCAAATCACATATTTTAAGGAGTTATCTTTTTTCTCTGTGTAGTTAATTTTTAGCCAACTTGACAAAAGATCAATTCAATAAATAAAAGAAAAACACTGTTATCAACCATAATCTTGTCTTAGAATCACTAGTGCAGGGGTTAAAAAAGGAAAAATAAAGGGAGAGGCAGAGAAGGTAAATGCGAAGAGTTTGCAATGATGATGTATGGAGTAATAATGTCCAGGCCAATAAAAAAGTTAGAAATATTCATTATTAGGTAATGTAAAACATGTGATGCTTCACCCCTACTCCATCTTCCCCTGTAATTAGTCACTGACAGTTATTGCTGGAGACATATGTACAGTCTGCCTTTGAAATTGGTAATACATTTGAGTCAAGATAGGAGACTTTGTTCTAGGATAATAATTTGAAAATCGGTGGGACTTTAAGAAAGGTGTGTCTTGCTAATCCACTTGGTTTGAAACTTGTTTTTACATTATACATCCCAAAAATTGTAGGAAACTGCTCTTTAAATAAAGGGAATAGAGTGGATTCTTTCAGGGGGAAAATGTTGAGTATTTACAGGATTTGTCTATTGCTTTTAGTATTGGATCCTGATTCCTGTTTTTCTTCTTTGAAGTGACCATTTCTAATTGTTTCTTAGATGGTTTGTTAATTGTTTTGATTATGGCAATTTTATTTAGCAAAGTTTTGGAAAAGGAAAGGACTGAGTGCTTTTAAATCTTTAAATTTTAGTGGGATGAAGAAAATTGACTGGGTTAAAGTTCAGGTATTTTACAGTTAGAGCCAGAAGACTCCTATTCACGACTTGATTTATTTGAGTTTCTTGGACTTCTGTCTGGGGTTACTGAAAATGAAATCTCTGTTTATTCAATAAAACAGTAGTGAGGAAAAAAAGATCTTAAGGCATGTCTATACTAAAATAGTTCAGGTGTGATATAACACCCAACTGAAATAGCCAGAATCAGCCATCTGGTGTTTTTCTGCATATTGTGATAACTTGTCTGGTTTTTAAACATAAGATGTTATGACTTATATGGTTTAATCTTGCACAGCTTGAATGTGTGAATGTGAACACAGTAAATTCATGCAAAACCTAGGTAAGTTGAAATGCAAGTGGGTTGGGCTAGGTATGGAAATATGACCTCCACAGCTAACCCTAATGAGTGAGGATGAAGTCAAGAAAAAGATGAGTTAATGTTTGAGTAGAAAATTAAAACCAGTTAGAGTTGGAAAAAAAAAAAAAAATAAAAATCTAGGAATCCTTTTCTTGGTCAATGAGCCATATACTTAAAAACTGATGTGTCACTGGCAGTGCCACATTTCTCTTTCTCTGGCCCAGTTTTAAATTTTTTTTTTTTTTTTTTTTTGCAAAAATTGTGTCAGAAAGTCTCAAAGGCAACAGTTCCATAATTAACAAGAAAGTTCTCACTCAGAAGCAGCCGGTTCTCTTCATTTTTGGCAGAAGTAGACTGAATGGCACTGACTGTTTCCAAGTGTCATTAAAGGAATGGGCACATAAAATAATTGAGATCAAGAAGTGTAGGAGCTCACAACACATTAGCCAGTCTACAGGAACCGTATGCACCTTGCCTCACAGTAAAATAGGAGATGGGAAAAAGACTTTTCTGCATCATTTTTGTTCCAAGACACCATTACATTCTGTTACTGTAGGCTACCTATAAAGCAAATTTTGTAATTGCATCAAAACAATTTTTAAATCACAAGTTATCACAATATGATAACTTGTCTGGTTTTTAAACATAAGATATTATGGCTTAAATGGTTTAATCTTGCACAGTTTGAATGTGTGAATGCGAACACAGTAAATTCATGCAAAACCTAGGTAAGTTTGAAAAGTAACCTGAAAATGAAATGTAAGTGGTTTGGGCTAGATATGGAAATATGGAATATAGTATGGAAATAGCTAAGAAAACACCTTCAGGAAAGGAGGAAGGCTTGCTTTCTGTCAAAGGCAAACTTACAATAACTGTTTATTCCTGAGTCTTCCCTAATGCTATTTGCCAATATCCAGCTCCTGTGAAACATTACTGCTGGCACCATTGTGAATATGCTGATTCTACATCAGTTCTTATTGCTTGGTGCCCCATTTCCTAATTAAACAGAAATCACTTAGCAAATATCTGATCTTTGATCTAAACAGAAATGAAAATATATTTTATAAATCTTTTACCTGCACAGTCATTTAGTTATTAACTACACATAAATATTTTTTAAGAATATTACTGCCAATCTCCATTATAATAATCAAGGCATTGCAAAGAGATAGCTATTAAACTCCTAAGTACAATATATTGAAATAACAGCCTCAGGATATGAGTGTTACTTAATGAAAACAAACAAACAAACAAACAAACAAACAAACAAACAAAAACGTTTTGGTTTATTTTGTTTTATTTTATTTTATTTTTATTTAGGTCTTTTATTGCTCTTTGAAATAACTATATCATCTCTCAAAAGTATAGGAGGACATTTCTACTCTATTTATAGAAATTAAAATTATTTAGATTTTTTAAACACATGGTATTTTCAAGGTTTCCTAAATGATAGAGGTTGAAGATCATATTTGTGAAACAGAAAACAAAAAGCAAAAACTCCTAGCATCCATTTTAAAACTAATTTTAGCAGAATTTCATTCCATTGCAATACTGTCTAATTCTCAATGAACAAAGTTCCACTGGCACTGTAGTAGCTCTTGGCAGTTCAGTCACATAATCACCAGGTCTGCTCCTGTGCACACTCAAGAGAATTAATTTATGTAGGCATTCCCCAAGCATATCTTAGATATTGTGCTCTGCACAGAATTCAGTATGATATTTAATTTTTTTCTCAGTATAAGTGAAAGAATCTCTGATATTCTTTCTAAATAGCTCAAATCATAAAGTGTTAGTGAGTGTCGGGAAGGCAGACTGAAATCTGTTCTCTATATTAAGGTCCTTGAAACCATGTGTTTTTATTTTACAGAAATGCCCAAGCTAAACTCTCACATTGAGATACTCATTATAAATGCATGTATTCTCAAAACAATTTGTCTGGCAGAGATGAATATAAAATACATAACAGTCCTGAGAGCTGGAGGTAGATCTAATAACTCTTAAATGTTATTTGTTGTCCCAACTGGCCCACTGCAGTAAGACAGGGCAGTGAAACCTTGGGGACCCTGAGGAGGAAAGGGGTGGGTGAGGCAGATGGGTGCTGTTGGAAACATGCAAACCTGTCTGTGTGCATGTGCATCTAGGTGTGTAAGCCAGGCATTTGAGATTTGTTAGCAAAGGATGTTTAGAAATTTGCAAGTCTGTATCAACATTGCAAGCACACAGTAGTTCAGTTTATATTTTTCATTTTTCTCATAAGTACATAGTTTTTTGATTAGCTGTTAATTGTGGAACATTAATAAATCAATATAACATTTCAGTCTGGAAGGATTACAGGATATAAACTGAACATAATTTGTCTCTTCAAGAACTAACTTCTACAGAGAAGTGACTACAGAGTCACTAGTGTGGGCAGCAAACTACAGAATTCCCTGGTTGCCTATCTGTGGAACAGTGGTCTAAATATATTAAGAAAAAATCATTTAAAGCAAAGCTTATTTTAAAGCAAACAGTGATCTTTGGTTCACTTTTGAAATCACTCTTAGATTAATACTGTAAAATATGAGTCCCATATGATTTTGAGTAGCCAATTGTGTCTCAGCATGAGAGGATTACTTTTTGCCAATATCAAGTTCAAGCTTCCTACACAGCAGCCAGACATTTTGGGCATTCATTACGAAGCATTCTTTTTTTTTCATTAAAATCTTGACACCGATGCATTGATCTGTTTTGCACTTTGAAGAGAAGCATTTAGATAGCTAGGTCACATCCTATTTCTGTTCCTAGTTGTCTTGTGTATACCCAAAATTAGTAGGGTAAGAGGACATTTTTGTATTTCTCAAGATTTAAAACAACCTTAAAATCAGGACATTTTTCCTCTTTCTTACATTTTAGGAACTGGAACATTTCTACTTTTATTCTCCATACATTTTACTTGTATTCAATATACAAGAGACCTTATATAAATTTTTATTAAATATTTGCACTAACAAGAATTATGTTAGAAAAATTTGCCTCAAGAAATGAAAATTTAGCTTTTGATAGAAACTATTTATCTAAACTTGTTAAAAAAATATAGATTAAATGGCATGCAAGTTGAAAAACAGTGCTACCAAATATAATTAACTGATTTTGACATGCTTAGTAGGAAAAGGCATTCCGAATTGACACTTTACAAGCACATTACATGCCTGGTTTCCCTGTGAATATCTGTTTGAAATGCATTTGCTCATATTTTTCTTGCATAAACAACTGAACATAGTTTGATAATTAATTACTACAAATACCTTTAATTCTGACAGGTTTGGGCCACATGGTCCTATTAGGATCTATCTTCCTTCTACGCTCTTGTAATTCTTGAAAGAAACTATTTTTTTTCTTAATCAAGAACTCACTCCCCCTATTAAACAATATTAATTAGGAGATTTTATTTTTCCTTCTTTTGGGAAATTCTTTGGACACAAGTGGCTTTTGTAATTTTTCTCTCCTAATCTCTTATATCATATTTCTGAATTCCCACCACAAAGTGAGGATGGTGCTTGTCTGTTATTTGATATCAGGCCTTGCATATATTTCATTGCTTAGACCCATGACCTGTAATTTACTTCAGAATTTATAACAGTAAACACTATTTACAATTTACCTATTTCAGCAAATTTAAAAATCTTTCCAGAATTATTAGATGCTTTTAATAAAGTAAGAGGCTACTTTTGTGACCAATAATAGGATTAATTTCTTTTTGTGCACCTAAAGATGATCCCATACACTTTCATAATATACACATACAGCTAAAAATATTTTCTTTTCTGTAGATTACTGCTCCTGAGAACCAGTGGCGCGGTTTCTTTTTTTTTTTTTTTTTTTTTTAATTATTATTTTTAATGTTATTAGAAACTGCAAACACAAACTGAAAAATCCTAAAAGACATCATTTGCAGAATGACTGTAATTTTCTTCATGGTATATATATATATATATATAATATATATAATATATATATATTTATGTTTTATAGAGTTCCATACTAACATGTCCACATCAATCCCATTTTTGTTTACAAACATCAAGTTGTTAAAACTTCCATCAAGTTTCATAAAAACTATGTAGCAGATTTTAAAAAATACATATTCTTTTTGTAGGTAAGAAGCTGCCTAATATGGTTAAATTTCTGTTTTGTCCTTTATAATATAGATTGTCACTACTATAAAGGCAGAAAATATCTGGAAAAAATTGGTGATTTTTTTTATGTGAACTGTTTCATAATTTTGTTAAAAAACTATTTTGTTGATTTTTTTGTATGTGTAAAGGGAATCCAACCTATACAACTTCAAAAGACTAAAATTCTCCTTAGCCATGATGCAGAACTTATGTCAATCAGTGCAGTAAATATTGTTTTAACCATTTCATTTGGATTAAAACATCTCTTTGCAATAACATTAAGATGTTCATTGCCTCTCTCTGTGCCTTGAATTCCCACTAACAGCAATAAAGATATTGCAGGCAGGCTGTACTTCTGGCTTCATCTTAAGTGTCAAGTGTTTGAAACTTTGTTTGGGGGCCAGTGAAGATGTTTTTATTTTTTTCTTCAAGAAGGAAACAATAAAATGCCATAGTATGTCCTAATTTTTGGTGTTTTTTTTTTTTTTTTGTATCCTGTCAACTGAAGTCCTGTCATATTATTTCAGTAATACCCAAATCCCACTGCACAATAAAAGCATCAAGAAGTAGGGAATTGTTGGAATGTTTTCTTTTGAATTAATGACACATGTCTGCTTAGTTGAGATAATAAAAGTGTTTACATTAGCAGCGAAATCAGTTTCTGGCTGACAGTCTAGTATCAGCTACTTTCTTTTCTGTTTTTTAACAAGTGGATCCATTTCTTCCAGAGCTGCAGCAATCCCATTCCTGTATGGATAGTTAAGCAAACCTGCCTTTGTGCTATTAGCATTATGCAAATGAGGCTGAAATTCTTAATGCAATGACACTTTGGCTATAAAATGTGCTGTGGAGGGAAAAAAGTTGATAATGAAACAAGCATGTTCTCAGAAAAGAGAGAGAAGCAGCTAACTTCCCATTTATTTTTGCATACTTTATAACCATTCTACATAAACTTACAAACAGGTCTTTGAAGTTACGCATTTGCATAATTACACTATAATATGTTTTCAGATTGTTTTTGTTTTCTTTAATTTCTTATTGTCTTACACAAAGTTGAGCTACATTGCAAGTTTGTATTTTGCTTAGAACTAGTCCTCCTCCTTACTCGCCATACTCACATCAAAACAATTTTAGTTCAAAGGCTGGGCCTTAAGAGTAGTATGTACAGAAGGATCTTTCCTTCCTTCCTTCCTTTCCTGGAATCCTTCCTTCCTGGAATCCTTCCTTCCTGGAATTCTTCCTGGAATCCTTCCTTCCTGGAATTTTTCCTTCCTTCCCTGCAGATCTTGCTGCAGACCCCATGCTGGAAGAGAGCTCTGACACTCTTCCATGAGGTAGTAGTGTTAGGAAGCCTGGGCAGTGGTGCCACAAGAATCAATCAAGTCCCAGTTGCCTGCTAGAAATAAAGCACAAAGAATTTCTTACTGCTTTTCTATCATTAATCCCATTAGTGCTATTTCCCAGACAAAGTTAGCTTTTACAGTAATAAAATTGTTATGGAACAATTTTGCCCTTATCAGTCTGAGGCTTTACACTCTCACAAAAAGCAGTGAGTATAGAATAATAAGAGTTAGTCAACCACAACATGTCGTATTATCCTTCATGCTGACTGACCAGCCATGTTGTGCAGATTACACTTTGGCCCTTTATGAACCTTTATAAGATAAAAGACATTTAGATTTTGCTCTGCCTTTGAACTTTTTCCTATTTAAAAATGTGTTACCTGCACTGGACTGACCAAAACTCAATCAGTCCCTCTGTGTGGTGTCTCAACTCCTATAAATAGAGCTTAGGAGACTGATGGCTCTCCTTAGTGCTAGAGCACTGCTTGCTCATGCACGGCTTGCTGTCTGCCAGAGCTGCTCGCCAGTCTTCAGTCCTCTGTTTGTGTCACTTCAAGGTGTTCTTCCTGCAGAGGTGTAGCATTCTAAATTTGTCCTTGTACTTTGTGAGGTTCCTTGTGGCCCATTCTTCCAGCCTGTGTAGGTCCCTTTGCCTTACCCTTGAGCATATGGACTAGTTACCCCAGTGTGGTATCATCTGCAAGCTTGATGAGACTGCACTGTATCACCCCATCAATTATGGAGTTATTACACAAGACTGGTCCCACAGGGAAGATTTCTTCATTACCCCACTTTCTACTGGTCTCTGGGTAGAGGACAACTCATTAACCACTACCCTCTGAGTCCAAATATCCAAACAGATGGGTTGTGTAGACATCTGGTCCATCAGTCAAACCTTGATTGGGCCTTCCTAACCTGGATACAAAAATATTATGGGAGCCAGCATTGAAAGAGAAACAAAGTTGGGGTAAATTATATCCCTTGTTTTCCCTTCAGTCACATAAGGTAAATGAAATCCCCTTCTCTCTCTTCAATCACATTTCCTATCTGTTTATCCTATAAGACAATAGGTTGATCAGAGGCAACTTATTGCTGGATTGAATAAAACAGACTCATCTCTGATTTCCCAGACTGGTGGGTATGCCCGTTTTATCAAGGTGGATGAAGCATTTGCCTTCCTTCAGCCAGCAGAGACTTGTTCTTTCAAAAATCATGGAGAGCTTTTGAAAGAGTCTTGTTCAATTCCCTCAGTTTGCTTAGTTACAACCCATTAAATCCCGTACACCTGTAAGCCTCCATGTGAATCTGTACACCAAAAGCATTTACTATTATATTAAAGTGTAAATATTCTTCTGAATATTTTCTCAGATCTGTAAATCATATCACTTTGCTCAGTAACAGCAGACATAAATCTTAGCCTGTGAGGCTTTATTTTTTGGTTTGGTATTTTTTACAATAGTGTTTGAAATGAACCCCAGAATGGAGCAATGGCCGTGGATTATTATCCTGTTTTCCTTGCTAACAGACAGTATATAAATAACCCTTAATATGAAATTTGTAGTTTATTATCTGTACTCATTTTCAGTTATTTTATAGTAATTGGTTTCAGGTATCAAAGCATAGATAGTTCTTTGTATCTCAAGACAACTCATGGCATAAAAGGCTGGTTTCACTGAACCATGAACTGCTATTCTGGAAATGATGGTTCTCAGTAAGTGTCATCACATGTGGCAGAGAGCTTGGCAGAAAAAGAACTTTCAAAACCTTAAACTTTGTTTCTATTCCACATTGGAATGGCCACAAATGTTCTTTTGACACTGGAATTCTGTCAAAAATTGATTTTGTTTTTTTAAAAATAATACCTGAGCTTTTTAATTCATCACTTTTCCTTACTCTTTCTCATTAGAGGTGACCAGGAAGCTCTTGACTGCAGAAAACTTTTCTTTGAAAAATTCACTGAAACCAATGTTCCTCTCAGGAAACATTTTGCCTTTTATAAAATTACTTTTAGTCATGGCTGTTCCAGCCAGGTTTGATACTGTAAGAATAATCATAATACAGAAGACTGCCTAGACCTTTTAGCATAATGATGGAACTCTTATTTATAATTTGAGTGTCTCATATAAATGAAAGGAATAAAAGAAGTTAGCATAGTGAGAAAAGTAGCGGGACTAAAATTGATAAATCTTTATCTATTTTCTAGCATTAGAGAAAGAAAATAATTATTTGATTGTTATTTGGTGGATTTTTTGGGGGGCTAAATTGATAGGTTAGGTCAAAAAAACCCATTTCCCATGCTGCATTCACAGAAATACTACTATCAGTGTTAAAGTTGTTATCTTTCCACTCAGATCTTGTCAGGCCCCATCTGGAGTACTGTGCTCAGTTCTGGTTTTCACAGCTCAAGAAAAAGGCAGACGGACTGGAGAATGTCCAAAGGAGAGTCACAAAGACGATCAAAGAGCTGGAGAACTTGACCTGCTAGAAAACACTGAAGGACCTAGATCTCATCTCAGTGGAGAAGGCTCATGAGGGACATCTGCACAGTGTTCCAGGACTCAAAGGGCAGCTACAAAGAAAAGGGTCTCTCTTCACAGGGAGCCATGCAGAGACGACAAAGGCAATGAGTACAAGTTGCACTGCGAGAGGTTTTCTATAGGAAGCACAATCATTTACTGGAACAACCTCCTCAGAAGGTGCTACAAAAACTCTTCTAATGTTCGTTTTCCACAAAAGGTTGGACCAGATGAAATTTTTAGAAGCCTACCAATCTGGGCTACTCTGTGATCCTATTAACAGATTTGTGTAATCTCAGTTGATTTTTTTGTGGTGTGTTCCAAGTATGTTCTCTCAGCCCTAAAAATTTTGCTGTTTTATAAATAAAAATTTAAAAAGAGGTGAGAAACAAGGTGTCTACAAGCTCCTTCATATAACTGATAGTAACATTTTAACTGTTAGTCAACCTGTTTTCTGTTGAGACTTGTACACAAAAATACCTGTACTCTTCATGATCATTTGTGTAAAGAAGTTATTTGAACATTCTTACCAAGGCCTGGCATGTTATCACAGTATGCTGATTGCATCACTGGAATTCTACTGTTTTATGTGTGGGTTCAAGTATAAACATTTGAGTGTAATTAATTTTCCTTTTCCTTTCTATAGTCCCAAAAAAAAATCAAATACAACCCATTTCCAGGTTAACATTGCTCTCAGAGGCATAATGTTTTGGGGGTTGGTTTATTTATTTGTGGGGTTTTTCAGGTTATAATTCCAAATTTTAAAATTGTTGGAAACAATTTTTTAAAAATATATTCTGCCTGCATAATAAGTGTATATATTCTCATCTCTGACAGTAAAAACCAGTAGTGGGCTGATAAGATATTTCTTTTGTAGACCATAGCACTTGCTTGTTAAGATTTTGGCAAAAAATGCTTTTTTTGTTAGGAGAGTTCTTATATGAGAAATAAGATGTAACTTTTTCAATGATATGTTTGATCAAATCCACTTCCAACTATGTGTTAGTCAGTAAACTTAGAGGGTGAGCTTGGAAATAACATGAAATATCTGGGCTATTGTATCTGTGGTTCTGTAATTTATAGCAAGTCCAAAACTCTACTGAGGTTTGAATTGGCAATAACACCGTTGAAACCACACATTTTAGCACAGCATGTTATGCTTACAAAAGTAAAAATATATTTAGTGTAATTCCTCCATATTTTCAGGTCTGTTTCTCTCAAATCTATGCATCACAAGACATAACTTTTTTAGAAAATAGGATATCTTTGTTAATCTCTGGCAGACCCTGCAGTAAGAAGACAGTGAAATGATGAAATATTTATCTTGCAATATTCCTAAGAAAATCACCTTTTCTTTACTAAACAGAAAACTTTTCTTCTTCCCCCCCCCCCTTATTTCTCAGTTATTAATTGGTAGAAATCACAGAGTCATTTAGGATGGAAAAGAACTCCAAGATCACTGAATCCAAGCTTTGACCAATCACCACCGTGTCAAACAGGCACTTTGCTGCTTGCTGTCCCCCAGGACCCCATCTGCAGAGCTGCTTTGGCACATGCCTGGCTGAACCAGCTGGGCTGTTTCTGGGCCAGACAAAACCACAGGGACAGCTTGCTTCAGGCTTGGTCACTGGAGTTGGCCAGGCTAGTGGCAATGCTGGGCAACTGTCCATGTCTTGGGAAGTCTTGTAGGTGCAAACCAAGAAGAATTGTACATTGCGTCTTCTTGTGCTTTACAGTTTAGTATCTGTGTCAGTGCATGTTTCCATCCCTTGAAAATGGCTCATAGATAAAGACAAGTTTGGATGGTTAGTGGATTGATCCTTTCTCAAACCTTTTTGTTCAGAGCACTTCTGTATCTGTGTGACTTCTCATGGTGAAGAAAGTAGCCAAAGCTACTTCATGTGGATTTACCCCTCAGGTTTTGCTGGAAATAGGCCATCCAGGCTTCCCTTCAATACAGACTCTCTAATACTGCTTCTGAACTCCTGCTCCCAGAGAGCATTTAGCCAGAATAACATCACAAGCCCCCTCCTGCCTGCCAGCCACAGCCATGGGAACTTGGCTGGGAGGAGTTTCAGCTCAGATGGACTGAGAGTGAGGCCTAAAGAATGGCCAGGAACATTTGGGTACAGAGGCACCAGCTGGAGCAGCTGCTGGGCTAAGGCCTTGGACACCCCTGCTTGGGAGTGGGAAGCAGGGAAAGCAGGAGAGAAACATTTTCTGGTACAGCAGTTAGAAGTGATTGAAATCATGATACACATGCCAAAGTTGAAAGCGCCTGGCTGTTTATTGCAGGTGAAAGAGGTCAGACTGCAGGAGCTGCAGCAGCCCTGCTGCCTGGTGTGGCAGCAGGGCTGGCCAGGGGCTCCCTTGTGCTCGGTGCTGCTCCCTCCTGAGAGGTGCTGGCTGCAGGAGCCTACTGGGAAGTGCCATCGGAGGGCCCCACAGCTGCTGCATCCCTGCTCACTCTGTCTGTCCCCACGGTCCCCCTTGTCCCCGTGGAGGCTGGGTGCCAGCACGCCGGCGGCTGCGGGTGCAGCGCCGCTGTGGGGCCCTGCTGCAGCCCCGGGCTGCCTTCCTCTGACGGCGGGCAGGCCAGCCAGCCTCGTGCTCCTCATGGCTGCCATCCGCTGTCACAGCGTGCAGCAGCCGCCTGAAGGGCTGCTTGCACAGCGGGCAGGTCTCGGTCAGTTTGGCCCACTCACAGATACAGACGAAGCAAAAGCGATGCTGGCAGACCTCCACACAGGTGGCATTTTCAAGGTCATCCAGGCAGATGGGGCATAGGCCATCTGCTGCTGCCATTTCTGATGGCCCTGCTGGCAGCAGCTGGCTCATGCTGCCTCTTGTAGCAGTGTGTCTCCTCCAGGTCTTCCTCAGTGCCCTGCACCCAGTCCTGGAGAGGGAGACATGCAAAGTGCCTGGCTTCAAAGCAGCAGCAGCAGCAGCAGCAGGTGCCCAGTGGGTCAGCTAGCCCAAGGACAGCCCCACACCCCTGCCTGCTGCCCTTATTGCCATAGGCAAGCCACTGTCACTGAGTGTTGAGGTGCTGGGGAAACCTCCTGTCTGTCCATCAGGGAAAGACAGGCATAAAGAGCCCGTGTGGCCCTAAGTGGGATAGGCTCCCACTGGGACCTGGAAGGGAGTTGGACAGAGCCTTTGGAGGTCTGTTCCATGGCTGGAGGTTGAGAGGGAGAGAAAGCAGGAAGGGAAGGTCTGGTCTCTACATCTCCCCAGAGCTCAAGCTAGATGGCTGAGAGCCCTGGGGCAGGCTCTCGTGAGCAGTCAGGATGCCCTGGGGTAAGATCTGCTGTGTCTAACCCACCCAAGACCTCATAAAGTCTCCCTGACAGTACTGTGTTTAGCACAGGATGCCTGAAGTAAGGAAAGGCAGAGATTCTTCAGTGCTGGAAAGCCCCAGCACCATCTGGCACTCACAGAGCTGAGGGAGCTCCTGTGTGGGACCCACAGGGCCTCACAACTGGGCAGACAGGAGAGGAGGTTGGAAGAGGGTGGCTTTGCTCAGAGCAGGACCCTGATCCTTCTGGAGCCTGCTCACCTTGTGTATGTGCCTGCAGGAGACCTGGACAGAGTGCCAGGGGACAGAGCCTGTGGCTTCTGAAAAGCAGCAGAGTTGGGGTGATGTCAGAGTAACACTCTGTGATGTCCCCATGTTCCAAGGAACTGTTTACTGTTTGCCACCCAGCCAGGAAAGTCGATGCCCCAAAGAGGGAAAGCCTGCTGTACAAGAGGTTTTGGTATCTTCCCGTGGCCTTGCAGGCGAGTTTTCACCTCTGCCTTATTGCCAAGGCCACAAGGCCTGCCCCGTTCAGCAATGGGCTTATGTTTTCCCTGGTCTTTGCCACTTAGACGTTTAGAGAAGCCTTTGTTGCCTGTGGTATCCATCAGCAGATTCAGTTCCGAGCAATCTTTCAAGCCTTACTGCCAAAGACCCTTCCTTGTGGAGCCCAGCACATCCTTGGACTGCTGTGCTAAAGCGTGGCTTGTGCTCTCTTGTGTTCAGCTCACTGTCCACCCCTCCCCTGCCCTTGCTGGACTGGACAGAACCAGACAGGGGCTGCTCAGACACCCCCTGTGCAGGACCGTTAGGTTCTTGCAACTGGACAGGTGGGAGCAAGCTGTGGGAGAGAGGAGGTAAAGGTTTTCTGAAGGAAAACCTGCTGGGCTGCAGCCCATTGTCATTCACCCAGCACAGATACATTTGGTCTTGGGGCCTTGAAGGTGGGTTTTCACCCCTAATTTATCAGTTCCTGTGATGAAAAATCAGTGCTCTGTGCACAAGGACCTGGCAATAAGCAGCCCAATGATGAGGATGTGGGAGTGGGTGATGGGTCATGAACAGTAGTCAAGTGAGGTAGAAGAAGAGAAGAAAATGAGGAAGGCAGATGCACTGCTGAATTCACCCTAGTCTTTACATTAAAACTGTTCATGTGTGGCAGGATGGTTGAGGTTAGAAGTCTCATAAAATGGCCCTTTGCTCAAACAGGGTCACCTAGAGACTGTTGCTTTGTGCCTTTCAATAATGAGCTCCAGCTCATGTATCGCTGTCAGAAAATATCAGCATTAGATTTCTCATCTTCCAGAACTGAATGTTAATGTGCAAAGCATTCTTATAGATGTTAGTGACTATGTAGTTGTTTTACAAGAAGTAACAGCTAACACCTTAGAGATCACTGTCAAATTTCAATAATTACCCTTTGGTTCATTCTGTTTAGATACATTGAACTATCGTTATTTTTTTTTAAACTTTTATAATGATATGGCATTATAAAATGATATGGCATCATTGAATTGAATTTCTCCCTTTTTTCTACAGAGAAACAACCCCTAAACACTCAATACCTTTGCTGTCTTACTTTGCACACCTGAAAATGAAGCAGAGAGCAGAGTAACTTCTGTGTCACTGAGTTTAGTGTGATCAGGAAATAACATGATAGGACTTATTTGAATAATAAGATTTCATAGTGTGAGAAAATCTCTTCCAATGAACATTCTACCTTGATACTTCTCGTGATAGATTTCATTGTAAGAATCATTCTAATAATAAAAAAAAAGCAGACATAGACATGACATTTTTCCATACATCTCTTTTACTGATTTAGCTGCATATTTGACAAAAGCTTTTGAATAGTAAATAAAATTTTAAGTGATTTATTGATGAGATATTTTTGTCAATATGTCACTTTATTAAAAAAAATAATTTTAACTTGAAAACAAATAAATGAAACCTTTCTTGCCTTCAAGTCTCTCTCCCATCTAAAAAAACCCATATCATTCAAGGTTTTGTATTTTTAAAAGCATTCTCTTTATGGTTGAAGTCCTTACTGTGACAAATCATGTTTAGTGCAGACTGAGTTGAAAAGAGAAAGGTGCTAACAGCAGTTTCCTCAAGGGCTTAGATCTCTTTTCTGAAAATATCTAAAACACATTAATTTAAAATTCTTGCTAAGCTTTCATTGGGACTTTCTTTAAATATGTTTATTTAATTATTTTCCACAGACACAGTTAAAAGTTTGTCCCACTTATCTGGAATATTTTTAACTTTGCAGAAATAAACTATTCAGAAATCTAAGTAATTCTCCTATTTAATAACCTATTCAATATCTGTAATTATTAAAATTTGGATTTTTTAAAATAAGCACAAGTGAATATTACTGTTACTGGCATCCTTATTTGCTGAAGGATTACCTTCTGCAGTCAGCAGACTCTAGGAAAGCTAATAAAGTATGCCATCCTGCAAGGTCAGTCTTCTAGACACACACTAAAATGTGTCAATGGTGTCTGGTCATGGTCAGTCTGTAGAAAATCTCAGCAAATAATCTTCATTTATACTCCAGCAGCTATTTAAAGGATAGCACTGCTCATCTGTTGTAAGGAAGGGGGTATATCAGCAATAAACATAACTCATTACATAATTGATTTTCTAGATGATACATGATGTGTTAATGAATAATGTTGAATGAAAATAGATTGTTAAATACTTAATTAGATACAGTTTCATGGAACAACAGTACCTTCTGACTGTGATGGTAAGTAGGTGAACAAGGCACTTAGTGAAAAAAAATTTGCAAAATATTGTTTCTTTGTAACTATATTATCTGGAACATTTCTTCCAAGAATATTCAGAGTGAAGAAAGTTGGTGCTAGATACACTTTTCACTGAATTGACAGATAAGCATCTGAGTGGCTTGGGTTTTGCAGTTCAAATGTCAATGCTTGCCGGAAGAAAAAAACAAATAACTCCTAACCTTTGCTCAAGTTTAGCATTAGCTTGTTATAAAATCACAACTGGGTTGTGTAGTTGCCCATAGTGGTATGTGCAGAGAACTTAAAAATAAGAAATTCTAGATAAAAAATCAAAGATGGTTGGTTCAAACAAGCTTGTTAAATTGTGGATTATAATGCAAGCAGATGTTATCTTTGGGAAAGGTAGCAGAAAATTTCTCAGAATTAAGCTATAGGAAAGAGAAATGTAAATAGAAACTTTTAGTGTTAATTTTTTTCTGAATCACCTGATTATTAATCCTTAATATGAGCTAGCAACAAAATAGGAAATTGCACAGACAAAACAATGGTCAAGTCATGGACATGTTCTTTGTATATCAGAATGTACAGGGTTTATCTGCCCTCCCATGAGACTGCCTTCTTGACCACAATAGTGTCTATATTATCAACGTTAGTGTAAAATGTGGCTTTGTATTTATATGTGACTTTGTATTTAAAATTTGCTATCTAATCTCACAAATGTCTTAATTTATCCTAATTATGGGGGAGGGCGTGGTATTTTGAGTCACCTTGCAGCTTTAGAGACACTTTGAAGACACATGTGGCAGTTTTTGTTTCTGTGAAGAAACAAATTCCAAAAGGTTTTCTGAAACAATGCTTTGGCAAGCCTACTTCTGACATCTACAAATGTTCAGCATCTGCAAAAAAATTCATCTTTCTAAAGGAAATGAAAATCGTTCTTCTTGGGACAATCATTGTCATCGTTTGCTCTCAACTACATCTCGGAAGATAACTGTTAGACAGATTCTAAATTGCTGAACTGATGAATGTGCAGAAAATGTCTCACACAGAAGTCAGTATGATTTCATTCTAAGCACAGTACAGTAAAATTGGTGCGATTCTTCTTCATGTCTGCACATCCAAGAAAAGTGCTGTGAGTATAATCAAGACCTAGATACAGTGGGTTTTGATCTCATTAAAACTTCAGTAAGTCAAAATATTTCAAGGGTACTGCTCCTTAAATGGGACTATAATAACCATGACAACTTCATTGCTTCTCTTTATGCAGAAATGAAGGTTCATGTTCTCAATAACAGAGATGTTTTTAAAGAGCTTCTGCTGTAACAAATTAAGTTAAAGAGGATATGTGTTGACCCCCTTCATCTTTCCATAAGTACTCATTAGTATATTTAAAGATATGGATTTTGACATCTATACTGAAATACAAAGTTGACAGATCTTAAACTTGCAGCAGGTAGAAAACTATTTAAAACACAAAGAAAAGTGACACAGACACTCTGTATAGGCTCTGAGGACTTTGGTTAGCTTTACAAATTGGATGTCGTTGCTGTTTTCTGTTCACACTTGAACACTTAGCTCCATCCTTTTTTTGCTGAGTGCAGATAATTTTTGAATCTGATATTTTTCTTTAACTTAATTTATTTCAAATGTAGTAACATAATAAGTAGTGCTTATAGTACTATGGAAGGTTTGTGAACAAGACTGTTATTTACCACAATCTTATTGGCATCACTTAACTCTACATCTACAAGATTGAGACCATGTTTTGTAAATATAAGAAATAAAAAAATCATCACCGTCCTTGCGCTCTGCATTTTTCAGGAACTAGGTAGTGGCAAGACACAATATTCAACATTTACCATCCTCCATATACCTTAGATGAAAAACAAAATTTCATTTTCCCATCTATCGTAATGTGTGCTTTTTTTTCTTTATAATTTGAGTAAAAGTAAGCTCCTGTTAACATGAGGTAATGCAGACATCGTGCAAACTCCCTGTCAACAGCAAATGTTTATGAAATGCAGGTAGGTAATGTCAGAGAGAGTTAACCTGCTTTGAATGGCAGCAAAATACAATGACTGCAGACTTCAATATAAAGACATACAGGCATGTCGTCAAAACCACTGCATGTATCATAGAATTATAGAACCATAGAATGGTTTGAACTGAAAGGGATCTTCATTCTGATCTAGTTCCAACCATTCTCCCATGGGCAGGGATGTCTTTCTCTAGACCAGGTTGCTTAAAGCCTGATACAGCCTGGCCCTGAACACTTCCAGGGAATCCAGAACTTCTCTGGGCAATCCATTGCAGTGCCTCACCACCCTCACAGAAAAAATTTCTTCCTTATATCTATGTTTTATTTTAAAATAACAATAAAAGAAAATAGATATGTTTCTTATTGTGCAAACACATGAGCGTGAATTGCATTACAGGTTCGGATTCTTTTATCCATTATATTTTCTTAGATTTATTTTACTATTTGTTTCATTTTTAGTTACAATTTACATCACTATAGTTTTATCTATTCATATATTAAGCTTTACTTTATTATGCTTTTATGCTTTACCTTATGTTTTTATACACAATTTTATCCACTTTCTGTTTGCTTTCACATGTAGCTTTTTGAAATGTTTGTTATACAGATGAACACTATTCATCTTTTATCTCTTTCAAAAAAAGAGACATTTCTTCATTAGTGACACAAGAAATATTTCACTGGCTCTTTTTTGATTTTTGTATAGAAAGTGCTTATACATGAGAAAAAAAAACTTTTTTTTTTTTTTTTTTTTCTGTAAGAATCCATCTGCTTTGAATATATTGGTTACATAGGACTGAATTTTTAAGTAGATCAGAGTCAATGTTGAAAGATTGAAGGGGCCAACATACCTTCAAGACCTTCGTGTATTTGACTGACACCTTGATGTAGAATGATGAATATTTACTTCATTTGGAATACCAGAAGAGACAGAGATAATCTAATATTGTGGTTTTAAAAGAAAAAAAGAAGAAAGAAAAAGAAGTTAAAATAATCTTAGGATATGTAAGAACCACAAAACTTCTATGGCATCAAAATAACAATCTTAGAACTCACAAATTAATGTACTCTGATTATCATGGGTTTCTACACAAGAGGAAAATAAGCAAAGCAAAGAATTTGCTGCCCACTGACTTAGTGTCAATGTGCTAACATGAGTTAGAAAGTAGTTTTCCTCTTCTCAGACACATAGACTCATTACATACATCAGTAAGTTCAGAAAAGGAGACTTTAAAAGGTCAGAAGGTTTTCATAGACTTTTTTTTCTCTGTAAATGTCAATTTTTCAAACTCAAATAACTTGTAAGGAAATATTTATTTTGGTGAATTTTACATTTCAGTTTTGTTCTTAAATTGGTTTTGAAAGGCTGAAGCCTCACATCTTCCCTGTTTGATATAGAAACAGTTTTGGAATTGGATCATATGACTATTTGAAATTATGTCTTATTTTTAGTGAAGATAAAAAAATGAAAGCAAATTAATTTTCTCTTAAAATAATAAAGGAAATGTTTTCACCTATCTGACAGGACGAGGGAAGCTGTTCCACAAAAAGGTGGAACTGAATGACTTGAATCATAATGGACAAAATTTGATTAAATGGGAACAACTTTTCATTTAGTCAATGGTGAACAAAAAAATTCACCACTTGATGTGATTGCTGCCTGAGTTTTGGCTTAGACCTAGAAAGTGCAGAACTAACACAAATTCAATTAGTTGATTTATTTATTATCGATATACTGATGATTTTTAAAAGATGTAAATGAATGAAGGTCAGGGGTCAATTCACTACATACAAGAAATCTATAAGCCTTGTAAATAATGAATGAGATCTACCCATGCAATTTTTCTTTGTTCAGCTGTTCACCATGCTCTCTAGTAATTACTTTCAAACACCTTTTCCACACAGATCTGTACTAGTATCTGGATAAACTGTTATAAATGACAAGATTAGGAGAAAAAGGACAATGCACTCCCAGACTTAGATGTTTAACTATTGGTTATCTGCATCTGAGCTACTCGTTGTCATGGCCAGGGAGCGAAATGCATGAGTTTCAGGAGTGACACCTTTCTTCTGAAAACAGACATGGAAGAACCATTTGAAATGTTACTTTTTTTTATTAAAAAAAAAGGAGAGGGGGCACTAACTTTTGAAGGAAAGCAAGCAGCTAATTAATTTTAAATGTCTCGCATTTCTGATATTTCTGATATTAATCTAAAATATCTGAAGTCAAATTTATTTATGAAAATTAGGTCTTCACTGTAGAGAATAAACTTGTTAACTATATTTAAAAGTTTTGTTAACTATATTTAAAAGTTTTGCGTGGCTACCTCTTTTGTATCTGTTCATACTACCTAGCTATTCATTCAGTTATAATTACCTCCTCCATAATTTTTGAATATATTCAGGCTGACCTGCCTGAACTCAATTCCAGTGAGCTAATGAAAATGATACTGACAAAAATGTGTTCCCTTTGACTACATGTAATATTTTAGTTTTCCATTGAAGGAAAATAGTTGATATCACATTTATCTATTTCAAATGTATGATGCTTTGACCCAAGCAAAAATTTTCCTCAGAAGTGTTCATGAAATGTAAAATTAGTTATAGCACTTTCGTAGTTTAATCAGAGACATTTGTGGGCATACACAGCTCTTTGGGGGAGGAGTGTTGAAGTGGAACAGCATTGTTGATAACATAGAATTTTATAGTAAAGTATCTTTGGGAATTACAACATTTTTAATAAACTTTAACTTAAAATTACAGATAGGATAATGGCTTTTTTCTTTGTATATATATGTATTTTTTCTATAGTATTTCAATGCTAGTTCATTATATCCCTCAATATGCTGCTAACTGCAAAAATTATTTGAGATAGGAAAAAATATTTAAGTTGTTAAAAAATGGTTGTCTTTCCATTATTTTAAAAGGATCAGATCCATATTCCATGACTAGGGAATTATCATTAAACTAAGATATACTGATTTTATTATAATCAAAAGGCCGAAGAAGACTGTTTTTTTTTTTTTTTAAGTGGAAAAGAAACACATTTATGGATAAACTCAAAGATAAATTTGTCCATTTTTTTCCCCAGTTGGTTTAACAAGCAAATAAAATCAAGAAAATTACACACATTCCCCAATGATTTGCAAAAGGAAGATATTTTAGCAGAAGAACATTTGAACGCTTACCAAACTAACCAGCAGCTTTTTGCTTTAACAACCTTTAAAATATGTGTTAAGCAATGTATCTCAAGGATTTTATAACCAGGGTCTGCACCAAATGCATTAGTAGCAGGAATAAAACAAAACATTCAGACATACAGCACAAAGCATAGACACTTCTAGATTTTTCAAATACTTATAAATAAAACTGGTTTTACATTAGTATCCAATTAACTTTTAAAAAAAAGGGTGATGTAAAATTTGAATCTAGCCATTAATTAACTCTGAATCTAATCAGTTAACATGAAAGATATTTCTGTGGTCATCATACTCTATTTGCATGTTCTAATGGCCATGCAAAGTAAAACATTAATTTAACTGCAATAGCATCTGTGGCTGTAAATAATATCCGAAATTACTGCTGCCTGCATGTAGAAACTCTAATTTGATGCATCTTATTGCACTTGTTAGGAGCAAGGAGGCAGCTTAAGTTTTATGGTTACCATGAAGGAAAGCTGTATTCTCAAGCAGTCATATTTGGTGCATAATTTCTGAAGACTCGTGAATTTTATTACTCATCTGAACTTATTGTGAGCTGAGACTTCTTAATTTTATGCAAGGGGCTAGTCCATCATTATGCCAAGACCGACTCAGTCTTCTTAGCAATTTTGGTAAAAATGTACTGTCTTCCTATTGTATTATATACTTCCCTGATTATAATATTATTAGCATTAAAGTTAGTATTCAAGCTCAACCAGAGACATTTTCCAAAGGATGGAAAATCTATCTAATGGAATTTCTATGCCTAATAATAACATATATATCACCACATAATTGTGAAAAGTTTTTATACCTGCAAATACACACATATAACCCAGAAAAAGACTTTGCAAACATTTATGTCTGCCACTTCCCTCATTCCTGAAATCTTATAAGGAGATTTGAGAAGAAAAAAAAATATAAATATAGGAGGTGACAATACAATTAAAAGTAAAAATCTCAAAAGGTTGAAGCTTTTAAAAGGAGGGTGTTTCTCCTTTACAATTGCATCTCCCAAGTTACACATAAAATACATGACCATAGTAAACAACAATGAAATCCATCTTATAGGCTACTTTGCTAGTGTATTGCTTTATAATTTGTTCAATTAGATCATCAAAATCATCAGACAATTTGTACACTTCAACGTACTTCAATGAGAGGTTCAAACAGACCATTCATTCAAATGAGTTTGTAATGCCTCAAAATATGCATTCAGAATATTGCTCTTCATATAAGATATATCCATGTCAGGGAGGAGAAAACTTCCATTCTACAACATAAAGTGTTTTATTTTAAAGATTGAAAAAAGCTAAACTTTTTTAAAACTCTGTATATGTCAGAGTACTCCTTGGTTGCAGCATGGGTGTATTTCCTACGAAATATTCTGGCAGAGTTTTTAAAGAAGAGGAAGAATTAGTAACTTTGTTTTACAGTAACTCTGTAACATCCTATGCACTTTGGGAGTAGTTTTGAAGCAAACAATATTATCATTGTCTATAGCCCTGCAGTGAAAACGCTGGTCAAAAGCATCCATGAGAAGGATGGAGGTAAAGACAAATAGTCAAGAAAACAAGGACAGGCAGTCCTTTGGTTTTCAAAAAGGTTAGTTGGACTCCCATGGACTTATCCTTCAGATGCTTTCTTTTACCTCTGTACAAATTACCTGTATTTGTTTCTGAGGAGTTACCCCAAAAAGGTGGAGCTACTGGGTAACATGGGATTGGTGAGCAGGGTCAGAACTGAGCAGCTGGCTCTGATTCTCAGCCCAGCTCTTTTGCAATTCATCAAATCTTCATTTCAGGCATGAGCTCAGATTGCAGCTATTACTGCTTCTTCCTAGACAAAAAGGACAGATTAATGGTGGTTGATTTGTTTAGGTTTCTTTTCATCTTTCTTCTTTCTTTTAAGAAGAGCAAGGATGATCATTGTTGAAGGAGTTATATGAAACCTGTAAAAATCCCATTGGTGAAAATTTAAGAGTTTATAAGTTTATTTCAGTATATTTTTGTATTTGAGGCATATATAAATTTTAAACACATTTTTAATTCCGATTTCTTTGCACAAGTAGAACCTCATTTGTTCTTATCCTGCATTTCCTAGGTATAGTGAAACAACTGAATGTAAAACAGCATTTAGGTTTATTTCAGATGTAGGAGAGATACTGTGACTTGTTGTTCAAGAACTTGGCCATTTTCCATTTGCTGTGCTAATTAACTGAGCCTTCTAATACAGGTTGAGCTGTCAAAGTCAGAAATCTTGCATGTTTATGTATAGAAGAGGAAGCAAAAACAGGAGGCAGACATGCACTTGTTCAGGGTGGGGGACCATAGTTTCTTTCTTGAGCTCAGTTCACTCAGGAAACACAATATCATGGCACTTATTACAGATGACCCAAGCATGTTTCCTCCTGTGCCCCCTGCCCCTTAATCCTGTTGAGAATGAATTATGTCTATGAGGGAATAGATTCAGATTTGAATCAGGATTTTTGTTTGTTGTTTGCATATATTTTTCAGTGAAATGGTCTGGTTTTATTATTAAAAAGTTCATGTATGCTGTACAACAAAAATTCACTTTTTCATAAATGCTTCTGCAGGGTGGTTCAGGAATCCATCCAGGTAGGTGAGGAATGTTGCACTAAGTGTTACACAAAAGAAGAGAAGACCTTAATGCCTGAATCTGTCTGGGCTGAAAACATCTCTTACTGTGGCAAAGGCTTTTTAGATATGCCAGGTGAAGTAGGAGCCATTCAGAATGATGTACTGTCATCTGAAAAGCAAGTTTTTGAATCTCAGCTACTCTGCTATGAGTTCCTTTGATGGATGAAGGAAAAATGTGTTTCTAAACCTATTTTGCCTACTGAAAGAAAACAAAATCTGTAGCATGGTAATCAGCAGAGCTCTGTGTGATGGTGCGACCTGCAGTTTATCAGCTCTGCTCACATGAATAAGTATCACTTCAGTCAATGGGAATTCTTATAAAGGTAATCTGCAGGTTTGGAGATAAATCAAGCAGCTAAAGAGGCATTAAAAATGTGCAAGGATTGGCAGAAAGATACAAGCAGTTTGGAATATATATAGCTAGCATATGAAAAAGCAGAGCGTGGAGCTGACATGGTTTTAATACAATGGATGCTACAAGCTTCCCTCTTATACCATCACCTCAGTGAGATGGACAGGGAGATTTAAAAAATGGTGTTGAAAATGAAAAGCTTTAGATTGTTTTTATTTAGTTTTGAATCTGCTCTTGTCATTTATGAGATGTCAGGTTAAGCACAGGGAGCTATTGAAAATATAAGCAAGTCTTGTCCTTTTGAAATGGAGTTGGATTTTGACAGCAATGTCACTGTTGGAAGTAAATAAGGACTGTGATTTTGTTACAGGTATAAACAGTAAAAATAAAATACTCAAAATAAAACCAGTGGTTCCCTGTATATTCCAGTGAGAATATTTAAAAGTATATTTAATTAAAATGCATCACGGGTACTAAACCGGCACTATTTTTTTCATACACAACTTAAGTGTATTTAATACTATAATTTCTTGCTTGTTTAGGTAAAAAAAGGAGATAATCTAAGGAATTATTGCTCCTGCAGCATGTTCTTACATTTTAACTAGAAAGGAAATATAAATCTCAAAGATGAGGGGAAATATATTTTCCATAGTAAACATCATCTGGTTAGGAACTGTGAGCAGACCCAAAGTGACGGATCTGAGTAGACTGCAGAGAGTTGTAGGGGTGAGTGTCTTTCCAAACCTTGAAAATGTAAATGTCACAACTGACTAAAGGCATTAGAGAATGCTAGTATGAAAAGCAGCTAACAAAAGTTATTGTTTAGTGTGCAAAACAGCATTTTAAAATGTCATTGAGAAATAAAATAGACTAGCAAGCCATATAAATTCCTGGTGCAGATGTACAGCCTTTCGACAGTTGAACCAGAATTATATTCTCCCAGTTGCCATCTACAAAAAAAAAAGGTTTTATTTTACTTGTAGTAAACACAAGGAGACATATATTAGGACAGATATCTAGAGGGAAGCTTCTGAAAATTTAGCTGTGAACTATGCTGCTAGGCCATGCCTAAAGAAGTCACAGAACTGTTATCCAAAGTGAAATGTAAAAAAACTCCAAAGAAGTTTAGACAGATGAGCAACTCACCACATGAGCAGTGTATGTTGTTTAATTTGCATTTACTGAGTCTTTCAACACTGACTTTCATTATATCCTCGTGAACAAAGTGGTGTAAAGATTAGATAAGTGAAAAGTACAATTGACTGAAAGCTAGTTAAACAGCCAGGCTTAGAGAGCTGAGGTTGGTGGCACAAAGTCCAGTTAGAGGTCAGATGCTAGTTGCATAACCAGGGGTCCATATTGGGACCATTGTTGAATAACAGCTTCATTAATTGCTTGGATGATGGTACAGGGATGTTGGACCTAGATATCTTTAAGGTCACATTCAACCCAAACTGTTATATTATCTTCATGATTTTATGATTCTGTAATGTAATGATTCTATGATTGCTTCTATGATGCTGTGAATTGTGCTGTCGAGGCAAAAATGGCCAGCAGTTTTCTCAGGTGCACTGGAAAGAGTGTTGCCAGCAGGTCAGAGGACATAATCCTTCCAATCTACCTCAGAGTTTGCCCAGAGAATCTTGGGGGTCTGAGTCTTTGGAACGATTCAGAACACATCTGGATATGGTCTTGAGCAACCTGATCTACCTGACCTTGCTTTTAACAGAGGATTGAAGCAGAGAATCTCCAGAGGTCCCTGCTGACATTGACATCTCTGGGGTTCTGTGTCCACTGTAAGACAAATTCTTTATTCTAGCACATCCTTCCCTGTGACCAGCACACCTTTAACATGCTTACAATGTGTTAAGGCCACAGGAGTTTGAGAGCAGGTTTTTCAGTATGCATAGAGTTTTTGTTTCAGCTCAGTATTCACCAAGATTTTAAAGAATAACAAATACCATAAAATCAATATTTTAGAAAGAATGGACGAGTATTTCCTTCTGTTATTAGTGATAAATATTTTCATGAGTTGTAAATATCACTATTCTGTGCGTTACAGTGAGGGTTGAGAGATGTATCTTCAGTCCTAGAAGCCCAGGAGCTGTTCTTCCCCCTGACACTGGGCAAAATCACACTGAATAGGATGACAAAGATGTGAGATTCCTCACTATTGCTGTCACATTTCAGAAACAGTAGTTTCTGTCTATGGTGTCCTCTAAGCTAGCAATTCAAATAAGGTTTGCTGAGGACAAATTCTAGACATAAATTAGTAAGCACTGATAAGTGAAGAACCAGTAAGAGGATGAAGAGGTGCTGAGAGGCACTTCATGAGTATGCTCTAAGGCAACTGGACTTGAGAAGATGTGAGGTTTTCTGTTTCATAATTTCATCATTTCATAATTTCATCAGTTTTCAGTTTCATCATTTCATCATTTATTTGATTTCATCATTAAATGAAATCAGTCCTGAAGAATCTGTATTATCTTTGATTCTTGTGCTTTGGAAGGCAAATAAATTCCCTCATAAATGTTAATGCATTTAAAATATAATTAACACTTTTGCGGTTTAGATAATTTAGTTTCTCTCTACATGGACAAAAGTTGAATATATGAGTCTACAATAAAGCCAGTCACAAAGGAAACAAAGATATAAAATATTTTATAATATTATAATATGGATATCTTGTGTATCTGTCAATGCAGTACATCTTGGTTACATATGCATTATTTCAGATTTTCTATGCCAAGCTGATAGAAAGATAAATGTCTGTTAATAAGACAAAAGACAGTAAGACAAATAAGACAATTGTTGTTGCATTCAGAGATCAATAAAATCCACTAGAACACCACAGTACTTTACTTTCAAAATATTTCTTCTTTTGTGTCTTTATAAAACAAAGTCATCACATAAAAGTCCTGCAGAATAAAAATCAATCTCCAGTGAAGTGGAATTCTACACAAGAATCCACAGCAACTTACTGTCTTTTGATTGCCCCTAACTGAATTTATATTAATTTCACTTTTGACCTTTTCCCATATTCCACTGTTTTTAGAGTACTTTTTTAAAAGTTCCTTATTTTAGCACAAGATAAAGTATCTTGGTATTATCATGGTATTAAAGTACTGTAAAAATTAATTTTTGAATGTTTAATCATTGCAATACTGGAAAACAAGAAGTTTCCCTTGATACTAAAAAATATTTAATTATTGCATGCAGCTTAAAAAAAAAACAGATTTCATCATACTCCATTGTTGATTCTGGGACTGTATTTTACATAAAGTGAGAATATATAGGGATTTAGAACTTTATCCAGAATAATTTGAAATAAAACTTCAGTCAACAACATTTATAAGCTAAGTGCCTACTTCAGGAATTTTATGAAAAATTGAGATGATCATTAGGTTATAAGTTATGTTAATGATACAAATGAATGGTCTTGAGCTACCTTCTTGAGGGACTGAAAGAGAAAAGTAGATTTGCTGGTGCTATGCTATTCCAAGCACATCACAGAATTTGGATTCAGTGGGATTACTAGACATGTAGCTGATGAAAGATGAAACACATAGCAATAAAGTGTGTACATAGGAGCCTAATATTCTATTTGGGCTGTTTTTTCTTCTCCCCTCTGAAAAGAATTAAGACACATACTGGGGATATTCTTGTCTTGTGTCATGTGAGATGAGGGAAAACCAAACATTTGTTTCCACTCCTCTCATTTCAAATTTGGTCAGTGAAAGAATAATGTTTGTGCCATCAAGAAAATTGGAAATATTCAGTCCAAAAGGGCAGTCTCCAAAGTGCAGCTGGTTTTAATTATCTTTCATCTTCTATCTTAACTTTTCCCATTCACAAATTTCCTATTTTTCTTTCTTCTGAGCACAGCTTTACCCAGGAAATGCAGCCTCTACCTACTCCCTCATTTGTGTTAGAATTCAGCAGCAACATGCACGAGATATGTGATCTTGTATTATTAGAAGTAGTAAGACTAAACACTGCCTATGTGCACATATAATCTATTTGATTTCTACTCCTCCTTCCCTTTTATGCTTGCTAGCCACTGTTGGTCACCATTTGTATTTCCTTCCCTAGAAAAAGTGGTATTAGTGATAAAAGTTATTATTTTAATCTTTCACAAGAGGGAGGATCATATCCACAATTGTTGCAAAACTAATAAGCTTTTGGTCAGGAAAGCTCCAGATGTCTGAGCAGCAGGTCCCAGGAACCTTTCCTGTTCCCCAGCTGGGCTGTTCTCCTTGGGAAATTGAGAACTCCTTGGGAGACTTTATTTCATATTGGACACAGTATCACAAGCTGTTGCCAAGGCTTTCTCTTCCTGCACTGTCGTTTTTGGATGCTGCAGTCTTTAAGCTGAAATCCCCTGTTTTCCTGTCTCTTGGAACAAAGTTCAATCGGGACATTATTGCATAAAGGAATGGTAGGAACTGACAGATGTACCCTAAATTTTCATATAGTCACCAATATCCAGAAATGCCTAGACTCCTCTAAGATGAAATCTGAGGAATGTCCTCCCCTTTCTTCCTCTCCACAGCTGCTTCTGTCCTCCAGGGAATGACATGTCAGCCTCATGCAGGCTCCTTTCCAGCAGCCACTCAGCTGCTGCTTCCCCTGCTCCCTAATGAACTTCTTTCTCAGTTTCTACAGCAGCCAATTCCAACCTTATCCCTGGACAGCTGAGTGAAAATCACAGCAGGGCAAAGCTGAAGCCAGCTGCTGCTGGCATCAAGGCCATTCGGGCAATAGGACAGGGAGAAAGATGGAAAATACTGTCTATGTTTAGGGAAGCTGCTCCTTGCTGGCATGCAGTGTAGTGGGACCAGGGCATGTTGTGCACTCTGTGACGACTATGGGAAATCCAATCTATTCCAGCCAGAGTAGCCCTTTTACAGCTGTTAGCACTGTTGGAGTTTGGTTTTTCTCAGCCTGTGAATAATGTTAAAGGGTGTTGAGTTTATTTCACCATCTAAGACTGTGTTTCGCTGTCATCTGGAAGGAATGACTGACTCTTTACAATGGAAAAATCATTTTTCAGTGAACTTCTAACCCTACAACTCCCCATCCCCATATTCTAACTCTTTATTGCATGTATTCCAAGTATTGTGCTAACAATCTTAAAACCTCCACCTTGAGCAGAGTTGGCCTCTATAGCTGTCAGATTTTATATTAGGATCTAGTTCTAATCCAAAATTTTCCTGTGGAGGTTATTAAACTCAGGAAGTCTATGAGTAATTTCTTATCTTATTTACATACAATTCTTTGCATCTCTGTGGGGATTAAAACATTTCAATAAAGCCACTTGGTCAAAGTAGAAAACAACTTGGAAAGTAAAATTCTTTATATACATATATACAGCTATTCAATATTCATGCAGCAATGTAAAACAAGGTAAAAGAAATACAGACAATCACAGAATCAGGGAATGGTTGGGGCTGTAAGGAACCTCTGGAGATCATCTAGTCCAATCTTCTCTAAAACAGGTTTACTTAGAGAAGCTTGAATGGGATCATGTCCAGGCAGGTTTTGAGTATTTTTAGAGTAGATTCCAGAACCTCTCTGGGCAGCATGTCCCAGTACTCTCTAATTCTCAAAGTGAAGTTTTTATTCATATTCAGATGGACCCTCCTGTGCTTCAATTTGCTCCCACTGCAGCTTGTTCTGTCAGTGGTCTCTACTGAAAAGAGCCTGCCTCCATCATCTTGACACCTGCCTTGAAGGTATTTATATGCATTGCTGAGGTCCCCACTCAGTTTTCTCTTCTCCAGACTGAACAAGCCCAGCTCTCTCAGCCTTTCCTAATAAAAGAGGTTCTCCAGTGCCTTGCCTATTTTAAAAGCCCTTCACAGGACCCTCTCCGGTAGTTCCTTGTCTTTTTGTACTGAGGAGCCCAGAACAGGGTACAGTACTCCAGACATGGCCTTGCCTGGGCAGAGTAGAGTGGCAGGATCTCCTCCCTCAGCTTTTTGGCCGCAGTCTTCCTGATGAACCCCACGATATCACTGGCCTTCTTGACACCAGGGTATGCTGCTGGATCATGATTAACTTGTTTTCCACCAGGAGTCCCTGCTCCACAGTGCTGCTTGTCAGCAGGTCAGCCTGTACTGGTGCATAAGGTTTTTCTTTCCCAGGCACAAGACCTGCATTTGCGCTCCTTGAACTTCACTATGCACCTCTCACCCAAGTCTCCAGCCTCTCCACACCTGTCTGAATGAAAACCTTTTGATCTACCAGCCACTTCTCCCAGTTTTGTATCATCAGCAATGTTGCTGGGGGTCTACTTCATCCAGGTCATTGATGAATAAGTTGAATAAGACTGGATCTGGCCCTTGCCCTGGGGAACATCATAGGCTACTGGATTCCAGCTGGACTCTGCACAACTGATCACAGTCCTCTGAGCTGTGCCATTCAGCCAGTTATCAATCCACCCCATCACCCACTCATCCAATCCTCACTCTCTGAGCTTTCCATGAAGATGTTATGAGAGACTGTCAGAAGTCTTGCAGACGTCCAGGGAGACAATGCCCACTGCTCTCCCTTCATCTACCCAGACTATCACACCCTCATAGAAGGCTGTCAGATTCATTAAACAGGATTTCTCCTTGGTGGATCCACGCTGAATACTCCCAACAGCCTTCTTTTCCCCCACATGCTTAAAGATGACATCCACAAGGAGTTGTTCTATTTGTTCAGGGATTGTGGTGAGGCTGATTGCTCTATATTTTCTGGGGTCCTCCTTCTCCCTTTTTGAAGACTGAAGTGACATTAATTTTCCTCCAATCCTCAGGCAATCCTCCCTGCACTCCATGACCTTTCAAAGATGATGGAATGTGGCTTAGCATTAATATTTGCCATCTTCCTCAGCACTTGTGGGTGTATCCCGTCAGCATCCATGGATTAGTTGGTGTCAATTTTGCACAAATGATCTTGAACCCAATCCTCCTTGACCAAGGGAAAGACTTCTTTTCTCCAGACTTTCTTTTCTCCAAGGTCTTGGATTCCTGACAGTTGGCCTTCCAATAAAGAGTGAAGAAAAGAAGGCATT